>JANJGK010000018.1:10420801-10435801 GCA_039081455.1 Macrobrachium rosenbergii
ATATATATATATATATATATATATATATATCAGGTTTTTGAAATTAGAGGCCCCCCCTCCACAGAACAAATGGAACGTTATGAAGTTTTCTGCTATAGCCCGTCTCCAAGTACATTATTTTAAGTTTCTATTAAGCTATTTTTCATTTTACATTTCTTGTATTTTCAGACTGAGTGACGGAGTTAGATACAGCCATGGCTAATGACTCGGAGGAAATCAAATGGATTGACCGAATCCGGGCTATAACCTCCTGAGAGGCCAGGGATGCTGGCGCATCCTTCATTTCACGTTCCTGGATAGCTAAATACATTAAAAGAGATGAATCCTTTGTTAAAAGAAACTGGAACAAAAATCCATATGACTGTCATCACGAAAAGAGTGAGAATCTTGGAAGGCCTGAAGTCCTTTCTCAGGAGTCAAAAGACATCATAGCTGAGGCAGTGGGAGACCAAGAAAGTCTTAATGTAAATTGGCACTTGAACTAGAGACAAAAAGGGGAAAGAAGAGAACTTATAGTGCTGTATATCGTGAGTTGAAAAAATCTGGTATCAAGCCATTTCATGTTATCAGCAATCCCAACATCACTCAGCAACAGAGAGAAGACCATGCATGGTTTTGTCGTTCATTTCTTAAAGATTGGGATGAAGCTGACTTTCTCCATGTTGCCGCACTTCTCCTCAGGGGATAAATAAGGACTATATCTAAAACTATTTCTATTTTGCATTGGGCAAGGATCCTTTAGGGGAAGTGCTTGATATAACCGACTTCAGTGGCTCATTAGTGCCTACCTTCGGGCTCGGAAGGGAGTGGAATGTCTGCTTAAAGGGGGAACTTTTATGGATATCACCACTGGATTGCTATCTCTTAAGAACTTATTGGAAAAATAGCAGACAATAGGAGAGGGAGGTATACCCACAGACCTATGAGCAAGCGGAGAGTTTTAGCCATTAACAGTCTCACCCTCTTCAAGGGTGGGGTTTAATGTCTCCCAAAGGAACACGTGTGGGGGTAGATAGCTGTTTTCCTGTCTTAATCTTAAGATTCAATTTATCTCCAGCTGATTCCTGTCGACCCCTTTCTGGCCGTACCCATTTCCTAATTCCCAGGTACACAATGGCCCCGCAGCTTACTTTTGACTACATCTGTCTCACAAAGTATTTCCCTGACTCCATACCATGTTTTCCTCGATGTTCGCCTTGCTGATCCTCTTCCGCCTCAGGTCCAGTAGCATTCTGCATTTCTGCGGCCTGATCCAGCGCAGATACGACCGGCCACTACTACTGACTTGTCGTTAATTGGATATTACTCTGAAGAAGTGGTGGAAAGAAAAACTCGACCTCGAATTCTTACAATATTGGCAACTCAGTCAGGTCACACCCAACTTTGTTAAATTTGAATTGTTTAGACGTTCGTCATATAATACCAAATGCTACCATAATTCACTTCTGCATTGTTGTCTATTGAAATCTGTACCAAAGAAAAGCTTATTGCTAAACAATTCAGACCTATGCAACTTTTGTATAGTGATGTCCATAACCGACTCACAATTATTGATGTAATCATTTTTGACTAGTTGTTATCTAAAGACTTAAATGGCTATTTTGAAAAGGTGCAAAATATCCTTAACAACAAACTTAGGTAACTGGGTGTTTTCAAACCGAATTTTTCTGGTAATGGGAACATGGTGATTTTCAACTTCTCTGACTATAACTTAACCAAGAAAGAAGAATTTCTTTTTTCTTTTGGGCTGGATTTCTACTTACCCAATTACAAGCCTTCATACTATGAGTACTATTTGCCCTTTGAAGTACTTTTTACCAAGCTGAATACCTTTGAAAGATAACCTATCAAAATTCCAAACTGAACTGTCTGCTTTCGCACATACTAACTACCACAAACAGAAAACTAGATGGGCCTCTTTCTTTAATGAAGATGATCTAAATACTCTTCAAAAACTGAGTAAAAACAATAACTTAATATTTTGCAAACCAGATAAAGGTAATGGTACAGTTATTTTAAATAAAGTTGATTTTATCCAAAAAATGCAAAATATATTCACTGGCGATTCTAAATTTCAGCAAATTGGTAACAAAGACTTTAAACTGATTTTTGAGAAAGAGGATATTATTAATCGTTTTCTAAAATCTGTAAAAAATAAACACGTTATTACTCAAACCACATATGATGAGCTTTTCGTCACTGGATCTCCTAATGGTATCATGTATGGCCTCCCCAGAACGCAAAAAGAACGTACCTATGAGGCCTATCCTTTCTTCATATACTGCACCCAACTACAAAATCGCAATATACGTAGTTCCTCTCTTGGAATACTCTAAAAAATGAATTTACCGTTAACAGTTCCTTAGAATTTAAAAATAATATTTTATGTCAAGATTCCGATCTGGTCGTGGCCAGTTATGATATAGAATCGCTATTCACTTATATACCAGTGAGGAAACAATTGATTGTATTTTGGATACTATTTTTAATGATCAGGATAGTATGCGCCACAGTTAACCACTTAGATTTTAAAGAGCTGTTGGAGTTGGCAGTGTTCAATGATGAAGTTTACATGCAGGTGGAAGGTGTGGGAATGGGTAATCCATTAAGCTGCATTTTTGCTGATATTATTGTGCACAAATTCGAGACAGCTGCTGAATAGCTGTCCCTCTGTGTTCAAGCCTTTCTTTTATCGCCGTTATGTCGACAACACTTTTGTCCTTTTCAAAGACCGTCACCATTGTGACTAGTTTTTACAACATGCTAATTTACTACATAATAACATTAAATTACCTTATGGATTAGAAAATAATAACCAATAATCCTTTTTAGATACTATCATCATCCGTGATGACAATAGATTCCACACTGCTGTGTTTCGCAAGAATACCTTTACAGGTATTGGACAGAATTTTTACAGTTCATGTTTTTATAATTTCAAATTGAATTCCCTATCCCCTCTCCTCCACAGGGCCATTACACTTGCATCTGATTGGAATCTTTTTCAAAAGGAAAAAGGTTTTCTCTATGATAGTTTTAAATCCAACTGCTATCCATCCAGTTTGTTTTAAAAATATGTAAAGAAAACATTGGATAAGTCTTTTCACCTTCCTGCTACCACACACTTGGCACATAAATTAACATACTATATAAGTTTCCCATTCACGTATGACACCTCTTTCCTACCCAAGCTAAAAAGGATTTTAGCAGTTGACGTGAAGCACCTAAGAACTATTGGTGGTGTGATTCGTCACAAAGAAAAACTGCGCTCTTTAATGCAGTCGCAGTCTGGCTTTGTTTATTTAGTTACTTGCTGTTAATGTCATTGTCAGGCATACGTGGGAAACACACACCGACTGCATAAAGGCAGATGCACATATTGGCGGTTAACTTTCGTACTGGGTGCAAGTTGCCCAGTCGTGAAACATCATATATTAGAAATCATATAAAACTATGCAAAAGTAAAATATAAACTATAATAATTTTAAGATTATACTAACCAGCCAACACGAACACCACCTCCCTATTCTTGAATCGTTAGCGATCAAGAAGCTTGTTCCCTCTTTGAACAATTATTCCTAGTCCACGCCCCTGTACATAGCCTAAACCACACCCTAACCTTACGTTTACTTTTCTTTATAAAGCAACTGAACTTCGAGGAATAAAGTTTGTTAGTTGAAACATTCTAGTTCTTTATCTTTTTTTTTAAGAATTTTGTTTTAGGCTTACCTTTTGTGTTGATGTTTTACTTTATCATAATTTATTTGTACATACATACTAACATTTCCCGCTGTATTTGTATATTTTGCTTTGTATATTTAGCCTTGAGGATGAGACAAGGATCTCAAAACGTAGGCTGCGATGAATAAAGGAAAACCACATACCAAACTGTCTACTTTAGTACCTTCTTGTGTATTTTGCTGAGGAATAGCCTCGCTCTCACATCAGCATATTATATAATATATAATACTATATATATATAAGTATATATATATATGATATATAATATATATATATATATATTATATATATATATATAAATATATATGTGTGTGTGTGTATGTATGTATGTATGTATGTATGCATGTATGTATATATGTATATATTGGTTGTGTAATGTATGTGTATGTTCCACATACACTCTGAAATGCATTGAGCAATTTCAAACCAAACTTGGTATACATATGACTTACTATCTCGAAAAGAACACTGTGGAGGTAAGGACTTAACTAGCACCAAGGGCCACCAAAGGAGGTTAGGGTGGAAGGGTTTCCCTGAAACGGGGCTGGTTCTGCCAGTGAAACGGGGCTGGTTTATTCCCATAGATTTAGTAACTTTACAAATTTATCATACCCAGTTTCGGCATACTGCTGTACATATGACTTACTGTCTGGAAAAGAATTCTGTGGGGGTAAGACATCCATGGCACCAAAGGGTAGGGGTTGAGAAGGGGCTGAGAGAGAGAGAGAGAGAGAGAGAGAGAGAGAGAGAGAGAGAGTGAGAGAGAGAGAGAGAGAGAGAGAGAGAGAGGAGAGGGGGTGTTTGGAGAAGAGGGAAAGTGAGAGAGAGAGAGAGAGAGAGAGAGAGAGAGAGAGAGAGAGAGAGAGAGAGAGAGAGAGAGAGAGAGAGAGAATGATTCTTGCACCATGCTCTCTCCCCTTTCACCCCCAAAAGTCTCTCTCTTTTAAGCATGATTAGAAGTACATGACATCACAAACACGCCTCTTTCGGTGACGACACAGCTCCGTCATTCGTTATATGTATTCTTGCTTCATACAGGTGCATTCATCATCCATATACATCCCTAGTCGCCCTCGATCCAACTTTAGGGCCTACTGGACACACCTACCAGATAGATCCTAAAATCGGCTCTATGCAAAGCAAATAAAGACTGTTTCCTGAAAATCCAATGGATGTCTGAGGACCGAAGCAGCTAATTATCCACATGTTAGTTAGCAGTTTTGTCGGGTCACTCCTGAGGTAAAGGAGACCTTAGGGTTAGAAGATATCACAAATGGATGGTTGAGAATCAGGTTACACCTGTTGAAATCAATTTCTCAACAGTTTTTTAGATTTCCCGGTCCACAGAATTTTTTTTTTTTTTATTCTGCCGTGTTTGAATATTAGTTTCCAGTCTAGTCTCCAGCAGCTGACTCATATCTTAAATTGTTAGATAAGAACTTCAGTTCCATAAAGTCCTTTATAGATCCTAGAATCTATTTTACTGTTTCGTTATTTGATTGACTTATAGTGCATGCTTTTTAAAAAAAATTCATAATTTTGAATATCTTTTGCATTCAAATCTTACAGACTATACCATCTACTAAGTGGTATTAGATATATACTAAATTCTGAGTCTTGCCTTTTCTGTCATAAAGTTCAGTATCGAACAATTGTCCAGAATTTTCGTTATTGATGTGAACAAATTCAAGAACAATTTCTGTCGACGTATAGTTGAAATGTTGGAGCTGGAAAAGTTTAAACTAGATTAAAAGATTTCTTAGTGATGCAAAAAAAAAAAAAAAAAAAAAAAAATCATACAAAATTTTTATAACTTATATTTGTTTTTACCTGTTTCTGATATAGCTGATTCTTTACTTCACCGGTTTTCCCGTACGATTTTTCGATTTGAGTCCCTTTCAGTATGGCACAAACTTTTCTGAGTAGCTCCTATTGATGTATGCTGAAGGTTTCCATTTTGTATGAAGTGTATTTTGCATAATTGGTGAAGTTTTTCTTACATTATACTCCTTATTATCTTAAAGGTTCTCTTCCTAAAATGTTAATCAACATTTATTAGCAATTTAAACACACTCAAAATTCGACATAAGACTACAGTACTTCAGTGTATTGGTTTCATGCTGGATAGATTTCAGGATTCTAAAGAGCCATATCTGACTTTTCTTCGTTGTTGGTATTCACAGACGCAAAAATGCCCTTTATAATTATGATAAGCGAAGGTCAATCAGTCTGTCTAATCTCTCATGCCTACATTTCTGGTATTGGATTATTTAGCCACCTTCTGTGTTGCTTGATATATAACATCGACTGTATTAAACACCCTTCTTTACCACTCTTTACAAGCATACATCCAGTCATTTCCAAGTTTTAAGAGAAAGCCAGCCACTTTGCGCTTTGCCGTGACAATGTATTTGCGGCTAAAATATCAGTACATATACACTCATACCCATAATCAAAGCCATAAAAGCTCAAGAACCCAACAAAAGTAAAACATGCCATTATGATCGGTGCATTTTCGCCCATCAAGCAAGCGAACTCATTTATAAAACTTATGCGATGATGGGCAGGCGGCCGTGCTATGTAAGGAAAAGCAAAATTTTCCCCTCTGTTAACCTAATCAGTTAACTGGGTTCGCAAAAGAGAGTCAACTAGAATGGTCACTACCAAGGAAAAAGTAAAAATTATGCGTTGTAGGTATTACATTCCAAAATACTTCCTGAAAATAGACGGCTTAAAACTTATGGCACAGTCTCTTCCAAGGAGGAAAAATATTGAGCCTTATATATATACTGTATATATATATATATATATATATATATATATATATATATATATATATATATATATATATATTATACATATACATTATATATACACACACACACACACACACACACACATATATATATATATATATATATATATATATATATATATATATATATATATATATATATATATATATATATATATAGATGAAGCCGGAATTGAACAACAACTCGTGTGGTATTCAACTAGCTATCGTGTAATTTCATAGTAGGTACTCAATTAGGTCGTTAAATATTTCACTTTGTGAGTGGTAGTTTGTTTATATTTCACTTCAGTTTTATTTTCATATTTTTATGTTTGTGTTTTTAATTTTCGTTATTTTACGTCTCACCCTTTTAGTTTGTATTTACTTGTTCATTTTATATATTTCGTTAGTATTTTTGCTGAAGATTTATTATGACAATTCATGTTATTGTAATTTTATTGATTCTCATCCTTGTCGGTTTTTTCAGCCTGATGATGAGGTTTTTATACCTCGAAAGCTTGTACAATAAAGAATGTTCTTCCTGGTCTTGGCAATATTATTTATCATTAAGCTATATATATATATATATATATATATATATATATATAATATATATATATATATATATATATATACATACACACACACACACACACACACACATATATATATATATATATATATATATATATATATATATATATATATATATATATATATATGTATATATATATATATATATATATATATATATATATATATATATATATATATATATATATATATATATATATATATATATATATATATATAATATTCTCTGTATAAAGTATGATTTCTCCAGAATATTGTGATATGCTTTGTAACTGTAGTGTGTTTTTTCTTTATACAAGAGAAATTGTTTAAAGTAAGATGTTATTATATTTACTGTAAAAATATCTTTTAATATACTGCATGTTAGATTTCACGATAGCATAGTTTAGAATTAATATACTTCTTAATAATAATGTGATAGAGAGAGATGAGATTTAGTCAAGCCAGCCCAGGTGGCTGGGTTGTCATCGAAAGATCGCTCTGTTTTGATTTGTACGTCAGCACTTGAGATAAGGGTTGGGCGTTGAATCACGTAGTCCAATTTTTGTCTCATATGATAAGGGACAAATGGTTGAAACAAAGCACATGTTGAGTAACCATACCCTTTTTTTGAACTTGTCCTGCTCTGGGAAGAATTATTGCTCACGACAATTGCGTCATATAGTTTCTAGGACGTATCCTGACCCCAAAACATTTTAGACTGTTCCATGGTTCTCATTCCCAAAATGATTTACATGACGTCATTCAGATTTTATGGGTCTTGGTGCCAAAATGATTTAGAATGTTCTTTGGGGTTTTTGATACAGAAATCTTATTCATTCTGATTTTAGAGACCAGTTATGCTGGCTCTCTCTCTCTCTCTCTCTCTCTCTCTCTCTCTCTCTCTCTCTCTCTCTCTCTCTCACGCGGTTTTAATCTCGTTACGCAAAAAACTTTATACTGGTCACTCTAGCAATTAATTATGAAATCTAACATTTAGCTTTGTAGCAGTGTGTTTAAGTGTGGTAACAGTGCCTTCAAAGAGTGGGTAACGGCCAGAACTGCAGCTATCAGGTATTGTGCTTAAAATTTATACCATGGTATAGTCTGAAGGGTGTAATGTGAAATGGGTATAATATAATTTGTGAATTGTTTAGATAAGTGATTAGTAGACCAGTCAATATAATAAGGGATTTTTGCTTTAGTGAATTTACATTCCATTTCATTTTCATGTTTTGTGTAATAGTGTGTTCTTAATGGCATTTGAATTATTTAACTCTTTTTTAATTTAGTGTTTTTACATTTTTTGTGTTTAAAATATCTTGGTTTTTTCTATTTGATTACTTAGATTTATTTCACATCTCAGTGTCTCTCCATAAATTAATTTTTTTGTGATTTAATTTTGTTTAACAATTTAATTCAAGAATTAATTGAGTCTTGTGTTTTCAAGTAATGTTAATTTTTCTTCAAAGCAAAATTGTGAATTTTAATTCCAAGTAATAATTATTTTTCATCAATGCAAAATTGTGAATCTTGATTTATTAATTCTGAATTAAAAACAAATGTTTGTAATTAAAGTTTTTGTATCAGTGTTTAATTTATTGACCACCAGTGGTAGGAATAATTATTTGAAAATAAAACAGAGAGACAGATGTTTTGTTCCTTTAGTTTTGCTTTAGAATATTTCTTGTTTAGATAACATCTCACAATTCTTTCGATATTTTGATACCTCACATGGTTCATAGGTTTTTTTAAGGGATCACTGTTGCCTTTATAATAATTAGTTGTATTTTTATTGTTGTGAGAGTTCAAGTATCTGGTTGTAAGTGAGGTAAGATTTGAATTGTATGATTAGTAGTGTAATTATCAGGCACTTGGAACACTTTGTGACAATATATATATATATATATATCTATATATATATATATATATATATATATATATATATATATATATATATATATATATATATATATATATATATATATATATATATATATAATGAATATTTTTTCATAATATTTACACCATTGCAGTGTATTTCCAAATGCCACTTATGCAATCTTCAAATCATGGCAATAAAAAAATTTCCTATATGTAGCTTTCAGACAATTGTTTTGCTTTTCGTCTTTTGTCTTATAAGCAGTAATGAAACATGCAATATTCATGGCAATTGGTCTGTCAAACAAACGGCATCTCTTTTCCAGAAAATAATGAAATGCTTTTTCTACTGACATTGAAATATGCAGCCTATTATTAGAAATATTGTTTTCCAATATACCATTTCCCTCATGTTTCCCTGTTTCTAACATCTCCCGTGCATACGAGACAAAAGAGTTTCCATTTTCTTTGAAAAGGCCAATGCGTGCGTTATCTTCATATTCAAAAAATAACAAAAAGTATAACTCAAGAAGGAAAAGAAAAATAGGTCACTTTGAAAAGATACAGTTAGAAAACTGAATTCTTCTTCGTTTTAACGTGCTTTTTCCCATTTTTATATGGGGTAAGCACGATGCTTTCTTTTTTGAAGGACTTTGATTTATAAAAAAAATCTTCCTAAAACAATAGAAGTTGGGTATCAAGTGTAAGTCATTCTTTACAGATGCAACCATGATTGCATGAGAGAAAAAGCCTCATATACTTCCATATACATCGACAATTTCACGTGAAATCATACAAGTACAATACG
The DNA here is from genome assembly GCA_039081455.1 of Macrobrachium rosenbergii. Lineage (NCBI taxonomy): Eukaryota > Metazoa > Arthropoda > Malacostraca > Decapoda > Palaemonidae > Macrobrachium > Macrobrachium rosenbergii. Next base: position 10,430,599 of record JANJGK010000018.1, read on the forward strand.
TTTCAGTGGAATATGTTTTACATAGTCTTCCGGGAAAATAATGTTATTTTGAAGAGAAATAAAGTATATTGTATAATGAATATTCCTTTATTCAAATACGAAGACAATATCACTGAAATGAAACCTACATCTGAACACTTTCAGAGTTTCAAAATATTAAAAAGCAGATGTCAATTAACCACATCTAAAAGAGAAATAGGATAGCGAAATACTCGAAGGAAAATTTTTGAGCAAATAATATATATATGTGTGTGTGTGTGTGTGTGTGTGTGTGTGTGTAGGTGTGTGTGTGTGTGTGTGTGTGTAAAGTGTAATTATTTCTAATCACGGCTAGAGATGAATCACATTTCAATTATAATTCCCTTATAGTGTAAATTTATTTCCAAGGTTTAATGAATGTGATGTTAAATAATATTTGTGGCTTAATATATATATATATATATATATATATATATATATATATATATATATATATATATATATATATATATATATATATATATATATATATATATATATATAATCAGTAAGCTACAAACGTCCTTTAATATGCAATTCGCTCTACCTCGGAAATAATATATTTTCATATATGTTACCGAAGGGGAATTTTTTAGTTGATAATAAGTTCGTCGTCCCGTGGCTCGAACCAGCGAAGGGCAAGAACTCAGGACTACAGTGGACGCATTAACCCACACGGCCGTGTGGGTTAATGCGTCCACTGTAGTCCTGAGTTCTTGTCCTCCGCTGGTTCGAGCCCACGGGACGACGAACTTATTATCAACTAAAAAATTCCCTTCGGTAACATATATGAAAATATATTATTTCTGAGGTAGAGCGAATTGCATATTAAAGGACGTTTGTAGCTTACTGATTGTATATGAATCACGGTGATGTGATAAAAAGTCATATATATATATATATATATATATATATATATATATATATATATATATATATATATATATATATATATATATATATATATATATATATATATATATATATATATATATATATATATACATATACATATACATATACATATACATATACATATACATAATACATATACACATATATATATATATATATATATATATATATATATATATATATATATATATATATATATATATATATATATATATATGTGTGTGTGTATATGTATATGTATATGTATATGTATATGTATATATATATATATATATATATATATATATATATATATATATATATATATATATATATATATATATATATATATATATATATATATATATATATATATATATATATATATATATATATATATATAGTGTTTGTGTATGTGTGTATGTATATATATATATATATATACACCCATATAATACATACATATATATATATATATATATATATATATATATATATATATATATATATATATATATATATATATATATATATATATATATATACATGCATACAAACGCACAAATATATATAGTTTTGTTCCACATGGGAAAATGAAAGGTGTTTTTGTGAGAATATGCCCAACAATTTCGTCCTCCAATGGACCTCTTCTTGGAGCGTTTAGTAAAGAAAGAGTAAAAATTTTTACAATGTATGTAGCCAAGGAAGGCCTAAAATCTTAAACATATGAAATACCGTAACCAGAAACTAGTAGTTTGAACTAAAACCATTCATCAGTAAAACAACATAATAAAATAAAACTGTAGTTGAACAAGTGAAAAATACCAAAATATCAAATTAGGCAATATGTCCATTTGAAACAGCATAACACTAAGTACATATTAACAAACGTATGTTATATGATAGTTAATGGATACATTATCAAATTTGTACTGACATCTCATGACGTAAGATAAAAGGAATTTATATAACCAGGCGAAAAATTTTTTTTTTTTCCTTTGCTGTGAACAATGCAAGCTGTCTCAATCAAATTTCTTTCAATAAAACCTGTGCCGTTAAATAAAATCTTTGACCCAAACCAGTGAATTGATAAGTTACACATACTACTGTGAACACATAAATCATTACTTGCATTATTTGTTCTTATATTACATCTATGATTTAAAATGCGCTCTTCGAGCGCTTTCCCAGATTGTCCTATATAAAAGCTACCGCACTTGCATGGTATGTTATAAATGACTCCTTCCTTGCTCTCCGGACTGTTAAGAATGAGATTTTTACTAATGGTGCTACGACATAAAAAAGTTGCTCTAAAACCAAGTAACCTTAAGGGGTAGACTATAGACTCTAATGTGGGGTGGTATGGGAAAGATATAAAATTCAGTTTTTTTTTTTTCCTCCTCATATGAGTAGAATGTTTTTCTTGCTAACGTTAGACTGTAGTCAGTATCTTCTAATTTAAAGTTATTTTGATTACCAACTTGGTATATAACCTCTAATTCCTCACTGATAAATTCTGGACTGCAAATATTAAGTGCTCTAAGAAACATTGATCTTAATGGTGAGAGTTTTACGTCTACTTTGTGCGAGGAGTAATTGTTAATTACAAGATTGTTATTTGTAGGTTTTTATGTATTTTAAACTTATAGCTAGAACTTACAACTGGCCTCCCAACTGTAACATTCAAAAAATAAAATAATAAAATTGTCTACTTTGTCAACCGTAAAAGTTATGGAGGGAACTAAACTATTGAGATCTCCAAAAATTTTTGAATGTCAATGTAAGTTTTCAGCACAGCAAACACATCGTCAACATATCTCACCCAGAAAATAATATCTGTCATAATTGAATTAGCTACTCTACATTCATAAAATTCCGTGTTAAATATTTGATAACACTGGGGGACAAGCAATTACCCATCTGCATTCCAAATTTCTGTCGGTAAAATTTTCCATTAAAAACAAAACAGGTGTCAACCACGCACAGCCTAATTAGTTCTAAAATGACATGGTTAGGCAGAGATATGTCATGCTTATTTAGTTCACTGCTTAAAAAATCTAAGACGTCGTTGACAGGTACACAAGTGAACAGACTTTTAACATCAAAGCTTACCATTATTTCATCATCTTTTGGAGTTTTCCTGATTAACCTGTTTACCAAATCTAAATTAATTTCAACACGAGAATCAGATATTGTGCCTACAAGTGGCTGCAATAATGTGATCAGGAATTTAAACAGTTTATAAGACACTGTACCAATAGTACTAATAATAGGATGTAATGGTTGCCTTTCCTTATAGGTTTTAACAGTACCATACAAATAGGAAGTCTAGCATTTACAGTAGTAAGCATGTTTACCATATCCTGATTATTCTCAAATATCTCGCTCAATCGTTTATGAAGTTGTGCATTTACACGCTTACGTGGATTGGAAATCAATTGTTCATAAGCATCTTGGTCATGTAACAGAACGTTCATTTTATCAACATAGTCTACTCGATCCAAAATAACAATAACATTAGCTTATCTGCCCTGGTTATGTGAATATCTTCGTCTTTTCTGAGTGAGTCCGAAGGCTTATTCAGACGTTCTGGAGAGAAATTAAAGGTACAATGTACTGAGTAAGCACCATACACAACACCTTTTGCCAAAGTTAATGCATGCAATATCTCCGGTTTACCAGTGTAACACTACTCTTTGATAATAAACTGCTTGCTGATTTCTACTATATCAGGTTTTCTCGTTGAATTACTGAACTTCAGTCCCAGTTCTAATAGACTCTTTTCATTTTCACTTAAAACTTTGGACGACAGATTGAAGTAGTTGGTATTTTTGCCATATGTTTTCCTATCAGACTTCGATAAGAGAGATTTTAATACAAATGCATACATACATACATACATACATCCACACACTCACACACACACACACACACACACACACACACACACACACACACACACACACACACACATATATATATATATATATATATATATATATATATATATATATATATATATATATATATATATATATATATATATATATATATATATATATAGTACCGTAAATTACTACCAATTTTCAGGTGATACTACGTGCCCCATGCCCATAACTCCATTAATGTTTATAGGGCTTACATGTGTACCGTTTGTGACTGGAATCCCTTAAGCATCACGACGTACTAATCAGATCCCATGTTACTTGAATTAACGATGGAAATATAGACAAACAGATGAAGTAGAATGTTTTTATTATAGAAGAATGTAACAGGAATCCTTATTGTGAATATTAGGTTTCAGTGGACGTCTTTCAAAAAAAAAAAATCTTTTTTAAATCAACATAATTTTTCACTGCTTGAAATGGATGAGTAACTACCATGTCCATCACTCACAAGAGAGAGAGAGAGAGAGAGAGAGAGAGAGTGAGAGAGAGAGAGAGAGAGAGAGAGAGAGAGAGAGAGAGAGAGATTAGATTCCCAGAGCATCCTCTAAGAATTGCGTATTCTCATAAGAAGTTCTATAAGCATTAATATCCAATATCTGGACATTGTTGTTCTTATATTGGATAGTATTTTAACAATAATGACGTCCACTAATAACCAACCTTTTTATCAGGTAAGTTATAGTCCTATTATCTGATATCACAAAAAAGGAAAGAAACTAAAAGAATGGGAATATAGGTATTATTAATTAAGACATTACGATTTGTATCAAGCCCAAACGGAGAGAGAGAGAGAGAGAGAGAGAGAGAGAGAGAGAGAGAGAGAGAGAGAGAGAGAGAGAGAGAGAGAGAGAGAGAGATAATATTGGGTGAAATCTTTTTTTTTTTTTTTGTCTTGTTAGTAACATGACATCGCACTCAAATAAGCAATGCTTGTCAGTGCCAACAGAAATATAGGTGTCGCCTTGTTTGCGATTTCCAATTGCTCATATCCATTCATTTTGGCGAACAGGGTCAGAATGATAGCCGGAAGAATGGCTTGAGTGATAAGGGATTGCGAAAATGTTGATACCTAAAATGAAAAGAATGATTGATAAATGCAAGTTTAAAATGGAGAAATATGACAATGACAGCGACAGATAGAGAGAGAGAGAGAGAGAGAGAGAGAGAGAGAGAGAGAGAGAGAGAGAGAGAGAGAGAGAGAGCCCAGTAATTAGATGGATGAATTCTTAGCAGATAATGTTGGAACATAAATAATGTGTGGTGAAGACAAGCCAGCGATTCAAGAAATGACGAATGGTAGAGGCATCTGGTTACAGCTTTGTGTGTCTAAAAAAGTTAATTTT
>JANJGK010000018.1:10440801-10456730 GCA_039081455.1 Macrobrachium rosenbergii
CGCTTAATATATCAAAAGCTTCAATTAAATAATTTTCGAGAACCCTTAAATTTAGTGAACGAGAAATAAGTTTATTAATGACTGATTTCTCTACAAGCAAATGAGGCCAGAGTTGAAGACGGACGGTCCATTAGTATTCAAGGGGCATCAAGGTTCGCTTCTGAACGAAGCCAACAATAGTAAACCAAATCCATGAAAAGCACAAACAAGATTTTGGATGGGTTGTAGACGCCCAGTGATCATTTTATGCTAAAAACGGATATAAATGGTTAAAAACATGTAGAGTATACACACACGCGCTCACACACACGCATATATATATATATATATATATATATATATATATATATATATATATATATATATATATATATATATATATATATATATATATATATATATATATATATATATATATATATATATATATATATATATATTATTCTCTTTTCATTATCTCTGGGAAATTTATTTTTTCCGGAAAATTTATCATAGCTTATTGGACGTTAACCGGAGAAAGAAATAAGGATTTTTATATGACAAGTACGCCGTAACTATAATTATTACTAGTAGCAATATAATATTATTAACAATTATCGCAAAGGGAATTCAGAACTACTCGATATTCTAAGATAAACTTATAAAAGACTCAGTCCAATTATATTTGGCTTTATTCAATCTACAGGTACACTACCCTCAACGCTTTTCGAAAATGTCTACTTGTATTAAATTGGTGTTTCCTTTATTGATATAAGTATCTAATTGTACATCTTTAATCAAAGATGACGTTTTCCGATAAAAATGACTATCTTAGGAAGTTCTCAATAACCTTTGACCTCGATCTACAGTTAGGGCGCCTTCTCATTACAAAATAAAGATTAAAGAAAAAGTGAGTAGACATGATTTTTTTTTATTTATAGACTTCGCACAGAGTTTAGAATTAGTTATTTCTCAAAGACTTGGTTATGGCTTTCAAAGATATGGAAATTATACTTTTTTGAGTTATGTAGTTAATGTTATTACTCTTGTGACCCCTACAACTAAGAATATCTTGGCTGTTGTTATTATTATCAATTACTAGCATTGATTACTTTGTCCCGTCTGGTAAGGTTTGCTTTGCATGTACAGTCATTTTATGATTCATTCACCATTTCATTTTCATTGGTCAGCTGAACATTCTACCTATACTACGATATGAACACCAAATACACATCACATAAGCCCCCCTCCACAAAAAAAAGGAAAAAAATTCTAATAATAATCATTTCGTATTCCTCCAGATAGAATACAGTTGAGAAAAAGGCATTGCACAATAGTGCTGCAACGTTCGGAAAGAAATAGTTAAAGTTTTATTTCCTCTCACTTTCTGTTCTTATTCTTTTTCGTCCCCTCCTCCTCCTCCTCCTCCTTCTTCTTCTTCCCTTCTTCAGTGAGAAACGAGGCTCTGTCCACCAGAATGTTTGCATGTGAGATCCTCTTCAAATAACCGGCGGGAAATCATATTCGATTCGGTGGGACTTCCATTCGAATATTTCTGTCTTTCCTCCGAAATCCGCTTAGGATAGATAACGTCGTTTTACTCCGACACTTCTCGCCAGTGTAATTTTATCGGGAAATCAATGAGATATGATGTGACACTTCCCCTATGATCAAAAGTTATAAGTTTAGGTGAATGTTTTTGCAATAATAAACTGGCATAGCGATCGACATTTTTGCTATTATTATTCTTTTCATATAACATAGTACTTCGTTCCGAAAAAAAATGTCCCTTAATTATAGTATACATGCACGCTTACAGAAAAGACTGAAACTCGGAAGATTTTTTTATGATATCCCAAAACGCAAGGAGCTAAATTATAAGCGGATGTCTGTCCTTATTTTTATCTGTGTTTTTGTTCTATTCAGAGCAATCTTGCTTTAGAAGGACATGATCCATTAGTCTTTTCTTCATGAGAGAATCCTCTTGTAATAATAATAGTAGTAGTAGTAGTAGTAGTAGTAGTAGTAGTAGTACTAATGCCATTGTTATAATTCATTCACCGAAGACTTTAAATGACATTTTTCCTAAAATATCTAAATAATCCGAAGGTACCAAAAAAGCTCGTTTATATATAACCCAAATCCCTAAATTATCTCCAGGACAAAGGTACTTATTCATATGAAATTCATCGAAATTGGATAAGATAACAACACTGGTTGTGATTACAGGAGCAAATAATGATGTGGAAAATCACGAATTGCGAATCAGTCACATCTATCTCATATAGTTTTATTGAATATAAATGTCAATATAGATGTAATGCAAATGCAAACGCATATTTTCAACCATGCAATACAAGTTTCATAATTATTGCGAATGCTGTAATTATCTATGTCCCATTTATCCATGCAATATGGAACGTGGTTGTGTTTTATGAGTTTGTTCGCCTACTTGAATAACCAGAATATTGCTTAATAATGAGGGTAGACTTTCACCATATGTAATGCAATTGTGAAGCTTTTCTGCATTTTTAGATATTCTGTATCAGATTACATGCAAGTTTTCCTTGAGCTTTGTCAGGATCTAAAATGAAGGTCGCCTTTTCCCTGGCATTTGATGGATCTTAGCTTGAATTCAACGTATGTCAAAAGATATACGAAATAATTTTGATATCTAAATACACGTCTTAATATTTCAGTATATGCACAAATGATTATAACTTCTATCGATGTCAACGGCAAACAAGTACTGATTCATAAGAAAGGGAATACTAGTAACCAAATAATTGAAAATAATTTGAGCAGGTGTGAACGACCATGAGACAATAACGAGATTAAATCGAGCAGTTTCAGTCGACCACCAGATAACTGGCAGCTCATGTCGTTTAATGAATATTTATTGTGTATTTTTGTATTAATTGGATCAAAGATTATCTTTTGTAAGATAAGATGATATTGTAATTTAGATTTTTTTATTTCATTTATGAAAGTATTGTAATTTTTTGGTCAATAACACTATCTTTCTATCTAAGGGACCAAGCAGCAACAAGTTCCCATTCAATATTTAAAGAGGTGGATTTAGTCTGTCAGCGAGGGGGGTGCTTTGGTAGTTAAAGCCCCAGAGGTTAAAATTGCACCAAGCCACCCCCAAAACAGTCTACACCCCAAGGATTTAGGCTAAAACTAGAACTAAAGCTAAGAAAGACTAGCATCCAGTGAACAGTTAACCGCACACTAGCTAGAGATAATCTGCATGAATGTGTCCATTTATCACGGAAAGTCATTGTAATTCGGTTCACATCTAGAATGTGCATAAAACTTACCTCTAATAGGAGAAGGAATTCGGAGGAAAGGAAGTGATTTACTTTACTTCCCCAATTGTCTAAATTTCAATTTAAATTATCTGACCATAAGGTCTGATAGTTTAGACAGAAAAGGATTATCCCAATTTTCACCTATAAAATATAGATTTAAATAATGAGGCATTCTTAGCGCTACAGAAGATTAACAATGAATAATAATAGAGAAAAATTAGTTATATGAAATATAGCGGTGTCTCAATTGCCCAGGAATTTTCTTTTTTATTTATAAGGATATCATATTGAATAAGAAATATAGCACTTCAGTGCTCTGCTAATCTATTGTCATCACTAAAGGGCAGGTGGAATCTTCTACAGCTAACTTAACTTGTACATACTTGAATAAAATTCCATGAATTCATTGCATTTTTAAGGAACTTTGTCATTGTAAATAGCATAAAATCAGTCGCAAGAGCGGCTACCTAAGAAGGTTATCATGGTGTAAATCATACACCTCGACTGAAACATTAATTGCTAAGAAAATCTGTCACTGTATGAGATTTGAAGAAATGATTAGCTTGTTAACTTACTATCACAAAAAGAGAATACTTTTACAGTGTATATCCCGAAATACACACGCACACAAATACACACACTCACACAACACACACACAAAAACACACGCACACACACACACACACACACACACACACACACACACACACACATATATATATATATATATATATATATATATATATATATATATATATATATATATATATATATATATATATATATATATATATATATATATATATATATATTAACTTTATCACATACACAATTGTTCTGTGCATTAGTAGAATTACTAAAAGGACCTCATTCAAACTGGATGGTATTTAATGGAGTTTTTATTCAAAAAGTTACAAGCTTTCTTGGACAAACAGTCCACATTATCAAGTATCCGTACAATGAGCAAACGCATAGTCCGGCTGTATTTATATCTGTGTGCTGGGTACTTTTAATCCTATAATCGCCTAGCTCTTCCTGTGTGACCTCCACCCTCTCTTGACCTTGGTCTTTCTCTGATCCCTGGTTCCAGATGTCCGTTTTCCGTGCGTTCTCTTGCGTTTTTTCTTCGTTTCCTTGCTACTGTGGAGTATATGATTTTTCTAGATATGCTGTCTTCAAAGCCGTTTCCGGTGTTCCCTGCCATCGTGTTGTTGGCGCAAGTTATGAAGGCGTTCTCTACAACCAGTCTAGATGTTTTGTTGGTGTTCCTGTACAGAAAACTCATATTTTCCCAGTCTATTCTGTGATCATTTTCCCAACAGTGTTTGGCAACTGCCGACGTCTGATTATAATGCCTTATGTTCTGCAGATGTTGTTTGCTTCGCTCTTTACATGATTTGCCAGTTTCGCCATAGTACCCTTCTTCACAGTCTAGACACGCTGCCATATAAACCCCCCCTCTAATCTCTTCCCCCTCTACCGACTTTTTGTTTCTAACTATTTTATTCCTAATGGTGTTTTTGTAGCTGCCTATCAATTTGAAATTATTTAGCTTCCTGTTGATGGGTGCAATAGAGTTGTTGTCCGGAACTGTAATTATTTTCTTTCCTACCAAATGTTCCTTTTCAATCCTTTCCCTCTCCCCAAAATAGTTTTTCCTTGCTTTGATATGTGCCCACTCCCACCAATACTTAGGGTAGCCTAATCTCCTAAAACTCTCCCTCAGGTAATCCAACTCTTCGTCTAAAAATTCGGGACTGCAAATCCTATAAGCCCTGATGGCCAACCCTGTCATTAATCCTATTTTTATTTCTTTCCTATGACTGGAGAACCTATGTATGTATGAATTGGTGTGTGTCTTCTTCCTATATACCTTGAATTTTAAATTCTCCCCTACCCTCTTGACCAGGACATCCAAGAAAGGAATTTCTCCTTCCTTCTCTTCTTCTAATGTGAACTTGATGTGTTCATTTAGTTTATTTATGTTTTCTAAAAACTTGTGTAGATCTTCCCTTTCTCCCTTGTAAATGATCAAGATGTCATCAACGTATCTTACCCATTTTACGATATTTAAGTTCCCTTTATTTACTTTGCCCACCTCTTCCTTTTCAAACCATTCCATAAAGATATTGGCTAGAATTGGTGAAAGACTTGAACCCATGGCCACGCCATTTTTTTGTATATAATGGTTTTCGCCCCACTTGAAAACATTAACGCTGAGGGCCGCTGTTAGCATTTTTATTAAAACGTCATGATCTATGTCGCATGTATAGACCCCCTCCTCCATATTCTTTTTTATTATTTCCATCGTCGTCTTTACTGGTACGTTAGTGAACAGGGAAGTTACATCCAAACTTGCAAATTTGCAGTCTTTTACGTTAATTTTGGATAATTCGTCTATCAGGTTCATGTTATGTTTTAAATGCCCTTCGGATACTAAGCCTACCCATTTTCCCATTATGTTGGACAGAAATTTCTCCAGCCTCCTCTGCGGTGATCTCGTCGATGCCACGATCGGTCTTAGCGGGCACCCTTCCTTGTGGATCTTAGGGCTACCATAAATATATGGGATCTCTGGACTTTCCATTGATTTTACTCTATGTTCTAATTCTTTTCTTTTGGTTTTGTCGTGGATTTTTGTCAACGCTTCCCTTACTTCTTTGTTAAAATTGCACTGTACCCCCCTAATGTCCGGTTTTTTGTTGCAAACCTCATATGTGTTTTCATCGTTTAACAGTTGTTCTAACTTATTCTCGTATTCTGCGGCGTCCATTACTACAGAATACGAGAATAAGTTAGAACAACTGTTAAACGATGAAAACACATATGAGGTTTGCAACAAAAAACCGGACATTAGGGGGGTACAGTGCAATTTTAACAAAGAAGTAAGGGAAGCGTTGACAAAAATCCACGACAAAACCAAAAGAAAAGAATTAGAACATAGAGTAAAATCAATGGAAAGTCCAGAGATCCCATATATTTATGGTAGCCCTAAGATCCACAAGGAAGGGTGCCCGCTAAGACCGATCGTGGCATCGACGAGATCACCGCAGAGGAGGCTGGAGAAATTTCTGTCCAACATAATGGGAAAATGGGTAGGCTTAGTATCCGAAGGGCATTTAAAACATAACATGAACCTGATAGACGAATTATCCAAAATTAACGTAAAAGACTGCAAATTTGCAAGTTTGGATGTAACTTCCCTGTTCACTAACGTACCAGTAAAGACGACGATGGAAATAATAAAAAAGAATATGGAGGAGGGGGTCTATACATGCGACATAGATCATGACGTTTTAATAAAAATGCTAACAGCGGCCCTCAGCGTTAATGTTTTCAAGTGGGGCGAAAACCATTATATACAAAAAAATGGCGTGGCCATGGGTTCAAGTCTTTCACCAATTCTAGCCAATATCTTTATGGAATGGTTTGAAAAGGAAGAGGTGGGCAAAGTAAATAAAGGGAACTTAAATATCGTAAAATGGGTAAGATACGTTGATGACATCTTGATCATTTACAAGGGAGAAAGGGAAGATCTACACAAGTTTTTAGAAAACATAAATAAACTAAATGAACACATCAAGTTCACATTAGAAGAAGAGAAGGAAGGAGAAATTCCTTTCTTGGATGTCCTGGTCAAGAGGGTAGGGGAGAATTTAAAATTCAAGGTATATAGGAAGAAGACACACACCAATTCATACATACATAGGTTCTCCAGTCATAGGAAAGAAATAAAAATAGGATTAATGACAGGGTTGGCCATCAGGGCTTATAGGATTTGCAGTCCCGAATTTTTAGACGAAGAGTTGGATTACCTGAGGGAGAGTTTTAGGAGATTAGGCTACCCTAAGTATTGGTGGGAGTGGGCACATATCAAAGCAAGGAAAAACTATTTTGAGGAGAGGGAAAGGATTGAAAAGGAACATTTGGTAGGAAAGAAAATAATTACAGTTCCGGACAACAACTCTATTGCACCCATCAACAGGAAGCTAAATAATTTCAAATTGATAGGCAGCTACAAAAACACCATTAGGAATAAAATAGTTAGAAACAAAAAGTCGGTAGAGGGGGAAGAGATTAGAGGCGGGGTTTATATGGCAGCGTGTCTAGACTGTGAAGAAGGGTACTATGGCGAAACTGGCAAATCATGTAAAGAGCGAAGCAAACAACATCTGCAGAACATAAGGCATTATAATCAGACGTCGACAGTTGCCAAACACTGTTGGGAAAATGATCACAGAATAGACTGGGAAAATATGAGTTTTCTGTACAGGAACACCAACAAAACATCTAGACTGGTTGTAGAGAACGCCTTCATAACTTGCGCCAACAACACGATGGCAGGGAACACCGGAAACGGCTTTGAAGACAGCATATCTAGAAAAATCATATACTCCACAGTAGCAAGGAAACGAAGAAAAAACGCAAGAGAACGCACGGAAAACGGACATCTGGAACCAGGGATCAGAGAAAGACCAAGGTCAAGAGAGGGTGGAGGTCACACAGGAAGAGCTAGGCGATTATAGGATTAAAAGTACCCAGCACACAGATATAAATACAGCCGGACTATGCGTTTGCTCATTGTACGGATACTTGATAATGTGGACTGTTTGTCCAAGAAAGCTTGTAACTTTTTGAATAAAAACTCCATTAAATACCATCCAGTTTGAATGAGGTCCTTTTAGTAATATATATATATATATATATATATATATATATATATATATATATATATATATATATATATATATATATATATATATATATATATATATATATATATATATATATATATATATATATATATATATATATATATATATATATATATATATATATATATATATATATATATATATATATATATATATATATATACACATATATACACATATATATATATATATACACACACACATATATATATATATATATATATATATATATATATATATATATATATATATATATATATATATATATATATATATATATATATATATATATATATATATATATATATATATATATATATATATATATATATATATATATATATATATATATATATATATTATATATATATATTACTGCTGTTCGCCCTCGATGTAGTTAGGTGTAGGAATATTAGGCCAATTGACCTCGACAGAGAACATCTCTGCCCGCCGGTAGGGTAGGCAATTTAAAATAACAATCACCGCCTTAGACAAATGGCGCCGCATAGGCTGGAAAGTTTGTAAACAAAATATGTTAGGGCATTAGGGACCTAAGCCTCAGAGAGGGTTTACGCTCAATGACCCCTAGTTATGGTGGCCCTTAAGCTTTATTCTATGCATTCGACGATGCCTTTGTCAAGGTCGGATTGCCCGGGGCGGTATAGGTCCTCCTCTGGAAGAACGAAGCGAGGTCGGGTCAGTCAGTGAGAGAGATCCCAGCGGTCACGGAACCAGGGTGACGCTGCGTGCGTGTCCGAACGATATTCTTTATTACTTTCTCTCCTACGTCTATCTTAATTAGTGAATTGGGAAGACTGCCAGAATACGACTCCTGAAGTCCCTCGTTTGCGCAGCGACTCGACATTCACGGTAAGTCCGATTCTTGTTGAAGCTTCGTCGATTGACTAGTTCTTTTCTGTATTTCACATTTTTTTCTTTGTTTTCTTCCTTCAGCCACCACTTAGGGTATATGTGTTTACAAAGTCTAGATTAAGCCTAATTATTTTATTGTTAGCTTCAACCCCATTATTCCAGTAAAATACCTAGGATTTAGGGTAAGCAAAATCAGGTTAAATCTCGATGCTTTGATTGCCTCGCGTCCGAATGTTTGGAGGAACCGTTGCGTTTAAAATCAAATTCATCTCAAATATTCTTTGTTAAGGTTAATAACCCTTAACTGGCGACCTTTGGCTAATTAACGTCTGTCTTTGAGGTTAACTTTTGGCTTCAAGTGGCAGGTTACGTGTAATCTTGGTTTGCAGGGCCGTAAAAATTACGTAAATTGAATAATACATGATCAACCAAGACCCTCACACGTAACATTGGCGACCTTGCGTAGAATCTAAAGTACATTTTAGAGAAAGAATCTGGAGAAAAGGAAATTAAAATTACATTAATTCCAAAAAATAAAAGTCAGATATCGAACTCCATTTCATTCTTCCAAACAAGGAACGAGGCATAATAATAAGCAGTAAAGAGGATAGTTATAATAACAAGTGTAGCGAGAATTAGCGTAGGAAAGGGTGCGTCGAGAGCAGAGTCATAATTTATAACGTCTAAGACAAGGACATTACCGTGTTCGGACCGTGAGTCAAGTCGTTCAAGTAACGAATTCAAAGGCCGAGAATCGCGGAGCCCAGTTCATGTACACAAAGTAATATACTAATCGCGTCGGCAATTCCGATCGTTATTGTTTGCATATAGCGGGAATCATTCAAAAACCGTGTCAGTGAAGTAGCAAACGAACTGAAATAGTAATTTTACAATAAAGGTACCGTGCAACAACGTAAATTTACGCAGGCAAGCTAGCATTTCTCTTTTCATTCTTTGTTTAATGTCCGGGTGAGAGAACGATAACAAAAGACAAAGTTGTTTGGTAATTTAGTTTTCCATCCGTAACGTAAAACGCTATGCATGATTGGTATATTTAAAGTAAAATCTGGATACCTGCATTTGTTTCGTTGTTTGAATTTGTGCTAAAAAGAAAATACCCGCCGCGCGGTTGTTTTGAAATTGTTGAACTGTTTGTGAGAGAACGGCCATTTTGGGGTTTCCTTCGCAAGCCGAGGTTGTTTTGAAATTTAGGCCTAACGGGACCTTGGCCGCCATCTCAACGACCTTGTTATTGTGACCTCTGCCCGAGACACTCTGGGGGGGCATTTCTTTTTTTTTTTTTTGCTTTTCGTAGCGAACCCACCTCCTAATATCTTAGCTAGGAAAAAACCAAAAGATAATTTAGGCAGGGAAAGTTAGGCCTTAGTTAGGAGTAATAACAAGTTCCTATACGAATACCTACTATAAAAATCATATAAAGAAAATTTAAAATTTTTACGATAAACTTTTGTGACGTCGGCTCCCGGGAAAATTGAGATAATAAAGTAATCCCTAAGGAAGCCAAGACGACGCATCTATACCATTTTTATTAAGATCCATGCCATTGTGCATGTATAAAATCTTTGTTTACATGTTCTCAAGCAGCAAGAAATTCGCTGATTGAAAATCTCTCTCTCTCTCTCTCTCTCTCTCTCTCTCTCTCTCTCTCTCTCTCTCTCTCTCTCTCTCTCTCGTCATTCAAGTAAGCATTCCTAACCTAAGTGTACGTGACCCTCTTCAAAGAAAGAACGGCCGACACTAGGCTAATTAATTCGAATACAATAAGCCAAATAAAAGAAACACCTCTGTCCCACAATAGATGAGGACAAGTTAAGAGTAATTACGATACAGTGATAAACTGTCGGTCACGAGTGAGGCCTGCTATCCAGACCGAAGCAAACAGTAGTTTTCACCCTCTGAAAAAAGAAGGGGCCAGCCGTTGCCGGTACTGGGACCAGCCACTCACGAGGATCTTTAAGAAAAAAAAAAAAAAAACCCAAATTCACTTTATTCCACAGTGCCAATAATTTGCAGCACTCATCACTGGAATAGCTTACTTCTCTATCTCTCTCTCTCTCTCTCTCTTTTACCTTCCCTTTCTCTCTCATTCGATTGTTGCACTCTGCAGGGGGTGTAGAGTGCCTTTCCTCCCATATAGCCTAGTTGGACTCCAGTAGAGGGTCCCTAGGAACACATTGGCACCATAAGTGCCACCAAGCAAGAATCCCGAAAAAATAAATAAAACAAAACCAAAAGGGAACACAGAAGAGAAAGTTCTTCTGGAACCTAACCTGCACCAGTGCCTAGGGATACTGAGTGCCACCAGTGTGACCTGTACACGGCACACCCAAACTACAGTGCCACCTTTTGAAAGGGTGCCACTTCATTGAAGAGACACTTCCTCGCTGCCCAAGTACGCCCACTCGACCCGGTTAGACGCCCTTCCCCACCAGAACCATGGCAGCAGAGCATTATAAAACTTTCCTGGGGCTGGGGACAGCGGCAGGTCTCACCGGCTCTGAACTTACCACCTGGGTTAAGGAGCAAGTGGACGACTTGGCCAAGCGGGAGAAGGAAGAAAGACTCGAGCAGAGGAAGTATGAAGAAGAACGAAGGGTGTATGAAGCCGAGCAAAGGCAATATGAAGAGGAAAGAGAAGAAAGAAGGAGACAGCATGAGTTAGCCTGCAAGGAAACTGAGTTAGCCCTAAAGGAGAAGGAGCTCGAGCTTGAGAGAGCGAAAATGGAGAATGCCGAAGCTATGGCTAGCCATCAAGCCTCCAGTCCTACACCTGCTGCATCAAACGCTCCAATTTCGAGCATCAATTCTCTAGTCCCCAAGTGGACTGAGGACGAGCCAGAAGCATGGCTGGAGGAGATCGAGGCTCTTTTCGATAACTACAGCACCACGGAGACGGAGAGAGCCTTAATACTAGCCAAGCATATGGAGGGAAAAGCCAAGGCAGCGCTTCGCTCACTGGAGAAGAGCCAGAGAGGCAACATGGCGGAAGTTCGTAGAGTCATTACAAAGGCCTACGAGATAACCCCAGAAAAATGGAGACAACGGTTCCGAGGTCTTGCCAAGGAAGTCGGCTGGTCTTGGACGGAATGGGCATGTCACAAAACCCAGTCCGGTACGCGCTGGTTCGACTCCTTGGCCTGCACGACGTTTGAGGACCTCTTCAATCGGACCATGCTAGAAGACCTGTTCCAATGTGTGCCTGGGCCCCTTGCTGTATATCTTAACGATAAGCAGCCCTCCACACTTATGGAAGCTTGTCGCATGGCTGATTCGTGGGAAACCTTCAATCAGTCGCATAGCACCTCTCAGAAGCGAATCATCCCTCCGGCCTACCTCTCGAACTCCACTCGCCCGAAGAATGGACTGCCTAGCAAGACCCTGTGCAACTATTGCAAGAAGGGGGGCCACGCTGAAGCTGAGTGCCGATACAAACTCGGCACTAATAAGCAGCCTAACCCTACCAGCCAGAACTCCGCTCCCGATTCATCCGCTCAGCCCTCTCCTCCAACAGTTACTGCAGGCCACCGAGCCCATCCAAAAGGCCCGTGCAGATCCTGTGGGGCTGCTAGCCACTACAATGCTGGATCTCCGGCCTGTCCACATCATGTCCCCACCACCAAATTTGTCAACCTAATCAGCACTTCATTTTCTGCTGCTGGTCCGCACCGGATCCTTTACCCCGAGAGACTGGAAACCCAGTTCATCTCGGTGGCCCCTCTTCAGAGCACTAGCCTGCCAGTGACCCTTCCGGTCACAGTAGACACTGCGGCAGATATTAGCCTGATCGCCAGGGCCCAAGTGCCAGCCGGTGCCATGGTTGACGAAGAAACGCGGTGGGAAATGAAGTGGATAGAGGGCCACACCATCACCGTTCCTACTGTCCAACTCCAGGTTATGACACCTTGGGGCACGATACCCCACCGCCTCGGCGTGGTAGGTGGAATTCGGCCCGGAGTGGCCTTCTTGTTGGGTCGGGATCTTCTCTGCGGAAGCCCGTCACCAACGCCACTCCGCAGCCACGTTACCTCCTCCACGGAGGCCCCATCTAAAACTCTCAACCATGACAAACCTCCACCTTCCGCCCACCAAAGTGGTCTGCGGAAGGGGCACCACCCAACCTATTTCAGGCCTAGCCCTCTCCAATCGCGAAGAGCTGGCCCACCAAGAGGTCCTCCCCCTCCGCTTAGAGAGATTCAGGAGGAGCAGTACCGCTGCAGGACGTGCAAGCGGGCAGACCACTCCACAAATTGGGAGGGCTGCCCAAGCAAGCAACGCCCAGCGGACGCCCCCGAACAAAACTCTCGGAGAGGCTACGATCTCCTGCTGGGGCAGGAATCTCTGCCGCAGCCAAACCCAAGTCGTCCGAGAGGTATTGCACCTCCGGACCCCTTGTCAGGCATGCCTGACCCTCAACTGCTGCCAGTGCCACTTGCGAGCACTGAGCAGTGCCAGACTCCGTCCGCCACGGACGTTGAGCTACCAGTGGAAAAGGCCCCTATGCCGGGTCTAAATCATGAGGCGAATCCTCCTCCGGGAGATTTAGGATTCCCCATGCAGTTGATCATTGCGACTGGAGAGCCTCCAGCACCCAAACCTTCTTCTTCGCAAAATTTGACTCCAGGGGATGAACCCCTGGAGGATCGAAATGGTACCCCTCCCTTGGAAGACCAGGAACTGGCATCCTCGGACGCAGAAGTCGAGATCGCTCTCGCTCCGGTTGTCGCAGCAGCCGGAGTAGGGAGTCCTCCCGCAGCTTTTGCAGTTGCCCCTGACTTCGCGCCCCGCTAGCCCTTCTGGCCTGTCCCCGGAGTCGGTGCTCTCATCACCTGCTAGGCCAGCTACTGATAGGCCTTGGAGGAAACCGAAGAAGAAGAAGAAGGGGCGGAAGAGAGCCCAGTAGTTGCCGAGCTATACGCTCATCCTGGCACTAGTGCCCTCTCGGCACAGTGCCCTAACATCTAAGAGTGATCCTGGCCCCTTGCCCAGAGGAGGTAGCCAGTGTGATCTCTTCCTTTCATTGTACCTAGCCTAGGCCACCTTAAAGTACAGTACATCAATTTAGTAGCCTTGTTCTTTCCACTTACCACCGAGCCGCAGTAATCATGTAAGTAGCCTAACTAATTTCAGTAATCTTAACTATTGTGAAACGAGCCACGATGCTCGTGACACGCATGGCCTAAGACCTCAGTGAGGCACCCATTTATCATATGAGGCAACCCTCATGAATTAACTAGTAAATTTTAATTGTATTAAACATAAACCATGTTGTAATTTAGTTAGAATATTAACTCTTATGTTGGTGCTACGGTCGGGTTAGGATAGGTTAGGCTAGGGAATATCATAGAACGTACCACTAGGCTAGGTCTAAAACACATCATGATTGTAGGAGGTAGCCTATAATAACCGTGAGCACCTTCTAGTACTATTAGAATTAGGTTAAGTAGTAATTATAGCTCATATCCTCTCTAGGGTTAGGTAGTTCTGTAGCTAGGTAGGCTAACCAGGACTAATCTGCTCAGGGGAAGGAGAGTAACCTACGAGAGGCGAACAGCTTGCTTAGTATAGACCTTCACGCCCGAAAAGGGAGTGAAGGCCCTCTTAAAGGGGGGAGCTTTTATAAATATTTACGCTGTTCGCCCTCGAACATTTAGGGATAGAAATATCAGCCTGACTGAGACAGGGAAATTGCTTTGTCCCACGCTAGTGCGTCTTCAGTTCAAACCTTAACGTCCGTTGGAGAACGGGATAGGTAAGTTAGGCCTTTACCCTATAGGAAAATTTCCCTATCAGCCTTAAGAATAGGTGGTCCTAAGGTCCCTTTTTCCTTCCTACCTGTCTCTTGGCGAATGTTTTAACAAGAACGTGGACACCTGGGGTGACTCTTTTTGACCTAGGCTCGGTCAGAGAACTTCAGAGAGAACCAAGCTTTCGGAGAGATAACACGTCCAGTTGGACCTCTTCCCCCTTTCTTTGTCTATTATTCTATTAGTGAAGTGAAGAAACAATTGCAAGAACTCCACGTCGGTCGTTGATGCGCACAACGTTCGTCCTAAGGTAAAGTCGCTTTTTGTTCAAAACTTCGCCCATTCTTTTATCCTTTGTTTTCTGTATTTCAAATTTCCTTTGTTCCCCCTTCAGCCACCACTTACGGTATATGTGTTCACGAAGTCTAGATTAAGCCAAATTATTATGTTGTTAGCTTCAACCCCGTTATTCCAGTAAAATACCTAGGATTTAGGGTAAGCAAAATCAGGTTAAATCTCGATGCTTTTGTATGCCTCGCGTCCGAAAGTTTGGAACAACCGTTGCGTTTAAAATTAATTTCATCTCAAATATTCTTTGTTAAGGTTAATAACCCTTAACTGGCGACCTTTGGCTAATTAACGACTGTCTTTGAGGTTAACTTTTGGCTTCAAGTGGCAGGTTACGTGTAATCTTGGTTTGCAGGGCCATGAAAACTACGTAAATTGAATAATACATGATCAACCAAGACTCTCACACGTAACAATATATATATATATACTGTATATCTATATATGTATGTACATATATAATATATATAAAATTATATAGGTAATATATATATATATAAATAAAATATATATAATATATATAAATATCTATATTAAGATATTGATAGTATATATATACATATATATAATAGATCTATATATTATATATAGATATCTATATATATTATATATAATTATATATATATATATATATATATATATATATATATATATATATATATATATATCAATTATATATATAGATAATATACATATATGTATATATAGATATTATGTATATTCTTATGCTGTGATTTTCATAATGCATTAATCTCCCCATGTGTATGTGGGTATTGTTGTATACTGTATAATCTCATGTTTAGATGCGCATATGCCTTAGAAAGTTAACGTAAGTAAAATGGTTACACCCTTTATGGTTTATAAAAAGGGACTTATGCGTGGGCAGAGGGAGACAGGGAGCCCTTGTTCATTATGAGCTGGATATCCCATTTTCT
>JANJGK010000018.1:10456830-10474330 GCA_039081455.1 Macrobrachium rosenbergii
TATATATATATATGAAAATGTACCATAAGGAAAATTTAACATTAAGCTTAAATCCTGAATGGTTTCGTTTTTATATCCAAAACATTTTTAGACGAATGCAGCCCTGTATGAAATTGCTGCCTGTTTTTTTCTTTTGTACTCAAGACATTTTCAGAAAAAAAAGTGGTGTTCAAGTCTAGGCCGGTTTCGCCCTTTTATCTAAGACATTAGAGGAAAGAAACACTGAGAGTTAATCCTGACCGGTTTCGGTTTCATATCTAAGAAATTTTCAGAGAATGAAACTCCGGGTTCAACCCTGACTGCTTTCGTCTTTTTATTGAAGATGTACAAAGTGATTAATTTCCCTGAGGTATATATATATATATATATATATATATATATATATATATATATATATATATATATATATATATATATATATATGTGTGTGTGTGTGTGTGTGTGTGTGTGTGTGTGTGTGTGTGTGTGTATTATTATAATATCCCAGACGTCTGGCACAGAGTGCCGCCCCCCCACCTAATTTACCCCTTTTTATTTATTAAGAACCGCATGGCCGATCGTATTATCAACCCTCCGATCTGTCCCTTTTTTTTTTTTGCCTGGAACAGATATTGAGATGACACATGATAACAGGGGCCAGGAAGATATTTTATGCCTCTCCCTTAAGAGGATTAGCCCAACTAATCTTCTTAAATGGACTTTCGAAAGGCAAGTTAAGCTGCCCAAATTGCCTTAAACCCGCAGGACCTGGGAAGAGGTGCCCCCCCAATCGCTGAACACTGGCCATGATTCATCCTTGGACACGACTCATAGCCCTGGCCTCGTGACTTATAAGGAGCAGTAAGCAGCAGTTGGTTAGTTAGTTGTGATAGCATAAGACATGCAGACGCAGAAAGAATCCTCCACGCGGGCGGGTGATGCAGCTTGCTGAGAAGACCATTCATTTCCACTGTCAGACTCCAGAATCGAGTCATCCTCGAGGGCACCGGCATATGTGTGATCACCCCTCGCCCTTCTTCGTCAGAGACCAGCTTCCCCTAAGGTAAAGTGGAGTAATGACTTTTCGGTCACGAAAGTTTGCCATTTAGAAAGCCTGGAGTACCAGCATTTCATTTCTGTCCTTGTGCCAGTTTATCTCGTGCCATTTTCAATGTCCTGTGTTTGAGTGTAAAAGTGGTCATCCATTCCTCGAGTCTTTGGCGCCCTCAGTGCAAACTCGAGTCATATTCGGTGCTGTATTGTTCCTTTACTGGCGTGTAATGTGTAAATCTCTCTTGCAGAGGGACCCATTCGCAGTGGACTCATCTTGGTCTGTGCCTTGCCTTTATTCAAGACTCCAGCAGAAGGATCTTCAGGTGGTGCAAGCTCTTTATCAATCTACTAATCCATTTTCCCTTCAAATGCTTGTTTTTGTAAATATAATTTTTTAATTTAGCCCAAGTGTTTACGTAACATTTCCCTATGAAGTAGAGCCTTCAGCTCCTAAATTCTCCCCCTTTTCTTATTTTTTTTACGATTTCCCTTTACGCAAGTCAGAACTCCAAGGCCAATTAAATAAAGTTTCCGTAAAATACCATAAACCCAGGGAAATACGTAAAAAAAAAAAAAAAATATATATATATATATATATATATATATACACACATATATATATATATATATATATATATATATATATATATATATATATATATATATATATATATATATATATATATATATAATCAGAAAGCTACAAACGTCCTTTAATATCCAATTCACTCTACCTCGGAAATAATATATTTTCATATATGTTACCGAAGGGGAATTTTTAAGTTGATAATAAGTCCACCGTCCCGTGGGATCGAACCAGCGACGGACGAGGAATCAGGACTACAGTGACGCACTAACGACATCGGCCACAAGAGAGTGATAAAAATAGTCATATATATATATATATATATATATATATATATATATATATATATATATATATATATATATATATATATATATATATTCTGAACCTTGAATGAATTATTCTTTAAATGATTTGGAAAATCAATTTATGCAGATTTATACGTAATAAATAATTTCTCTCTCTCTCTCTCTCTCTCTCTCTCTCTCTCTCTCTCTCTCTCTCTCTCTCTCTCTCTCTCTCTCTCTCTGTATATATATATATATATATATATATATATATATATATATATATATATATATATATATATATGTATACATATATATATATATATATATATATATATATATATATATATATATATATATATATATATATATATATATATATATATATATATATATATATATATATATATATATGTGTGTGTGTGTGTGTGTGTGTGTGTGTGTTCTATGTTTATGAGATGTATCGTATAGAGAGGTGTCACTGCTTTATTATGGAATTGTCCAAAGATAAATCCAAAGATAAATGTCAGAATTCAGACAAGAGCTAACTTGCCGTTGCATTTCTAATTGTTCTATCCTAATTAAGCAGCAACGCTAAACTAACAAAGATGTTCAAGGACAGGAGATATATTGTCTTACAATTCATGACTAAATGTTCGCTGTAATGCATTTTACTGAGCTATAAATTCCAGTATAACTTTGCGCTTCAGCTCAGTTGTAATTAGATTTTGTATTTAGAATGAAAAATAATATAATTTCATTTATGCTGAGAATAATGCATGTAATTTTTCTACAGATAAAAGATTAAGCTATTATTTATTTTTCAAAATGTAAATCAAGGCTGTGAAAAACATTTATGAACTACAGTGGGAGTTTTTTTCTACATTCACTGAAAATGTCCGAGTGCTTAGATACAACTACATAATTCATTTATGTATTAAAAACATTGCAATCTTTCCACCACAGTAGACTATGACTCGATGTTCTCGACACGAGGAGGTCAAAAAGTGATTTCAATGTGATCATTTATCAATCAACTTTTTCTGAGTGTTCTTTATTTTTTTTATATAGAATTAGTGGAGTAGAAGTGGATTTCCATACAATGATTTTTCCGCCTTACACTTTTAAGTAGCACTAAAGCCTCCAGTAAACTTTAGAGCATCAGCTTTAATAATTTTGTTAAGAAAGGAGAACTAATTTGTGTGTGCGTGTGTGTGTGAACTTGCGTTTGAATAGATGAGTGGGTGTATGGGCGTGTGTGTGCATATGGTCACACTCTCACGTATACGTAAGTAGAGAGGGAGAGGTGAGCATAAACTTCGAGGTGAGTAAGTTGTTAACAGGGAAATAAAGGCACAGCGACAAGCCAAGGAGCAAAATATGGCTTGGAATAAAAGGCGCAAATGGTGTATTGCTCTCTTGAGTGGATTTTGAAGACTGGTTAATCGTGAATGACAAGGGATGTAAAGCTGAAAAAGGTCAGTATAAGTTTGAGAATTCTTGTGGAAACGACTGCTTGGAAAATATGAAACACAATTATTAGTTTAAAGAGCAGGAAGACGATAAGAAAAGAATTGACAGGATCACTGAAGGGAATCTATAGTTCTGTGGTGATACTGAATTTGGATGCTAAATATACCAAGGAAGGTATATGGCAGAAATTGGATTGCGAAAATAACGCAAATGCCAGCAAGCTTGACAGTGAAGGACAGATCGCGTTTAGACTGGAAAGAGGAAAAATATTGTGATAGATATGGAATTAGAAAAATAATTTTGAGAATCAATAGAGAGGCATTCCTGACGTTGTATGTGTATTTTTTTTTTTTTTAGGAAATAAGGTGTTAATAGTATGTAATTATTTTTATACAGAATATGAAGTATATATTATAATTTGGAAAGAGTGGCTGGCATGAAGTAAAGTGGGCACGAGACAAAAGTGAGTTTTGTCAAGTGTAAAATTGCTTATAAGTACAGGCCGGGTTATGGAGGTGGTTCAATGAGAGGAGAGTTGACAACTTTCTCGATTACATTTGGAAATATAAAATAGACGAGAGAAAGAAAGAAGTCGTATTGAGATAAAAATCTCTTTCTTTCTCTCTGTTTTTCGTCTCTTTCTCTCTCACTAACCATATGAATATACAAACTCACACTTATCACGAGTTGCCAAACAATAACCCATTTTTTTAGATTAGAACGCCAAAGAGTCATTCTTTCGCAATATATACAATATGCATTTTAACCTACGGTAACAAAATAACAATACACATCTCTTCACAAAACGCAATGAACAAATTATGTGAGTTGGTAAACTGAAAGTAGGGCGACGGTTATCGTCTTTTCAATTTACGTCTTATTTCGTCAGTCATCTCATTTTTTTATAAACACCGGCATCACTTCCTCTCTACTCCTTTATTATCTATTTTAGAATTTCCTTACATTTACACTAGCGATCATTTTCTCGAACCTTACAGATATTATTGATTCAAACGAAGGAATTCTAAAATTGATTTTATTATTTTCTTTACAACGCTTTTCTTATTTCCACTCAACAAAAGATTATCACATTGCATAAGAAAAGGGACTGTGAATGGAGATCTAATGGTCGACGCCTGTAACAGATACAGAACTGAATGGGAATGTTACCGAAAAACTGTAGAAACTAGTGACCGAGTCTGAAAGTGTTCGCAAGTGACGAGGGCTCAAAGTATATGCTTGGATGAGTTATATAAAAAAAAAAATAATAATAAAAAAAATGGAGCAATGGGTTTTAAAATATGAATATTGTAAACATTACAGCAGTTGATTAATATGAGTATTTGTGAATATTTGTAGCAGATGAGTAGAATAGAGAGAAAAGATGAGTCAGAGACTAATTGAAGGCAGCAGGATGCATAGAAATTCTAGAAATAAAATTGAAATGTCTGTGGAAGCGAATTTGGGAATGCATAAAACAACTGCTGAGCTTCCTCTTCGAAAGTGCAGCGCGGATGTTGAACAAGAATGAAAGGAAAAATGTCGAAGGTTTTGAAATAATTTTCACAGCTACTATATTTCGCTACAAAGGACTGAAAGGCGAGAAATGAAGAGATATGTGAAAGCAGTAAAAACCTTTGCACTGATTAATGTTTTGAGATTGCTTGTTCATATGGAAAGAAAGGAAGACTCTAGATTTGTTTAAAGTAAATGCATTCAAGGTGCAGTGGGTTTCAGGAGAGAGGATAAAAGGAAGATCTATATGACCCTAGATATAAGGCGTGAAGAAGTTTTGGAAAGGAATGGACCTAACATTAGGGAAGCACGAGATTGTGTGCAAATCAAAATGTGAGGAGTGCAGAGTTTTAAGAGGTATTTAACAAGCTGCTGATGATATATTTGTCCCGTTGTAAGAGTTTTTAATATTTTGGAAATCTTCTGCATAATCGTTCATCTTAAGTTCAGTGGTTAATGCATGAATTTTTTAGCATCCAGTGTATTCATTTTTTATCTGGAGCTAGCCAGATTGGTTTGTACAGTAATGAATGGTAGTCTGGTAGTTAGGAATCGTTTTGGTGTCATTTTTCCAAGTCTTCACGACCTTCTTGTGGCAAGAATCAAATCTTTGTCAGCCATGGTATCGGTAAGGCAGTGAATGTTTTTATATCACCAACTGCTTAGACATTCGCATTACGTGTTCCGATTTTAAACCTAGGCACTGCCAAAGTACTGCTATCTGTGGGGAGTTGAGTGGCGGTAGTACAGATTGTGACAAACTTAATGAAAGCATTCTATCTTTCCTGCTTTGCCATATTTGTAAACCTGTGAATAATTGTCTTCCTTTTATTAACGGTGGTCAAGACATTCACAGCGGCATGCAGAATTACTTTCTGTTATTTCTCCGGAGATTAGCCCTATTTAACATAGTGCCACGTCGCTTTAAGTTGATAAGATATTTGAGTTTAACGTTATTAAACTAAGAGAAAATTGACGCTACTTACGGATTCAGAGCCGATGAAACACGGTTTTTCAGCAACACCTTTTTATCAAAGCATCGGAGAAAGGTGAAAGTTAGCAAATGTGTATTTTATAACAGGTACCTAATTTTTGCAAGTATTATTTAGTACCGAAGTTCGATAGTTTTTATATTTAAAGAGCAGAATGAGGTCGCCGATGCCGGAACCAAGAAAATCACAGAAAAGGATCCTAAAACCATTCGTAACGTAAGCATAATATGACGTCATGAGGTAGGCGGTAAGCAAGGTCCACTAAGAGGATAATGGCCAACAGGGTATGGAATTGTCCGCGTGGTTGCAAGACTGCATTTGTGCTGGGTCTTCCCACTTTGTATACAAGCGAGAAGACCCGTGGCAGGATTTACTGTAGCGTGAATAGGTAACTATTTCTATAGTGGGTAATAGTTACTTGACCACCAAAGAAGTGTGGGCAGGAGCTGTTAGACAATCCTCTCATTTTCAGGAGGAATACTGGAAGTCGGACAATATCCAAGAGAATGTGGAACCAGTCGTCACTGACATAGCTCGCGACGATGAGGACGGGGATGATGACTTCCTCGAGGGTGACGATGAAGACATTTTGTAAATAAACTATGTACAGTTTTAGACGTTTTACTTGTACATCTTAAACATATTTATTAAAACACAATGATTATAATAATTTGTTTCTCATTCAAACTGATTTCAGCAAATTATCCTTTCCAAGCATATCAATATAAATCGTGTTACATTTGATTGATATTAAGTAGGTAAATAATAGCTTGCCCTCAAAATTTTTACTCCTGCCATTACCTTTTATTTGCAGTGAGTATCCGAGCGCTGTTTAGGGTGCTGTATGATATCAATAAAAAGCAAAGAAAAATAGCAGTGGGTTACATTGACTGAAACAAAACAATGGCGTTGACCTTGACACTTCTAACAACTGAGGTAAAACAAAATGGATTGACTTTCTGTATTCCCGCTCTGAATAGTTGTAGATATATCAAATGAGCTATAGACCGGTTCATCATGTGGATGAATTACATACACTGAATAATTTGTAAATTAGAAACAATACGAATATGAAAAAATGGAAGAATTCCAAGCTAACAACTTAGTCCCAACAACTGCTGTGGAAGTTGCGACGAAACCTCCATAAAATAGTAATATAATAATAATAATAATAATAATAATAAAATTATTGAGAATGATAATGCAATCAAGGGAACAATGACAGATCCTGCTCACCATCATTGATATTGCTGAAGCCTAGGATGGGTACTAATAACCAAAGCCAAGCGAAAGAGAAGATCTGCCCACTTCTACCCAAATCCCCCATGTAAAACGGAGCTTTATCTACCTTCTTACTGCGTCAGCAGAGGAATTGCCTTAACGAGCAAGCACCTCTAAGATACGTCATTGCCTGCGCAGTTACCCCAGTTGGGAGGCGACTCCACCTAATTGGGTAGACCTCTCTCTTGACCTTGCTAATATCAACTAGTGAATATGTCATCGGCAAGTGGGCAGAGCCACAGGAAAGAGACGTTTTCTCCATAATATTATGTAAACTCTCTTCACTGTGGATGGAGCCTCATGCCATCATAGGTAAACGTCACTATTCTGTTCAAAACCATTACCTACGATTCTGATGGCTCCGGCATAGGAAACTCACTTTTACTCTGATAAGTACCAGAACTATTGAATTAGGTACTAAATAATACTTGCAAAAATTAGGTAGGGTTTATAAAATATACACTTGCCAACTTTCACCTTCATCCGATGCTTTGATAAAAGGTGTCGCAGAAAAACCATGTTTCATCGGCTCTGAATCCAATAGTAGGTGAATATAAATATCTGTAAAAACTCGAGGAGTTAAACTTCAAAATGGTGATTAATGTACAAGGCAATTTCTTACGAATAAATGGTATCCAAGATTAAACAAGTAAAAAATGCGCCGAAGATTCTTCGACGCAATCTAGTTTTCTCTACAGCGTATAATGCTGTATGAAACTCTCAGCCACGGGTCATGAAACTCTCAGCCGCGGCCCATGAAACTTTCAGCCACGGCCCATGAAACTTTCAGCCACGGCGCGGTTGTGGCTGTGTTGTTGCCCTCTAGCCTCGGTAATTTTTAAGATCTGAAGGCGGACAGAAAAAGTGTGGACGGACAGACAAATAGCCATCTCAATAGTTTTCTTTTACAGAAAACTAAAATTGATGTAAAAACAATAATAAAGGGGAAAAGGCCATCAGGAGAAATGGGAAAAACTATTTTGACGAAAAAGAGTGTCAAAAATAGTTATAAATAACAAGAAAAGATGAGGTAAAACTAAAAACAAAGACGTTAAAGGACGAAGGCATAAAAAATTGGAGAAAATAGAAAACTGAAGAAAAGCCACGCATGAACAGGAAAGGAGAATGCAAAAAGAAAAAAAGGAGGTTGGTTGAAAAAGGGGAAGGAAAAAGGAAAATGAAATGAGAAGGAAGTAAACTGGAGTATGAGATGAAAAAAAGGGGAAAACACACGCTCAATCAAATAGAAAAGGTCGGAAAAAAAATAAGAGGAAACGAAAGATGATTGAGAATGAATATCAAGAAAAGTTTGGAGAAAACGAAGGCTGAAATAGTAGTCCAAGTAAAACCAAACAAAAACTGAAGGAGAAACAAAGATGCAGGAAAAAGAGTTTGATTGAACAGAGGGACAAAGAAACAGGACTCAGCGTTGGTCATCAGGCGAACATTCCCCACCAAGACGATCAGGAAGAATCCAAAGTAAGCTGCTTAACTTTCAGTTACCTGGAGAGTAGTAATTTTAACTTTTGGGCGCTGTTTCCTCGTTCGCAGCCATTTTTGATACGTTAACCACCAAATGTATCTTTGGCTCGTTATTTGGTGGGTATAAAATTCTAACTATTTTATTTGAAATATTCCTTTTGTTCCTCAGAACATTCGTGTCTAATGTTTTCGTAAATTAATAATATTCTTTTTTTAGCTATTTTGTTTGGCCTTCTACCCTCCGACGTAGTCCCTATATCTGCTCTTATATGTTACGATTTTATTCTTATCACTAACATGTTGGTTGGGTCTGTGTTATTTTTACTACCTTTAGTATTCTGCGTAATGACTATTCTACTCATTAAAAAGTTTTTACTTGGTACTTGAAAGGAATACTGAAACAGCCTTTTTGCATTTATATGCTATATGCTTTGTAGCGACTATTACTGGGGTGCAAGTTAAAAATAACACTATCTTGAAAGTCCTTGGTAAGTTCATGATCATAAAATTGTTGTATCTCTGTTTGCATCTAGTTAAACATAGTTGATCAATCATTTTCTAATAGCGTGAAAGCTGTGATTCCGTTCTCCGCGTTATTGAAGACACTACTACTGTTCATTTCAGGGCCGTGTCTAATAGATTTTCTCGATAAAATCTTACCAAAGCGTCGGATATGGATCGTATTTTGGAAATAGCTATTTGAAGCCACAGCCTAATTGGCAGAAATATGCAGTGATGTCTAATGTTGATAATTAAGGCACTCATCTGAGTAAGTCAAAGAAATTTAAAGGGAAACTTAGCTAAATCTAGCAGGGTCGTAGACAGAGGCTAGTAAAACGTCATTACTAAAGGCCCTCCCACTCATTGATACTGTAGTATGGCGTACTTTACCAGACACCCAGCCCATATACTTTATGAATGAAGACTCAGATGTTGGTAGTAATAGTAATATTAGTAGTATTAGGAATTCTTATAATGTTTCACACACTCAAACACCTACCCTACATCCTCTCTCTCTCCTATTTTCGAGTCATGTGTCTAAGTACAGTACAATAAGGGAATGGGCATCAAATGAGAATATTAATTGTGTAATACAGTCCCATGGCGCAATTCACGTTTCCTTTTAACTTGAAACATGCACAAAGTCTTAAGGCGCGTTTACACCGGTGCAACTTTTCGTGCGCACAGGAGAGGCATGCGCCTATTTCATATAGAGGCAAGCAGAGGCAAATTTGTGCGCACAGGCCAATGTGCATACATGCACGTAGGTGCAAGTGTCTTCCCATCCCAGATGGGGAGACCCTTGCAACAGTCGCTAGTTGCACGCCAGCCACCATTTAATATACAGCATGGCGGATTGGTCAAACGAAAAAAATATTAACTTTATTGAGGATTATCGTTCC
The DNA here is from genome assembly GCA_039081455.1 of Macrobrachium rosenbergii. Classification (NCBI taxonomy): domain Eukaryota; kingdom Metazoa; phylum Arthropoda; class Malacostraca; order Decapoda; family Palaemonidae; genus Macrobrachium; species Macrobrachium rosenbergii. Next base: position 10,466,882 of record JANJGK010000018.1, read on the forward strand.
TTTACTTGTCTGTGGAAGGCTAACTATCAGTAATTTTCAAGTCTCTGTAATATTCAAATGTATACCAAAAATGTAACAACGTAAAACAACAGTATAGTATTTGTTAATACAGTACAATGCTTTGTTATTAAAGTGAAAAATTTGTATCGCATTTTTTTCAGTGTAACTATTTTTAGTTTCTTTTTCCAAGAACGCTATTTTTTTTTAGTATTTAAGATGTGTTCAGACACTTTCACGTATTGACGTTTAAAACGCTTTCAAGAAATGCAATTTAAAATGCACAACCATTATGATACATTGTAAAGACCTTGGAAATAAACTGTCATATTCTCAGTATTTTTGTTGTCTTTGTTTTTTATTTAAAAAAAAACAAGTGCGAATCAAATTCTATGAATTTAAAGCTGAGACGTCGAGTATAGGCCCCTAAAATTTCAATGACAGGCCTATACATAAATGTGTTGTTCTGCTTTGCGTTGTTGTTTAGTGTTGTTTAGGGTTGTTTTGTTTTGTGTTGTTTTTTATTGTTTAGGATTGTTTTGTTTTGTGTTGTTTAGGGTTTTTTGTTTTGTGTTGTTTTGTTTTGTGTTGTTTAGGGTTTTTTGTTTAGTGTTGTTTTGTTTTGTATGGTGATCACCTGGTAACTGAGAGTTTTGAAAAGTCGTTAAGAAGAAGAAGAACAACAACAACAGGAGTAATTATAAGAGCTGTGACTGTCGTCTCAGCTAAAAATTATTCTTATCTCACCTTTACGTAGCATTCCAGAGATTTCACCAAAGCTTGACAGACTTCACGAATTATTCTGCATATGCTGCTTTAGATACTTTGAACTGGAACATCAGGCTGGGATAGTTATCTCCGGTAGCCAGGAATCGCAACGTGAGAGCTAATTGTGCGGCCACTGGTATAGCTTCTCTATAGTTTGTATTTTCTTTGGCAATCAACGACCCAGTCAACTGAGTAAGTATTTCATAATCAGTTGGAGACAGTGTGAAGTTCTTGAAAAGCACATTGCTTGCCATCCTAACCGCTTCTTCTACACTCACACATACCCTTAGGGTCCAGGCTCCAGAGCAGACATGCTGACGATTGCTTCACTCTCAGTGTGAACAGAAACAGGCATGCGCACAGAGGCATGTGGCTATGGCATGCGCGAACGTGCGTATTGCATGCGGAAAGGCGTGCGTAGCCGCACGGCAACTTGGCGCGAGGTGCACCGGTGTAAACGCGCCTTTACAGTAACACTCTCCGTGTAAACAACCATTGTTACCCTGGAGTTTCTGTTGCTTTATATTGTCTCCTCAAAAGTTCCGGTTCACGTGTACCTGCTTAGTCCTGCTAAATGAACGTAACATAACGCAAGTGTTCTAAACCTAACTTCTTTAATGCATGATCAGTCCCATAATAAATCCACAGAGCTTTATATAGCACACTACGCCCCCTTCCTTATTTTATTTGTGCGCCTCTGTCACTCTTGTTGTTCCTATACGCTTGAATCATTTACTTGAAACTGACACTAATGTTTGTTGTAGGGTTGTTGAGTGGTTATCAGTGAGTCTATGTATTCCCGGTTTTATCTATTTTTTTTTTTTTTTATGGATTTGGAGTTACTCATTCTTTAATTTTTCAGTCAATTAATTTCATATACATTGTTATATATATATATATATATATATATATATATATATATATATATATATATATATATATATATATATATATATAATTTCATTGAATCATAACTACATTGTAGTGCTGAATGATACTCGTACCTCATCGTCCCAGCTCTTGGGCTATGCCCTAAATTTTATAATCCACTAATCCATTGATTATACTGAACTTTAATGAAATTGAAGGAATTATGAAAAAAAAAAAACAAATATTGTAATATAAAATTATGTAAAAGGATATGCTGTAGTTTGTTTTAGATTAAGCCAGCCTTGTGTGAATCAGGGTCTTGCGCTTTGAGCAGACCACAAGTGATGAACTTTCGAAAGAAATACAAAAAATAAAATTTCGATAACTATCGCATATCCTACTCAAGGTATTGCTTATTGAACAAGAGGATAAAATAGTTGTGTTTCTACGATCATTATCTTACTTCTGGGAACCTGCTTTTACGTCTGATGTCATAGTTTACGTCACAACTAGCCTCTCTCTGGGTACTTTCTAAATTTAGCCAAGTCTCCCTTTAAATTTCTTCGATTTACTCTCATAAGTGTCTTAATTATCCACATTAGACATCACAGCATGTTTTTGCCAATTAGGCTGTGGTTTCAAATAGCTATTTCCAAAATACGATCCACATCCGATGTTTTGTAAAGATTTGATCGACGAAAATCTATTACCTACGGCCCTGAAATGCACAGTAGTAGTTTTTCAAAGTAACGAACGATATCATTTTCTCTACTTTTTGGAAAATAGGCGAATGCAGTTTTGGGTATTGGCTCTGTTTTCTTGTAAATGTAAATAGGAATTAAAAAGTTATTTTATTGCGAAAATGTAGGTATTCCACAACTGAGTTTTAATTTGTTTTTAATCTTGACACTGAACTTTATTGCTAATAGAATATTGTTTAAATAACTGGAATAATCTTTGTCATGTCGATATACGCCGAAAATATGGTAAGCATATAAAAAACGAAATAGTCGCAGTGCTGTAAGAAAGTAACTAGAAAATTTCAAAATTATAACACCATGCACAAGTCAGCCATGTTGCCAGGAAAAGTAAGAAAAATACCCAATGTTATTTTAATGATTTAAAAAGTCTTAGCAAAGTTGTATTTCAATAACGAAATATAGCATGGTGGATTTTATTAAGCCTCATAACATAACAGGGTCAAACAATGTTTCTATACCTTTAAATAAAGTCTGGATCTTTTCTTACTTTTTAATTGTTCGTAGTTACTTTGTATCAGAGTTTTTTTTTTTCTAATGCATATGTACTTTTAGATTCGTAGACTACCATTACTGGGTATTAATTTCATTTTAGAAGTCCAATGTGCATTTTCTCCAGTCTGAAAGAGTCTAATCGTAGAAGTATCTTACTAAAATAAACAAGAAGCGTTATACGTCTTTCAGTATTGCAGGATTAGCTTTATACAAAAACTTCAAAATGTGGGCTATGAATGTGTAAAGTAAGTCTTGCTTGAATATCATCAGACTTTCATTCACCTTATCGTTCCGCAGCTGTAAAAGTAACCCTTTCACCGATGCCTATGTCAACTGTCGTTTGGGGAACTGAACTTCATGCGGAATAAAGGTACTGGAAAAGTTTTTCAGCTATTTTGTTTTTCCTTCTCATTCCTTTATCATTTTTAATGAGGATATCTTTCTTACTTCTAAAAGAATCTTGAGGAAATTTAAAGAAATCATCTCTCTCTCTCTCTCTCTCTCTCTCTCTCTCTCTCTCTCTCTCTCTCTCTCTCTCTCTCTCTCTCTCATTTAGATATAATCTTATTAAACTTGCCTTGTCTTTTGTGCATAAGAAAATATTTGAGCAAAAGAGAATATTTTGATATACAATTATTTGATTTTCGGTACAAATTTCGGACTTTGGGACAGGATTTCATGTCGCAAAAAGTGTAGCTTTTGCTACAGTCGTTAGCTGGTTTTTCAGAAGTCATTTGAGAAACAGTTGTTTCTTCCTTTCTATCTTTAAATCTTCAGCTGAAGACCCTTATGGAAAGAGTCGACAGACTATAAATCCAAATGAATCCAAAGGGAAATCAGCCTGCAAAGAAAGACAATTTATAGATAAGATGATAAATAAATGAATAAGGAATAGAAAAATGAAGCTGATGTACCTGAATTCAGGAATAATTTTGCCCCTTACTTAAATAATTAAGGATCAGAAGACTCCACAACTGCACTAGGCAAACTATTCCACATTGTAGTTGCAGTCAAAATAAAACTCCTAGCACACTGAGTAGTATTAAACTTGATACCAGAAAATGACACTGTACAGCGGCAGCCTGGTTAGTTTTGCAAACAAACACAGCTAGTCAAGTAAAGAGGAGTGCAGAGGATGCTTGTCTTTGGAGTACATTTTATGCAACGAACATGATGAACTCACATTACGTCTAAGCCATAAGTTAAAATAAAGAGTTGTCAAAATATATTTGATGACGACAAAACTCTATCCAGAGTTTGAGAAGGTCAGCACCCAAAAACCACACTGGAGAAGAGTACTCCAAAAGAAGAAGAAAAGGGCTAAAACGTTTAGATATAACAGCTTTATTTCGAAATATTTGAAAACATTTCTGCAAGATACAACTTTTTTTAGTAATAGTAAGCTATATTCCCTATATGCTGCACAAAAGTCAGTTCCTTAAAACAAGTTTCACCAAAAATCTGAAGTCATTGATATTTAAAACGGTACAGTTTGAATGCAAACCAGAGTGCAAAGGCAAAACTGCTCTGGATCAACAATCATACTTTTAATTTTAGAAGGATTAAGCTCAATGTCCCAAAGCCTATTCCACTTGTGATTAAATGCCAGAGAAAGAACAAAAGCTGGAAGAGTAACATCACTGGTGTATACAAGCAGTTTGTTCTCATGACCTCACTGCATAAAACTAATATGGATAATAAATAGCAAAGGTCCAAGAACACTACCTTGATGAACATTTGAAATGATTTTACTGAATCTTGTATACTGGCCATAAAAGAAATAATTTAAAATAGTAAGAAAAGAACATCCAGTACCCAGTAACCTTAACTTGTAGATAAGCGTTGTATGATCATATGGTCAAAGGCTGCAACAAAATCTAAACCAACCATGCATGCTGGTAAAGGTTATTATCTTCAACAAACCTGCAAAGGCATCTAGAGGGCAGCTTCTTTCGAACCTTAGATAAAACAGGAATGTTTTAAACTGGTGTGTTTTCAGAGTGGCATGAGGATAGACTGAGCCTCTTAGGTAATGCAGAAATATCACTCTTCTTCCAAACCGAAGGAAACATTCAAGGCCAGCTAGCTTACTGAAAATAGGGCGATCTTAAGATCAACGAAATCAACATTCTTCAAAAAGAAAAAAAATAATAAGAAAGGTCTCATTAGCATCTAAGCCCCTAGAAGCAAAGTTTTGACTTCTCTAGATCTAAAGGCCTTTGAACACAAATAAGCCTCTTAGAAGCATGACCGAGGCAACACCAATGACCTACCACACAGTTTGATCATAGACTTGAGCAAAATGTTCTGCCTTCTATTTATGGAAATATGCAGCATTTCTATCAGTTTCTTCAAGGGGAGAGATGCTTGGTGGTAGACCACCACTCATGGTTATCATCACTGGAGAGCAAGAGATCCTGCATACACTTATAATAAACTCTCATAGCTCTCTCAAGCTCAGTGAAATTATGCCACTGAAAGTCTGATCGATCGTTTCTCCATAAATAAGCTTGCATGCAGCATTTAACCATACCATGTCTCCTGGAAGAAACTTTAGAATTTTAGAAGGAATTCTATTCTTGATAACAGTGCTCAGGTGATCATTAAAACATTATGATATTTGGAATTGTATAAATATTGCTCCATATGATCTTAATGAAACACAGTGAATATCATGTAAATTGCCCTAGGATTTCAAGTATGCCTTTCATAGAAATCTAACATCTGGAACAACCTGAACCACCTCCACATTAACCTTTATCAAACTATGAGCAGAGGAGCCAACTGGCAAACTACTTCACAAGATATAATCTCCGTAACATCTGTTGCCAAACTGGTGGGTAGGTTCATTTATCAATTGCTCACAACAAGAAATATAAAGCAACAACACCATGATTATCTATGGCAGTAACATAGCTCAGTTATTCAGTGTGATGAGCTTTGTAATCACCAACGAAAATTAAACAAGCCTTGTACGCAGCTTCCTGATATGCTGTTACTTTCGTAAAAAATGAACCCGTAAATAGCAGAAAATAAAGATTTATCAATGTTCCACAGACTTTAACCACCTGTGTTTCATGACATCCACATTATCACAGTGTCCCATTAGAAGCAGAGAACCCCTCTCTAATACAGAGCCATACAATGGGCCCTTGGAATGACATTATGCTTGAGTAACATATACGAGTAATTCCTAAGCCCAGGAATCAACGGTTCTTATGTTACAAACCAGAAACAAGAATTTCAGAACCAAAGAGGATGTCAAATTTGACAGCAGCAACATCCAAATCCCTCTTATTCTTATGTTATCTAGGGACATTGCTATAGAAAATAGACATTTCCATGACTGATTCTCTGAATCTGGATTAAGTTCAATATTACCAGAGAGAAGCAATAAAAAATATAAATCAAGCATAAAGGCATATATACAAATTAACAAAACAATAACAGGATCAGAACATACTTGTAAAATCAAAATTGAAAGTCCATCCCCACAAAAAGGCAAACCTATTGCCAGAATTACACTGGTCAACTGGGATGAGCTGCCACCCCCAGCAAGGACAAATACATATCCAGGCTTACCTAACACTGAAAGGACTGTATTGGTAGGGATTTTGAAACTGAAAGTATGAGTCGAGGTACAGAAAAGGAAAAGGATAAGGATATGACAACCTCTTGTTAAAATACGAGTCAGTCTCGGCCCTTCTGCTAAGCCTGACCTGCGCACTGCTTGAAAAACAAGAGGTAGAGGGAACTGACAGAAAAGTGTGCTTAAGTGTACTCCCAGTCAAGAGAACTCCAACCCAAGACATTGGAAAACTACGGTACAAAGGCTATAGTACCATCCACAATTGAAGAACAGTGTTTAATTCAGAGTGACCTCCTAGAACTGATTCTTACCAGGATAGTGAATCTCCTCTACACAAAGAGAAAGGACAGATCAAAAAGGGTAAGACATGTAAGATGTTCAGTGATGTCAAGTGTGCCTCAACAGCAAAAGATATTTATTGAATATACCAGGCAACTCTAAGTTGGAGTAGACACAGAAAAAAGCCTGTGACCAGAGAAGGACCCAACAATACACTGTACTAGCCAGTCTTAATCTCTGTAGTGGTAGTATCTCAATGTGCATCTGGTACCTTGGCCAACCTATTACTTTTTCGCTGTACTCTACAAACAACGAAAACAATTTAAGTAGGTGGATGAAGGTAAGCTTGTATTCAAATATGTGTCCTTGCTTTGGCTACAACCTCTTGTGGACTGCATAAAAGTATCTAACATCATATTTCAGCATGGGTACAGCTTACCCTAACCTTCCTTCACCTAACCTTTCAGTACGGCATCATGCCCTGATCTGGATGAGGTGCAAAACTGCAACCCCCAACAAAACTAACTAAGTTAAAATATGAATGAAGCAGATGGATGGGTAGAAGTTCTGAGTCAATAACATGGGCTGATCTGCAGTAGGACACCTCTCATTGATGGTAAGTCAAAATCCAGACAGACAGAATAAATGCAATCTTTGCTTTTTCAAACCTGTTACAGCTGAAATCTTCAATGT
>JANJGK010000018.1:10479330-10489113 GCA_039081455.1 Macrobrachium rosenbergii
CCTTTCTTTTGATTCCTGCCACTTTTGAAAGAAAGACAAATAATGTCTATTTTATTCGGTTTAGCGTCACTGGGTTGAGAGAAAAGTATAAGTGCTCTATGTAAGGCTTATAATATGCCACCATTTTACCCATAAAATTTTGGTATGGCAATCGGTAATCCTCTGTCTCCAGTGTTAAGGAATTTTTTGGAAGCAAAATACTAAACAAAATAATTCCATGCAATGCAGTATGGATCAGATATATTGACAATATAATTTGTATATGGCCAAGGAACGACAATGTGAATAACTTTTTTGACAAGTTAAGTCAGTGCAAAAGGAAAGGGATGGCTGTCTTCCCTTTATGGATTGTCTAATACATAGAACAAGTAATGTGTTAACGGAAAACAACTAACATTTCTGACTATGTGCATATTCTTTCTGGTCAAAGCAGTAAAGTTAAGAAATCAGTGTTCACATCTCTGTTTTTAAGAGCATTGCAAAAACGTAGCCCTGAAAATTTTGATGATGATATAGATAAGAGTAAAAACAGAACCATGAAATTAAAATATGATGACTATGAATTAGACAAGGCGTTAGAAACGAGAGAAAAGACGTTCTCAAAACAAAAAAGAAACTTACAACACAAAATGTTTCCTTGTACAACCATGAATAATAACAGAAATCTTCTTAAGAAGTTTGGAATTAATGTAGCATATAAGAGCAATAAAACAATGAAACATGTACCTATAAAGAACTCTCCTGACAACACTCAAGGGTGTGGGTATAAATATCCATGCAACTCCTGTGATAACTTTTATAGTAGTTTAAAAAAACAAACTGAAAAAAGATACTAGAATGATTAAAAAATGTGTAAGATATGCCCAGGTGAACAGTAGTATTTTTGTACATGTAAGTAAGAACAATCAAGCTATCAGCTGGGAAGGGGCAGAAAAGATAGCTTATTCTACTAATGCACTGGAAAAGAATATCATTGAGTCAAGTTTTATTAAAGAAACACATAGCCATAACATGAATAACAATCGATGCATGTATAAACTTGATCGCATAATTTTGAAAGAAATTTCAAAAATATTTAAATTTTAAGAGATATTAAATATTAATGAAAAAAAGAAATATAATACAGTAATCCTTCAATTATCTGGATTGCCATTATCTGGAACTTGACATTATTCGACAAATCCGGACCAGGGTCCATTGCCCCAAAGATATACGATATATATAAATAAAAAAAAAAAATGAAAAAAACACTCTCCGTTGGTTGGCAATGCTATGTGTCCTCAGACAAATGTTGGTAACACTGTTTACACTCAGACAAACTGGGAAAGCGTTTTGGGGGGGCGGGAGAGGCCTCAAAAAGTTTCTAAGGTGGGGAGTGGGTCAAATGGCTGGGCACCATGGGAGAGAAGGGGCAGTAAGGCTGTGTTGAGGAACCCCCTCAAAGGGTGAGGTGGGTGAAGCTGGGAAGCTGCTTCCCTTGCTGGGGATGCAGTGTCTAATGGGTGAAGAGGCCCAGGAAGATGTGTGATTTGGTCAAGCTTGTTTCGTGTTGGTTTGCTTATGATCTTTTATTTGTATTTTAGGCTATTCTCATTTATATTTTTACTTTAATTTCTAATTTTTTTACAACCCAAAAGATGAACGTAATCGTATGCGTAGGGTATGCGAGAGAGAGAGAGAGAGAGAGAGAGAGAGAGAGAGAGAGAGAGAGAGAGAACAACAACTGAGAAGAAATATCAACAGTGACGAAATATTCTCTTGTGTACTGTTATAATATGTGTGATAATCATACTTATAGTTAACTAAACTTGTAATGAAATACTGTACAGTAAATCAAGCAAAGCAGAAAAGAAAAATGGCAATCGTGATACCGTGCTAAGACACACACAAGCTCACGCTCACAATTTGTAGTGACTTCCCAGAGCTTGTTTCGTGTTGTTAAGCTTATGATTTTCATTTTTTTGATACTCATTAATATATATTTTTACTGTATTTTCTCATTTTTTTATACAACCCAAAAGATAGACACAATCGTGTAAGTAGGGTATGGAAGAGAGAGAGAGAGAGAGAGAGAGAGAGAGAGAGAGAGAGAGAGAGAGAGAGAGAGAGAGAGAGAGAGCAGCATCCTAAGTTACATTGATGTAACATAGCAATAGGATTTTTATGCGCTAACTACAACTAAATTCATGTATACCAAGTTACTCTGGAACCGAGCCAGAATGACTAGATTCGTGGTGAAAATACTTGTAGCTAATAGCAATTTAATCATCCTTTGTACCCTTGTTACTGCTGTCTTACAAACACTTCGTTCATTAAATCATTTACAGCCATCTACAGTGAACGACGTCGTCCTACCTCGAAGGGGAGACTGACTTAATTGACCACTCCCTGACCTACTTAAAATTCTTTCATTAGATTTTAGCAACACTGTAATAATGGTTTCCTTTAATCATTAGTTAATAAAAAATATTATAAAAAAGGTAAAGATAATAATCAGAATCGAAAGCGAGTCGTGTATTGGAATGAGTATCCATTCCCATTCTGTTCATTCGGTAAACATTTCTCCTCGGCTTTCCCGTTAGCCGTATGTCCGAGATGTTATGTCGGACGCTAAATTATTTGCGCACAGAGGTAAGATGTCAGACGCTAAATTATTTGCGCACAGAGGTAAGATGTCAGACGCTAAATTATTTGCGCACAGAGGTAAGAGATATAATTCAACTTGAAAATTACAAGCTTGCCTTAAACGCAACGTAGTATCTAGACCTTAAAATGGAGAGGAACAGATAAAACGTTAACAATTTAGAATGTGCAAATGAACAGCATATCTTCACAAGCTTTACAAGGCTTGTCTAATAGAATAAATCTTATGTCTAGGGAACTGTACTAAAAATAAAGAAGTAATGCACAAAAGTGCGAAATTAAGGTGGATTAATGAGCTGGAATCTTCCAGACAATGATTTCCAATACATGTTTTCTTAAGTTTCAGTTCGGTGGAAGGCTACTTAAGGAAAATCAAACAATAGGAAGGGTGAAATACATTTGTAAATAAAATAGACTGAAATTGCATCCAATAGCAAAAATATACAATATTTATTCGAATGCAATCTGCCCTGATATACGGATATGAATCATTGTATCACTGCAAAATTATATCTGAAAGAATTTATCAATTTATGAATAAAGCCTTAAAAAAATACGAGAAGTCAGTTAGAATTAACATCAAAAGTGAAATTCAAGATGTTCCAAAGAAGACGAGATAACGGTGAAAGAGATATGGAGATGGCTCGAACATGTCCATCACACAATTGATAGAATAGTAAATGATAGTATCTGATGGGTGCCTGTAGGCATAAAAAATCTGAAGGCTCAGACCCACATGGATGAGAACCATTAGAAGGGAGACTGGAGATGATAAACACAGGAAAGGCATGAATGATGAAATAAAAAAAAAAAGCCCTTTGCTTTACTTGGTGTTGGAGTGAAATGTTGATATGGGTTTAAAACAACAAAAATGATGTTTTCTAGTGAAGTTGCAGAAGGGATAAGGTGTCTTTTGCCACCAAGACTCATGAGTGTGCGGTTTGACTTACCTCAGGCAGAATTGTAAACTTATATAAGATTTAGAGCTTTCACCCACAAATCAGATTACTAAAACGGGCAAGTAAGTGTGCAATTAAGTTTTCTCTTTTTTTTTTTACTACATTATCTTCATAATGAAGTTTCTAAAGTGAACTTCAATAATGCATTGAGTTTTTACTTAGACTTAATAAAGGACATGTCATTTCATATTTCCTTTCCAATAACAATTTTTCATACTTAGGGGCAATAGAATAGATTGATCATAAGAAACTCATGCAATGATATGAATCTTGTCGAACATAAAGAAAACAAGAGTTTACATCAATTCTCGACGAGGGAAAGAATGAAAGTCAGAGACGGGGAGATAGAAGAAGATTCTTTAATTAGTTTTTCGATGATGAAGAAACTTTAGTGATAAAAACGTTTTTATTTACGAAATACCTTAATAATTCATTAGGGGACGAACTAGTGTCAAACAATACTTGTACCTCAGATACTTCATGAATTTAATGCATCGTTAACTAAAAACATAAAAGTTATCCTTTTAGATATTCCTTGAAAACGGGCTAGCTGAGAAAGGACGTGCACACACACAAATATATATATATATATATATATATATATATATATATATATATATATATATATATATATATATATATATATATATATATATATATATATATACACACACACATATATAATATATATATATATATATATATATATATATATATATATATATATATATATATATATATATATATATATATATATATATATATATATATATATATGTATATATACATACATACATACACATACTGTATATGCAAAACAGCCACGCAACTTCACTGTGTATATCGTTATGAAGATATACAGCATTTTAATTTATTTACAGTAAAGTCAACGTAAAGAAATTTTTCTTTGTTTTTCTTCACGAAATGAAGACAGATATATGCTTTCTTACCAACTATGACTGCTGGGTAGTTAAGGTACCACACTCACCAGGTCATTTAGTCTTTATTTTCATGTGTGGTGGTATTGTGTTTGGCGGACACGAGGAGAATCTGACTCTCGGCAGTTTTAGAGAAACCAAGGGACTTCCCTTGAAACCCTTAAGAGGATTTCACTCGGAACTCTTGAGGGGACTTCCCTCGGAACTCTTAAGGGGGTTTCACTGGGCACGCTTGAAGGAATTTCTCTCGAAACTATCGAAGGGACCACATTCGGGACTCCTGAAGGGACTTCACATTGACTCTGCCTAAGGCTGACCTCCGAGACTTTTGAGGAATATTTCACACTGATTCTTTAGAGGTTATATCGGGTTTCTCATTGGACAGGTGGGTATCCTTCTCAGCTAGCACTCTGCTGGCCCCGCGTTCGATTCTCAGACTGGCCAATAAAGAGTTAGAAGAATTTATTTCTGGTAATAGAAATTCATTTCTCGTTACAATGTGGTATGGATTCCACAATAAGCTGTAGGTCCCGTTGCTAGGTAACCAACTGGTTTTTAGCCACGTAAAATAAATCTAATCCTTCGGGCCAGCCCTAGGAGAGCTGTTATTCAGCAAAGTGGTCTGGTTAAACTAAGGTATACTTAATTTTTAAATGTTATGAGCTTCTGTTGTTTTCTGCCTAGAGCAGCAAGGACGGATTTCTACCCAGAGGTATTTTTGCCGTGATTTTGCTGATTATTGATAGTGACAGGGAAAGACAGGAAGAGTTCTGTCATATTATAGAGTGAAGTGGTGTGCCATATATTTTGCTACTAGGACACCAGCTTTGGCTTTGGGTACAGCACTAGAGACGCTATGCAGCGAATTCTACAATAATTGTAGTTATTTGATGTGTTAACGACATCAAGGACTGGCTGTATTCCCGTGTACCGGAATGCAGTGGCTGCGTTCCTGCTGGCATCACTGTCTGACAGTACAGAACACCTATGCATCTAACTGCTGCAGTGATTGTTGCTGTTTTCCGTCTTGGACTCCTCAGTTCCTTCTGCTGCTGACACGGTAGGGAGCTCATTTAATTTCATGTGAATGTCATGTTGTTGTTAATTTTGCAAATAGAGAAATATGTCTGCATATATATATATATATATATATATATATATATATATATATATATATATATATATATATATATATATATATATATATATATATATATGTAGACAATCACATGTCAGGTGAAAATTAAAGACCAGGTACAAATCAAGCGCTTTCGTGTATTGCGTACACTTCTTCGGGGTACAAAGTAAAATAAATGAATAGAGACATAAACAAGAAAACTTCACTAAACAAAGATCAAAGCCATTAACAAGCAAAACATCATTACTGTATGTAATCACTAGTTTGAAGAAAACAAACTGTCACTACCAAACGATAAGTAAAAATACTTTAAAAATACTCAAGAACTGAAACTGCAGTGAGAACAGGCTATATTGCTAAAAGGTGACATTGTACTTCCTTACAATTATATGACCAAGGTAACTATCTAATTTAAAAAGAACTGAACTAATATTCATAAGTTGATTGTTAAAATGCTTAATACAGGCAGATTCAATTATATTTCTTTTAACAATTTGGTTGCAAAAAATGATCTCAGACGAATTTTTCCCGTCTATACAATGGTTAAATCATTCATATGTACTGTAAAAATAAAGCACTTGTCAATTGGCTGTTCGAACTGCATAACGATGCTGTTTTAGACGGTAATCTAGTTCTTTATCAGTTTGACCTAGGTATTTATTACAACACCCAGCACAAGGAATCGTGTAAATACAGCCATTAATTTGTTTTGGGGTGTTACGAACAATGATATTCTGAAGTGTCCCTGAATTCTTGTTTACAAGAATTTGTAACTTATGTGGTAACCGTATGGCCAATCTAGACAAAATTTGGCACATGGTAATCATTTCACCCAACATAGATAACAGGGTAGGTTTCAAACCGGTACCCCTTTTCCCTTCTCATTCCCCCATCCCCCTTCCCCTTTACCTGCGTAACTTATGTGGTAATTGCTTGACCGATCCAGACAAATGTCACACATGGACATCATTTTACCCAGCTTAGGTAATAGAGTAGGTTTCAAATACATAAATGCTTTTCTTTCCCGTGATTAATAATTCTGTATCAATGTTTGTGTTTAGGTTTAGTGGGGATGTGTTTAGGTTTAGCAGGGGATGTGTTTAAGTTTAGCAGGGGTGTATTTAGGTTTAGTGGGGGATGAATGGGACAGTCACCACAGTAATATCAGGATAAAATGGACAGTCACCACAGTAATACCTGGGTAAAAGGGACAGTCAGCACAGTAATAACTGGATAAAAAGGAAAGTCACCACAGTAATACCTGGGTAAAAGGGACAGTCAGCACAGTAATAACTGGATAAAAAGGAAAGTCACCACAGTAATACCCGAGGGACAGTCACCACAGTAATGTCTGCATAAAATAGACAGTCACCACAGTAATACCTGGATAAAATGGACAGTCACCACAGCAATACCTAGATAAATGGGACAGTCAGACCAGTAGTTCTTGAATAAAAGGGACAGGCAGTATAGTAATGCTGGGTAAATGGGGCAGTCGTCACATTAATACCACCTGGATAAAAGGGACAATCAGCGCAATAATACCTGGATAAATGGGACAGCCACCACAGTAATATCTGGATAAATGGGACAGTCACCACAGTAATATCTGAAAAAAAACGGACAGTCACCACCGTAATACCTGGATAAGAGGGACAGTCCACACAGTAATACATGGATAAAAGGGACAGACAGAACAGCAATGACTGGATAAATGAGACAGTCACCACATTAATATGGCGGGGGGGGGGGGGCAATCACCACTGCAATGACTGGATAAATTGGACTGTCACCACAGTAATACCTGGATAAAAGGAACAATCAGCACAGTAATGCCTGGATAAAAGGGACTGGCAGTACAGTAACACCTGGATAGATGGGACAGTCACCACAGTAATACCTGGATAAAATAGACAGTCACCACAGTAATGTCTGGATAAAAGGGACAGCTAGCACAGTAATTCCAGGGTAAAAGAGACAGTCATCACAATAATACCCAGATAAATGGGACAGTCAACAGTAATACAAGGGTAAATGTGACAGTCACCACAGTAATACCTGGATAAAAGGGACAGTTAGCACAGTTATGCCTGGATAAAAGGGACTGGCAGCACAGTAATACCTGGATGAATGGAACAGTCACCACAGTAATGCCTGGATAAAATGGACAGTCACCACAGTAATGTCTGGATGAAAGGGACAACCAACACAGTAATTGCTAGGTAAAAGAGACAGTCATCACACTAATACCTAGATAAATGGTAGAGTCAGCACAGTAATACAAGGTAAATGGGAGAGTCACCACAGTAATACCTAGATAAAAGCTACAGTCAGCGCAGTAATATTTGGATAAAAGGGGCAGCCAGTACAAGGAGATGCAAGAAAATTATTCTGAGTTCTTTAGAAATTTCCCGGGCAGCACCGGGTCGGTCAACTAGAGAAAAAAAATATATATATGCAAGTAAAATAATGTCACAATATTAATTATATTTTCATAATTTAGAAGAAAATTTCAAATATCCAGTGCATAAATGACATATTTTTTAACATGACTACACTATAAGATTATCAGAAATGTTACATACAAGAGGTAATCAGGATAAAATTATATTTTCAGAATACTGGAACATTTTGGTGGTTTTAAATGAGGACTCATTGTCACAAGAAACATATAATTATGCTATTGTTTTTAATTATTAAAACGGAAATGTTGCTCAGGACAGAGTTATTATCATATCAATTTGTTTTTAATGGAGAGAGAGAGAGAGAGAGAGAGAGAGAGAGAGAGAGAGGAGAGAGAGAGAGAGAGAGAGAGAGAGAGAGAGAGAGAGAGAGAGGCTGTTTTTTACTCATAACTTTTTTTTTACGATATCTGTTACTATTTTTTTTTTATGAATGCAGGTGAATCTACAGTAATATCCATACACTTTCTAAATCTTAACTGTGTCTGGACATTCGGCCGTGATAAATATTGCTCGGTATTGTTAATTAATTGTTCTCTTTTTCTTCCTCTTTTTTCGTTGTTTTTACTGATGTATTGGAAGGCTTACAACTAATAAAGCGTTTGTCTTATAATTCTTGCTGCAAGTGTATCATAATTATCAGTATTCTAATTTTTTTATTATAATTTTATCTTTAGTGTAGTAACCCTTGTTTCTGTAGGTGTCGACAATGGAGAGTCGTTATGTAGTCAATAGCAGGTGCCATAAAACAATGATTTTCAACACATTGTCATCACATTTGAGCAGCGAAACTTTTAAATAAATTTCGCAAATAAACAGCAAGGAAATCTGGTAAGTGCATTTATTGTCCTGTGTAAGCCGACAAACTGTAGAAAATGAAATAACCGGATGTGAGAAAAGCTTCTTGGTCTTAATTATTGCAAGATTTATAGGGAATAATAATAATAATAATAATAATAATAATAATAATAATATAATAATAATAATAATAATAATAATAATGGATATGGGGGAGAGGGGTTGATGTAGGTGGAGCTGCGAGGGATGCTGCCTGTGGATGGAGGCTCCTGACTGGTTTGCTCGCCAGGGATGCTGGCAGGCGGCGCCTTTCGTGCCGTCGTCGGAGGAAGAGTCTCCTACGTGGTATTTAGACTTGACGTCTCTCTCCCGATGTACAGGCTTCCAGGAGGCGTAGACGGCGATGATCGGCTATATGATCAATTTTCTGTTACGGATGATTTCATCTCTTTTCATTCTGACGTTATGGGCTGTCCTGGCGTGATTACATAATTATGGAGTCTTCATGAATATGGGTTGGAGGTCCTCTGGGAGAAGCGCATGGTAGTCATATCGACGTAGGCGCAGAGGCATTTGTATCGGTAGACCACGTTGGCTCTCTTCAGGGGATCCTACATGGAGGGGCTGGTGGTTTTTCTGTTTCAGTGATATATAACGAGCTTGATCTTTTCCTCTGGGTCGGATTGGCTGACGTTTCCTTCAATGGTGGACTTGAGGGCGCGCTCGTCTTCTTTATATTTATTGTGGAATGTGCCCCAATAGGAAAAATTGATGTCATCAGGAGTGACTAGGCAAGGTTCTTGATGGTCCCAGCTATTCGTCTATTTTTCCTCGAGCAGTCGATC
>JANJGK010000018.1:10494213-10512037 GCA_039081455.1 Macrobrachium rosenbergii
TATATATATATATATATATACATATATATATATATATATATATATATATATATATATATATATATATATATTATTATGATTAGCAAGAATTCGCTAGCAAATTGCCTCCCCCCCCTCCTTTGTTGTTGTTGGTTTTTCTGTTGTGTTTCATTTACTGCCAGCCGGCCGATCGATAGACCATCTGTCTATCGACTTAAAAACAAGGGTTAAAAGATTAAAGGCGCTCCCATTTTTGATAAAGATCTTTCCTTCGAGGCAAAAGTAATCTGGCTTGGGTGTTTCTCCTACAGGCCAAAACCTCCCCTGCGGGCAGCAGGTGCAATGAGTCAAAGCATCTGTGATGGACGCCCCCCTGCCCCATAGGAGGGGATAAAAAGCAGAAACCCACGAGGTCGACACACACACGCGGGCTGGAAGATATGGAGTGAACTTGTGAAGACGTCCCCAACACCTGGCCCCATCGATGCCCTTGCATCCTAACCACGTGGCCCTTTCCAAAGTATACTTTTCCTCGTGCCCTTCGACCGTATTCCTCGAGCCCACACGCCATTGCTTGGAGTTTCGAGGAGTCCCCATCACCTTGCCCCTTTACGGAAGCCCTTGCATCTCACCAGGTGGAAGAAACTCACCCTCGGAAATCGCAAGTCATCCACGGACCGCCTTCTACGCGCCCTCGGAAAATCTGCTAAGGTAAAGTGCCCTGGAAGAGCCCCAATTCAGTCACGCTTTTGTCTCGTAATATTTTCTTAAGGAGAAAGCCAGAAATCTCCCTTGTCTAATGTCCGTGCGCCTCTTGCATCGGCAGTATTAATTCTTTATTACTCCTTTGGCACCCTCAGTGCGGCTTCGAATTCATTATTCTTTTGTCTATTTTCATTACTGGCGTATAATGTGCATATCTCTCATTTCAGAGGGATCCTATTTCGTGGAAGCTTCTCGGGCTGTGTCTGGAATCCCCCAGTTTCATTCAATCCAGTAGGGATCTCCTTCAGGATAGTAATCTACTTGAGTTCCTCTTTCCCGTACTATCATTTATGTAAATACGCTACTTTAAATTTGCCCACGTGTTTTACGTAATATTTCCCTCAGTAACAAGAGCCCTAAGCTCATATGAAATTCTCCTTTGTTTTCCTCTTTTTTTACGTTTTCCCGTACCCACGAAGTCAGAATCACAAGGCTAAATTACCTTAAATTGTTGCTACCTGTCTCACAGAGCATATTTCAAACAAAAACCACGGAAAAACGTAAAAATGGCGACCTCGCCAGGATCTCGTTTTGCAGTTGCAGTTCCCCTAGTGTTGCTTTATTGCATTTGCAACTTGCCAGATCAGCTATTAGCAAAGCTAAGCTGGGTACGAGACAATTACGAACCTTTTGTGTAAAACCAGCACACAGATCCAGAAAATTCCACGTAAGTAATGTGTTAATCTTAGCAAAACCTTTTTACAATCGTGACTGTTCCTAGGAATTAGAAATAGGGACGCATGTAATCACTGAGAGAAAAGAACCGCCGTATTAGATTCGTTAATGCATGCCTTTCAGGGTAGGTAGTTAGGAAATAACCAGTGCTAACCATCCTTTGCTTCGAGGAATAGTGCGAAATTCCTCTGTGTTAAAATCCTTGCCATATTCTTGCTTCGAGGAATAGTGCGAAAGAAATTCCTCTGTGATAAATTTTACTTCGCATTTCGAATTAGCGAACTGTTATTTAGGCGCGAATAAAATTCCCACGTGGGACACGACGAAGTCAGCTTGCATTGCTGAAAATTCTCTCAGTGTAGTTAGTATTCGAGTAGGTGTTAGGAAAGCGAAATTTAAACTCCGCTTATAGGGAAAATTACTAGGCCGTTGTACTGTTATCCTCTCAGACGACTGGGAAATTCCCCGGAATCCCAGACGGTATATAAATATACGGGTTCATTCACCCAGAATCTAAAAATACCTCCGGTGTTGGCCAAACGACCTGCATCCCCCACCCCCGCCCATGCCCGCGTGTGTAGCATTTTTTTTTTTCTTTTTCCCCATTCATTTCCCAGCATACATTTTTCTTTGGGTTTCCCGTTAGTAATTTCTAAGTCCTAAGGGACGAATCGTAATTCCAAGTCCTAAGTGACTCCTAAAATTCTACGTCGCACGTGGCGAGAATTCCTCCAAATTCCACAAATTCCAAGTCCTGAGTGACTCCTAAAATTCTACGTCGCACGTGGCGAGAATTTCTCCAAATTCCAGTCCTCAGAGACTCCTAAAATTCTACGTCGCACGTGGCGAGAATTCCTCCAAACTCCAGTCCTCAGAGACTCTTAAAATTCTACGTCGCACGTGGCGAGAATTTCTCCAAATTCCAGTCCTCAGAGACTCATACAAAAATTCTACGTCGCACGTGGCGAGAATTTCTCATTCCTGCGGGAACCCAATATTAAGTCCTTTTGAGACATTATATAGTGTAGTTCACACACATCTAAGCCCTTACGGGACTGATCATTCTAGTTCGTTAGAACAACTCCTTAACTTCACGCTACAGCCGGCCAAGTCCGAGCGTGACAAAATCCAACTACGTCTTCCGAGACACATATTAAAATTCGTTCGCCAAGAACAACCACGTCTTTCCAAGACATATCAAATTTTAACAAAAAGGTCTCCTCAGACTTACTAATCACCTGTCTTATTCGGACAGATCCATTCTCCTGCAGTCTGAACCATTGAGTGTTTCAGATTCCTGCAATTGAGTCTTTTCAGACAACCTGAGTCTTTTCAGACATATCATATAACCATTATTTCAAAATGGCTAATACCAGAGCCCAACAAAACGAGGATTTCAAATTCTACATGTCCGCTGGGAAGGACATGGGACTATCGGGGCAAGATCTGAGAGCATGGGTTCAAGAACGAGTGGACGATGCCAAGGCGGAGAGAGCAAGAGAACGTGAAGAGAGGGAGAGAGAACGTGAAGAGAGGGAGAGGGAACGAATCGCTCAAGAGCAGGAGAAGGATAAAGAACGTGCAGAGAGAGAGAGGGAACGAATTGCCCAAGAACAACGAGAGGAGAGAGAACGAATCGCTCAAGAGCAGGAGAAGGATAAAGAACGTGCAGAGAGAGAGAGGGAACGAATTGCCCAAGAACAACGAGAGGAGAGAGAACGAATCGCTCAAGAACAACGGGAGGAAAAAGAACGTGCAGAGAGGGAGAGAGAACGTGAGGAGAGAGAGAGAGAACGCGCCCATGAGCTCCAGGTGCTAGAACGACAGCAACCCCCCGCCCCCTGCCGCGGGAATGAGTGCCCTCAGCCAAGCTCACTCGTTCATGCCAAAATGGACAGAGTCCGAACCCGAAGTATGGCTTGAAAGGGCCGAACGAGTCCTGGAGTGCTGCGATCTCTCCCCCGCGGAACTCTCCCTTGTTCTCACTAAATTCCTGGGCGGAAAGGCCCTCGTTGCCTACCACGCCCTTCCCGCAGACGATCGGGGAAACTGGGAAGCCGTACGCCAAGCAATTACGAAGGCGTACGAGATTACCCCCGAGCGGTGGAGGAGACGTTGGAGAGAGCAGCCCAGAGAAGCAGGCCAGACTTGGTCCGATTGGGCGTACCATTCGGAGGAGGCATTGACAAAATGGCTCGATTCCGAAGGAGCCACTAACACCGCCGAGGTACTCGAGCGGTTTAAATTCGAGGATTTCCTGCGCTACGCCCCTCCTGCCCTCGCCACTCATATAGTGGAAAAAGCCCCAGCAACACTCACCGAGTGTTGCCGAATAGCAGATATGTGGGAAACCCACCACCCTCAAGAAGGATCCATGGGGCGGAAGATAAATCCCCCGTCCCTCCTCGGAGGTTCAAATTCCCACAAAAATGGGAACTCGGGCAAGCCCCTAACTTGCCATTATTGCAAGAAAACGGGGCATTCCTCCGAACAGTGCCGGAACAAGAAACCGGCTCCTCTCTCTCCCGGAAAACCGACAAATAACACGCCTACGCCCTCCACAGGGGCAGCGCGGAAAGACTTTAGCCAGACCTTTTGCACGGCGTGCAAGGTCTATGGCCATTCTCCCGCATGGGCGAAATGCCCACGCAATAATAAAGTAAATACTCCCACCGTCGCCTTGGCCGTCACAGATCCCACATCATTAGGCCCTCCCGCCGAAGGGCCTGTATACGTGGCCCCTCCACGAGGTAGCGAGCCCGCGCGCCGAGTCACTGCTTTCGAGGACTCGGGCGCACAAATCTCCCTCATCCGAAGGGACAGAGATCCCTACGGAGCTATCGTCAATAGACGAAAACTCGTCACGATCGAGGGAATAAATGAATTTAAAATGATACTCCCTACGGTCCAATTGAGAGTCACAAGACCTCACCAATCCAAAATTTGCAATCTTGCAGTAGCAAGCCATCTCCCCGGAGGCTATGACGTCATCCTGGGACAGGACTTTCAGTCCCCACCGAAATCACGACAATCTAGGGGTCCCCATTCCCCGAATCATTCCGCGGGCGCGAGTAATCCTCCCCCGCTTCTCCCTCAGTCAAGACTGGCGCCCCCTGGGTACCAGGAGGACGTGCAGTCCCCACCGGTGCCCCCTGAGTACAATGTACAGTGGCCCCATCGATCGGTTCCCGACCCAATTCCAGTGCCCGGCCCTGCCTCAGTGCCAGTGCCAGGGCCCCAATCAGATCTCCTTTCAGGAGATGCCAAATTCCTGCCGGTGCCACTTGCATGCCCCGAGCAGGGCCAAGCTTCGTCCGTCCTTACCGACGAGCCCAAGAAACCTCTGATAGCGCCTGCCTCTGCCCTAGTGCCAGCGCCAGAGCGCTACACCGATCTCCATTCACGGGATCCAACTCAGGACCCCCTCTCCCCCGGCCTGGCACCGCTACCAGCGTCGGTCAGAGAGACGGTTCCTCCCGACCACCGCGGAAGCTCACCTGCAGGTGCGGCCTCGCAACCCGTGCCTGAGCTGGTCATCGTTACCTGCGAGCCTCTCACGCCACCCCCGACCGCCTCCTCTCTGCCTCAGCCCGTCGCCGACGCAATTGCAAGTCAGGATTCTGCCATATCTCACTTGGCCGATGAACTACAAGAGCCGCGACGGATCATGGTAGAACCCGCACGGAACACTCCTGCGTCAGCTGTCGCATCAGCATGCCCAGGTGGTACTCCGTGCCGCCCTCCGGTCGCGGGCCCTCCGCTTCCCCGGCCGAGGACGACTGTCCCATTGAGAAAGGCTCGAGGCGAAATTACCACGGGCGTGGGACATTCCAGGTAATTTACAAAGAGCTCTATAGCTCCCATGGCAGCTGTGCCGCCATTTCATCTTTCGAAGGTCTTGGCACCCCTAATCCAGAAGGGGATGCCAGGCCCTCCTCTATCTTCTTCCGTTCCTCAGGAACTTCTATCTCTTATCAACTTCTATTAATCTTCCCTTAAATTATCCCCACAAGAGGCAATTAAATACGGGATACCATTCCCCACACAATGTATAAATCATTAAAAATAACAGAGTGAGAAGTGGCACGCCCTTGCGCCCATACCTTGGCACCGGGCGTGCGTGTCAGCCCCTCCTGAAGGAGTCGCGCCCTTCGGGTGCACTTTTCTCGCCCTGGGACTGAAAGGATAGTCCGGGCCGTAATTTATAGGCGTAGGACGAGAAATTCCCGCCTAACACAATAAAACCCTCCCTCTTTTTCCCTTAGTTCTTCTGCCAATATCATTTACTTTCTTTTAGTCATTTATTTATCTTTAATTCTAATGAATCGCGAGTCATAAACTCTTGCCCTTGTGATTTAAATGCCCCTTTTGTAAGCTCTGAGGGACGTGTCCCGCCTTTCATACGCGGTCAAGTTTCATTCGTAACGCCTTGGTAATTTTCCTTTTGTTATTATTATCCCTTTTCCCCCTTCCATTCCTTCCAAGATCTCTATTTGTCCTAAGACCCCACATCTTTTGTCTGCTCGCCCCGTCATAACATGGAGTACTCGAGTGGGCAGTGGACGCATAAAATTAGCGTAGTTTAAGGTTAGCGAATTAAAACCTCGCGAATACTCTCGCCCGCACACGACTGTCAAATTCCCGGTGTGTGGGTCATCCCTCAGCTCGCGTTGAACGATAGCGGAGCAAAGTACGTTAAAACGAAGATAAATTATCAATGCGAATATGTATAGTCATTACAGTATCGTGTAAAATAGGATGTCATTTACAAAAATAAACGCTGTTTTTCATTTACACAGCCTCTTCAAGGCAGATTGTACTAACCGCATGCATGTTATCTAAAATTAAGTAACCGTGTATTTTAATTCTTGAACAATAACCTTTCTTTTCATTTGTTGGCCATAGCCTCATATACGTGGTCCTATAATCTTAATTAATTCACAATTGTTCGAGTCACATTATAAAGTTACCAGTGGGTAACCAAATCTAAAGTAATTATTCTTTTGCAAGTGTTTAAATCACTTTGCGTTCTGTTAACGAAAATTGTCCCAATGTGTTATTAAAAGTAATGTCACAGCTTCATAGAATCCTTAGTAATAAAGTTCATTGCAAGGCAGAATGTAGAGTAACGTAAAGCATTTGCCGCTCATTCTTGAATATCGATGTACACACCCGAAGGAGGTATGTACATCATCTTGTATGGGGAGGTATTATGATTAGCAAGAATTCGCTAGCAAATTGCCTCCCCCCCCCCCTCCTTTGTTGTTGTTGGTTTTTCTGTTGTGTTTCATTTACTGCCAGCCGGCCGATCGATAGACCATCTGTCTATCGACTTAAAAACAAGGGTTAAAAGATTAAAGGCGCTCCCATTTTTGATAAAGATCTTTCCTTCGAGGCAAAAGTAATCTGGCTTGGGTGTTTCTCCTACAGGCCAAAACCTCCCCTGCGGGCAGCAGGTGCAATGAGTCAAAGCATCTGTGATGGACGCCCCCCTGCCCCATAGGAGGGGATAAAAAGCAGAAACCCACGAGGTCGACACACACACGCGGGCTGGAAGATATGGAGTGAACTTGTGAAGACGTCCCCAACACCTGGCCCCATCGATGCCCTTGCATCCTAACCACGTGGCCCTTTCCAAAGTATACTTTCCTCGTGCCCTTCGACCGTATTCCTCGAGCCCACACGCCATTGCTTGGAGTTTCGAGGAGTCCCCATCGCCTTGCCCCTTTACGGAAGCCCTTGCATCTCACCACGTGGAAGAAACTCGCCCTCGGAAATCGCAAGTCATCCACGGACTGCCTTCTACGCGCCCTCGGAAAATCTGCTAAGGTAAAGTGCCCTGGAAGAGCCCCATTTCAGTCACGCTTTTGTCTCGTAATATTTTCTTAAGGAGAAAGCCAGAAATCTCCCTTGTCTAATGTCCGTGCGCCTCTTGCATCGGCAGTATTAATTCTTTATTACTCCTTTGGCACCCTCAGTGCGGCTTCGAATTCATTATTCTTTTGTCTATTTTCATTACTGGCGTATAATGTGCATATCTCTCATTTCAGAGGGATCCTATTTCGTGGAAGCTTCTCGGGCTGTGTCTGGAATCCCCCAGTTTCATTCAATCCAGTAGGGATCTCCTTCAGGATAGTAATCTACTTGAGTTCCTCTTTCCCGTACTATCATTTATGTAAATACACTACTTTAAATTTGCCCACGTGTTTTACGTAATATTTCCCTCAGTAACAAGAGCCCTAAGCTCATATGAAATTCTCCTTTGTTTTCCTCTTTTTTTACGTTTTCCCGTACCCACGAAGTCAGAATCACAAGGCTAAATTACCTTAAATTGTTGCTACCTGTCTCACAGAGCATATTTCAAACTAAAACCACGGAAAAACGTAAAAATATATACATACATACACACACAGACACACACACACACACACACACACACACATATATATATATATATATATATATATATATATATATATATATATATATATATATATATATATATATATATATATATATATATATATATATATATATATATATATATATATATATATATATATATATATATATATATATATATATATATACACACACACACACACACACATATATATATATATATATATATATATATATATATATATATATATATATATATATATATATATATATATATATATATATATATATATATATATATATATATATATATATCACTTTAGGATGACAGGTTTATAAGGCAAGGCGAGCTGACAGTTTCATGTGAATAAATTTTATTTGTTCGTGTACCTTGGCTAGAATTAATGTGTCTTACTTATTGTGAAGTATTTAAAATTTCAATACATTGAATATTATCAGGGACGCTTACATACCCGTAAGAGCCTAACACCCAAAGAATATCATAAATCGGAATTACGTTCCAAGTAACTGCTAAGACACCGAAGTTTTCAGCATTATTAAACATTTTAGTTATACCAGGAAATAAGATATCTAATACTAGTAATTGTGCACTTACAAATAGAATATAATTTGGTGTGGAGAACGGTGAATTTGCTCTGGAGAAAGAGCTTTGTTAATCTTTAAAAGAAATATGAAATCAACATACCAAAAAGGAGCAAAACTACGAAGAAACCAGCACTATTGTAGCCTGGAGGTGAATTTACAACTAACTCTCCAATGTTAGTAAAAACCCTTTATAAATGAAAGGCTAAAAACAAGTACATGGTGCCAACAAGGAGTTAAATTGTGGAGTCATTTCAACTCATTTTCATTAAAAGATATGGCGTAGCGAAGGCATGAGTAAGAGGCTGTGTCTACAAACTCACTGATTTACTCAAACAACAAACAGGCAGGTCAGTAGCTCTTGCGAGCAGAAATGTAGTGCCTGACACCAGGCGAACAAAACAGGTCAGAGTACAACCAACTGTGTTTGTTGGAGGATGGAAAGGCATATATAAATCAATATACAAAACATGAACAAACTCATGCTACATATAGCTGGAATGCTGACACTGTAATGCTTGCGCTAAGAATGATACATTTAACATAATAATATGAACATGAATATATGCTCAAAGGATGCATGACATCTGCTGTGTTTCTTGTACACGTGCACTTGGCACACGGAGATCTCATTGTGGGGAGATTAGCTGGCCAGGTGAGATGAACAGTATGTGGGTTCACGTGGGACACTACAGGACTCCCCCTCTTGGAGAGCCCTGTGGTTGTAGGTTGATGCTTGGGAGATATGCTGGCTTTAGGCGGTTGATGGAAACCAACGTAGTTCTGTCGTCCGCTGTCATTTGGTAGGCTTTTTGTTTTCTCTGGATGACACAGTATGGTTCCGAGTAGGCTGGGGAGAGGGGGGCTCTATGTACGTCTACCCGTATGAAAGCATATTTTGCATTCTGCAGTTTGTTGGGGATATATACTTTTCTTGTCATGTGATATGTTGTTTTGGTGGGCATTGTTTGTTCTAATGCTTTGCGGATGTCGGATTGGGATATTGAGCTCGTTGAATGTTGAAAGATGTCAGCCGGCAGTGTTAATGATTGGCCTTACATGGCTTCTGTAAGAGATGTGTTGAATGCCTTGTGTCATGTTGTTCTCAGGCCCAGTAAGATCCAAGGTAACTCCTTTCTCCAGCACCCACCTTGACATCTAGCGGTCAGTGATGCTTTAACTATCGGTGTAGCCCTTCAGTGATGTCATTAGCTTCTGGGCTGTAGGCCATTGTGTGTATTATCTTTGTCCCCAAACTGGCTGCAAGGGCATTCCATAAGGTGGACGTGAGTTTGCCCCTCTGTCACTCATGATGATCTCTGGGACTTGTTCGGTTTTTTATGTCCTTCATTCCCCACCAGATGCACTACTCTGCTAATATTCGGGCAGTTTTTCAGCCTGATGGGTGGGACAGGCTGTAGGCGAGGTTGAAAGCGTTTTTCCTAGGCCTTCTGACAGGTAAGGGCGAGGGTGTCCAGCACTTGTTTTGCAGGTGATAATCGTCTCTCCATTGTTGATTGGCAGGTCACTCCATGTAAGGGTGGGGGTTGTTGCAATGCAGTTGCTGTAAGTCCACATCGTCTCCTTGTGCCTCTGCTATTTTGGGACCGGCTATCTAGAGCTGGATGGTGTTGACATAGTTTCTTGAAAGTGTGTCTGCCATGGTGTTTGCTGAACTTCAAATACTTGATGGTGCTGGAGTGTTCAGCTACTGCTGATGAGTGACACTGTTGTCATGCTGACCATGCATTTCCTGTCTTTTGAAGGCATGCACCAAGGTTGATGGTCTGTTTGTATGACGAACTGCCTTCCTTCGAGCATGTGGTGGAAGGGATGGATGGTTTTGAGGACTGCTAGGAGCTACATGTCAAATGTGGAGTACTTCTGTTCTGCTGACGTTAACTTCTTGCTGAAGAACGCCAAAGGCCGACAACCATCATCTGTGTCCTGCTCCAGTACCGTGCCCATTGCCATGCTACTCGTGTCAGTCATCGAAGTGAGGGACCTATGGAGCAGAGGAAAGATGGAGGTGGCTGCTTTTGTTAATGCTTGTTTTCCTGAAAGAAATGCATTATCTTGAACTTATGACCAATTTAATTTTTTAGGTTTTCCTTGTAGGCATGTATAGACTGAGCTCATGATTTTAACCATATTTGGGATAAATTTTTAATAATAATAATAATAATAATAATAATAATAATAATAATAATAATAATAATAATAATAATAATAATAATAATAATAATAATAACTTCTGTTTCAGCTCAAGGCCATATACATGGAACATACAAAGTACAGACAATAACATAAACAATCAAGGTTCATGAGATAATATGATTAAAATATGATAAATCAGCAATGCTCACACAGTTGCTGAAGAAGTATAAAAAACAGTATTCATAATAATGGTAATGACAGTAATTATATTGAGAATAGTAGTAAAAGAATGATAATAATTAAAATAACAGACTGCATACAATTAATTTCCAGCTAGAGACCTTGGGTGGTTACAAAGAAGTCGGGTCCAGAAGGCTAAATACGAAAATTGAAAATAGCAAAACTTTATAATGTTAATCACAGTAATAATAATAATAAGAAAATACCAATAATAATAATAATAATAATAATAATAATAATAATAATAATAATAATAATAATAATAATAATAATAATAATAATAATGACAGATTCTGCAGATGGCACTTCATAATTGCAAAACTAGAGGATAAGTCATTTAAGGAACAGACGCCTCATTATCCGATACAATTTAGATCTTCTTGCGTCACTGCTTAGGATGCTTCGTATGAGCGAATTGCTGCTGTTTTTCAGTCGGGTGACCAGACTGGACATTGTTTGCCTA
Organism: Macrobrachium rosenbergii; assembly: GCA_039081455.1. Lineage (NCBI taxonomy): Eukaryota > Metazoa > Arthropoda > Malacostraca > Decapoda > Palaemonidae > Macrobrachium > Macrobrachium rosenbergii. The sequence continues at coordinate 10,505,498 of JANJGK010000018.1, forward strand.
ACAATGATTTTTAAATTATCCAGGCAGTTTTCTATGAACATCTGCGTGGTGGAGTGATAGCAAGGAGTGTTTGTGAGGCGTCTCAGATTGTCATTGTGAACAACAGTGATACGTCTCATGGTCTCTCAGGTATAGTTCGTCCAAAGGAACACCCATATATACCGTAACAGTACGAGCAGAGGAGCAGCAGTTTCGTGTCTTGGTGTCAGAAGGCAAACCTCCCTGCAATAATGTTTCAAGTTCTCTGTCTGCCATATCTTTTAGGTCATCTGCGATAATGTGGCCCAAATACGGAAATTCATGCACGAATCCCAGACGATGATTTGGTTTCACTGAATAAAATATCAAATTCCTTTGCATATTGGCGGCAAGTGTCAACGAGTCACTGGAGACCTTGCACTGATTGAGAAATTCAAAACCATATCATCGGCATAACAGAGGTTGTTTATTGTTGTTTCATTGATAGTGCATCCAACTGGAAGTGAGTTCAGTTTGACATTCAGGTCATCTGTGTATGTACTGAATAGGTATGGAGAGAGAATGCCCCCTTGCCGGAGCCCATATAGGGAGCCGAAGGTGTACGACAATACGTTACCCAATTTGACACGGAAGTGCTGTGTGGAGAACCAACAACATAAAATGCCAATTAAATATAGAGGTGTGCCTCATTTGTGCAGCTTTAGGAAGAGCTTCAGGTAGTTTACTCTGTCAAATGCTTTTCTCACATCTACAAAACATAGGAAAACAGGACAAACAGATGATAGGTAGTAGTTCAGCAATTCTTTCAGGATGTAGATGCAGGTGTTGGTTCAGTGGTTTGCTTTAAAGCCGAATTGGTTGTCAGTAGTGTGTAAAAAGGGGAGAGAACATACTCAGTATCTTCGACACAATTGTAGTAATTGCAATCTTCGACACAGTTGTAGTAATTGCAATTGTGTGATAATTGCCAGGGTTAGCTCCATCCTTCAGTTTGTTTTTTATTAATGGTATTAAGTGAACTAAGAGTACTGAGTCTGAATGAAACTGGTGAATTATGCACGCATTGAATAGAGCAGCTAGTAAAATGTAAATTATTGGGTGGCAGATTTTGAAAGCTTCAGCAGGTAGACCATCGCAGTTGGGCAATTTATTATTAAGTAGGTTATTTATGGCATCACTGATGTTACCTGTTGTAATACAACTGGTGAAATGAAACTGAATGTTATCAGTTAGGAGGTTATCTGCATCCCTTTGGGAGTCTTGATTGCTTATGCAATTTAGGATAGTGCTGAAGTGATTGCCCCACATTCTTGCGATAGCCTCATCACCAATGGCTTCTCCTACTCTCTGTGATAGCTTTTTAGTTTTATGATTTAGAGATGAATGTCTTTCCAGAGATGAGGGTAATTGCCAGATTCTAATTTTCTAGACATTGCATCAACTCGTAGTTGCTTTTTATTCAGTCTGCAGTGCTTATCAAGGGCAAGTTTGAACTGTGCTCTTGCCTGTCTCATTAGCAGTGAAAAATGTCCTTCCCTCATGCTACTATTAGTCCTGAAAATTCTTGTACTGCTTTAATTGTTGTTGGTTTTGGGAAGTCGGTAATTGCTTTTATTTTTTTCTGGGAGAGGTTTAATACCATTTGGGCTTATTTGATGTTCAGGAATTCCACCATTTTCTTTGTCCAGTCACTCCTGTCTTCCCTTACCAAGAGTCCATTTTCTTTAAGTATCTGCAGCACACTCTTGAAGTCTTTAAGATGTTGCTTGAGGATCGGTCTAAATATGAGGAGGTCATCGACTTAGACCACACAGAAGGGAAGGTCACCCAGCAGCTTATCCATAAGTCTTTGGATAGTTGTCCCTGCGTTCCAAAGGCCAAAACAGCTGTAGTTGAACGTGTAGGTGCCAAAGGGGGTGATGATTGCTGTCTTTGCTATATCTTCCTTCAGTACTGGAACTTGGAAGTATCCCTTCAGCAGATCTATTTGGTGAAGATCTTTGCTCCGCTCATTTGGTTGGTTTATCTGCTATGTTTGGCAATGGGTATCTATCTGGCTTCGTTTTGACATTTAGCCAACAGTAGCCTCCACACAGGCGCCATGTTCCGTCAGGTTTTGGTACCATGTGGGGTGGCGGGGGGGGGGGGGGGTGCCCATGGGCTGGAGGCATTTTGTCATATTCCTGCGTACTCCATTTCTCTGAAGACTTATTCTGCACAGGCAAGTTTCTCTGGGGCTAACCATCTGAAGTGTGCATGGACTGGGGGCCTTCCATTTCTATATGATGCTGGATGTAGTGTTTTGCTGGATTGGTTAAGTCGTGATGCAGGTCATGTTTGAAGACCTCTCGATAGTCCCGTAGAAGTCAACATATCTTTGGTGTGGTGTAGCTGCTGTGATGGGGCCTGTTTGTCGTCCCTGCTGTTGCGGTGATGATGTGGTGGTGGGTTGTTTGCACAGTTGTTAAGGAGATGACACCGGAGCTGTTTTCAGGATCAGTTGTTTTGATGCTGTCCATTAGTAGGTCATGTGCTCTTAGGAAACCTGCTCCTAAAAGAGCTATCATCACGTCTGCTGTGATGAATGTCCAACTGTAGTATTTCCATTTGAATGACACATTCATGTTTTGCTTTCTATGCATCTTGAGTGGTGCTCCGCTGGAGGTGGATACGTGGAGGTTGGTGGGTGGGGCAGGGTTCACTCATTTGTGCGGGCTGGCTGGCACAAATGCTTTGCATGCCCTGGTGTCCACAAGGAATTCTGTGTTTGATCTTTCGTCTGAGACGTAAAAGCATGTTGAGCTCTTCATATCTGGAAAAAAGATAGCAGTAAGCAAACGCAGCTTCTCTTACGAGGCAACCAGCTGAGTTGTTTTGGTTGTGGATGTGACCTCTGGCATGTTTTTTTTTCTAAACAGGCAGCCTTTGTTACATTTTTGTGCCTACTTTCCAAATTTCCAGTAGAAAAAGCAAATTCCCTCTGGTGGTTCGTCTTTCTTTTGTCTGGTCTTCCCTTGATGAATTGTTTGGGGAAGCTGTGCTTGTGGATGGGGGGCAGCCAGTCACTCTGGGCCACTGCTGCTAAGGGTGACTGGGCGGTCTCCGCTGCCTGGTGGGCCATATGTACAGCGTCAACTAATTTTAGGAATTCTTCAATGGGCATGGTGGAGGCACTGGGCATGGCCGCCGCTATTTGGAGGGGCAGTTTTGTGAGGAGGACCTCTCTCACCAGGTCCAGGGTTGACACGGGTTGGCCGTCTGTAAAGGGTAGTATTATGAGCCACCAAAACTGTTTGTAGACACGTGTTGGCCGCTCATCTCCTATGGCTGCCCCCATGTTGTTCAGGAATTTCTTGGCTCTTTGGGTGGGTGGCATGCTGTAGGATGACTTCAGCTGATCCTTCAGTGATTCGTAGGTGACAGGTTTGCAGTTCTGCGACTTGCTCGAAACATTGTCTGGCAAGAATTCGAGGACAGTGTTTGCTTTGCATGCTTAGGAGGTGATTTTCTTTGATCAGAAGATTGTCTCCACCCTGAATAACCAAGCTTCTGGATTGTTGGGTGTGAATGGGGGCAGACATATGAAGGCGGAGGCGACAGTGTCGTTAGAGAGGCTGTCATCATTGTGGCTGGCTGGACTGGACATCTCCTTGCACCAATGCAGCAAAGGCATGAGTAAGAAGTAACAACAGATAGGTCAATAGCTCTTGCGAGCAAAAATGTAGTGCCTGAAACGAGACGAATAAAACAGAGGTCAGTGTACAACCAGCTGTGTTTGTTAGAGGATGGAAAGACAATATACACATGAATGAAGTTATGATACATATAGCTGGAATGCTGACATTGTAATACTTGCATTAAGAATGATACATTAATATAACAATAATATGAACACGAATGTATGAACAAAGGATGCGTGAAATCTGCTGTGTTTCTTGAACAGGTGCACTTGGTGCATGGAGATCTCATTGTGAGGAGATTAGTTGACCAGGTGAGATGAACGGTGTGTGGATCCGTGCATGACCCTACAATGCAACAATCAATAATTAGACACACAAGTCATATAGCAAGATGATAACAGAGCGCGGTAATTATATTCTTTTGAAATGAAAAGTTATTTCACTAATATTATATTTCCCCAATTCATTTTCCACTTAAAACAAGTAAAAACTGCTCAGAATTTTCTTAGGTGCAATCGAGTTTTCTGTACAACCGCTACAGCTTATAATCAAGGCCACCGAAAATAAAGTAGATCTATCTTTCGATAGTCTCGGTATAATGCTTCATGAGCCGCGGCCACGAAACTTTTAACCACGGGCCGGTGGTGGCCTGTCCTATATAGCCAGAAGCACGATTATGGCTAACTTGAACCTTAAATAAAATCAAAACTACTGATGCTAGACGGCTCCAATCTGGTATGTTTGATGACTGGAGGGTGGATGATAAACATACCAATTTCCAGCCCTCTAGCTTTAGTAGTTTTCAAGTACGGACAGAGAATGTGCGGATAGAGTAAAGTACGGACTGACAGACAACAGTTTTCTTTTACAGAAAACTAAAAACTGGACTAAATTCGGTTCGAAAAGTCAAAGGCCAAACAATCTCTTAATAAGTTCATCCTATTACGCACTCGTGGCTCGTCATTATTGGCCATTAATGTGTTCCTCTTTTGTTAATTTGAACTTTACATATCTATATCTAGTACAATTTGGCTTTTATTAACTGGGATATCTTGAAGGGTTTGTAAATAATTTTATGGTTACCATGTCAACAGTGACTTATGCAGCAGTCATGCAAGTTAAGAAAACAAAAACAAAATAAAATAGATAGGATAGATTCAAAATTTCCATTAAAAGTATGTTTTTAAAACTTTTGTTCATGGAAGGCCTTCGGGGTATTAAAAAAGGTCAAATTCATATACCACTATCATTTTTGTAATTACTACCGGGGCATTTTAACGTTCATATAAATCTTGTTTTAAAAGCCATCCACAAAGCAACAAACAGAAAATGTTATGCGAATTTCACCTTTCCTAGAATTTTGGCGGAGTTTTCTGAAGATAAATCAAACAATTCTTTACCAACTTGACAGAGCATGCAGGAAAAATGGTTTAAGCAGACAAACAAGTGGTAAGTGCATTCAGTTAAAAAATAAATTTCCATCTTAAAGGAAAAAATAACCTGTCATCGTTGGAGCATTCAAAATGACGATTCAGAATGATGAAAGCAAATCTTGGTTTCAGGAGCCCAGGTCGAGAAAATCCTAACACAACTGAGCATTCATTTCATTATTTATGAACTATATTTGAATTAGGCAGCGTTTGAGATATATTTGTTAGAATTATTGCCAGCAGTTTCCATTCAAATCTACGTACCGGTTAGCAATTCTTTCATTTCATCAGTGACTGTGGTACTGTCATTTATTAAGTGAATCTTATTTTTAATAAAAAAATAAGATTAATCTGACGCTTAAGATTTATGTTCAGCTATAACATCCATATTCGAAAACAAACAAATTTTCTTAAGTCGTCTCTGATCAAGGTAAGAAAAGCCTTAAGGATACTTTTTAATAACATGTATCCACTAAGTACATCCACTAGAGTAAGTCAAAAAGTCTTTGTTCATAGTCACAGACACTTGAAAACCATCCCATCATTCACTCCCGGTAGCTGCACAGCTTAAGAGAGAATCACAAGATTTCCTATCCTCGCCTGATAACTGGGGATAGGCTCGGCCAGAAAGCAGGTGTACCGAGCAGTGAATAACCTTGCCTGAGGTGTGAGAAGAATATGACGTGAGCTGATTTACCGAGGGTATCACGAGACAGCTGGGCAAATGCCGTAAAACCAGCTCCTTACATTAATTCTTTACAATTGCATTTATTTAAATTCTTTAATAAATAATTACTTAATAATTTAACTGTCATATTTACTTGTTAGATACGCACTTCGGCCATTTATTATATAATATATAAACATATGAGAAGCATATACAATGTATTTCTTGAGTAGGTACACAATGAAGCGTCACAGCAATATGAAATTTAAAAACCACTGTGTGTTAAAAACACTTATATAATTAAACGATAATAACTGGAAATGTGTGTTTTGTTTTTGTTTAGGTATATGGCACACCAACTGAGACTTTCTACATATATCATGACCTCTGCACTTAGAAATCCTTCAGTAATAAAGAAGTTCCGTTGTTTCACCTTTATTAGGAACATTTTTTTTTTGTCGTAGTCACATTAACAGACTGATAGACTGGTAAGAGGAAAAATGTTTTTGTTACCCTTATGGGCAACCAAGACAAAATTCTGCTATAACGTTGCCGGTAAATGTGTTCATTGGGCGTAAGTTTGATTTTTTTTTTTTTTTTTTTACAAATTTATAAGAGTACGAGGGCGTTCAAGATAGCAACCTGAAGATAGTTATCAATGACCTGTGCTTGATAATTTCATCATTTCCATGATCTAGAATGTCAAATTAAAGTTAACTTGGAGAATTATTAGTGCAATATAATTACTGCAGCTCTCTTCACAAAACGACAATGGAAAGGAGAC
>JANJGK010000018.1:10512137-10514637 GCA_039081455.1 Macrobrachium rosenbergii
CAAAATGCTACCCATGTCATTTTCTGATCATTCTGCTCTCATTTACAGAGTTAAAATTAATCCAAACATTAGTATAGGGAACTCATTTTGGAGGATTAGTACTGGTTTACTAGAAGACGACGAAATTAAAGAAAGTTTAGGAATTTGTGGACCTTTTTGAAAACACGTAAAAGGAATTTCTATCATATCAAATCAAGTATTGACAATAACAGCTTTCTGATGTAATGCAATGTGAAAGCTCGCCAAAGTGTTCTTAATTTTACGTAATGTATTAGTCCACGAAGAGTTAACAACGGTTTCATAATTATCAGAAAATAAAATTCCCAAAGTTTTAAATGAACCTGTACATATCCTTGAAGCTATGGTAAAGGCCAAACAGACCTGTCACTCCTTGGGGCTAGTCCAAATATTTCTGTCTTAGTTTTATTTAGAATACAACCTGTGGCTGCTTCAAATTTGGACACTAGTGTGATTGTCTCCAAAATTCCCTTATCACTGGTAACGAAAACATTTGAATCATTGGCAAACCCAGGAACTTTAAGGTTGTTATCATTTGGTAAGGGTAAGTGTTCAATAAAACTGTTTATTTTTATAGCAAGGTGGAGAGGTTCCTGGAAGACAGCATAAAGAAGCATAGAAAGATGGCAGCCTTGTCGGACTCCCCTCTGAACACTAAAACATCTACCAATGTTACCTTTAACAATGCAGAACTTGTATAATATCTTATTGCAGGATATAACTTGTATAATATCTTATTCTTGTATAATATCTTATTGCAGGAAATCAGTCTATCACAAAAGACTAGTCTGTCAAGAATCTGAAGTACAAAATTAATATAAACACAGTCAAATGCTTTCTACCAATCAAGATTTAAAATAGCACCTTGAACTCTCTTCTCATTACAATAATACACAACTCTCTAACTAAAGTATTACATGTATTGATGGATCTTCCAGGCACACTGAGTTGTTTAGGACTGATAAACTTGAGGATAAAATAATGGTTGCATTCTTTTCACAGTTACCTTAGTCAGTATCTTATAGTCACAGCAGAACAATTACACTGGTCTCCAATTAGCCAAAGCTCTCTCATCATTGCCTGTCGATATGAGTGACCAGTGCAGTACCCTGACGCTTGGAGAGAGAGAGAGAGTTTTCATTTCCATAATATTTTCGAACAGCAATTTTAGTTCATGCTTAATATCTTCCCAAAGAGTTAGTGAGACTTTTCATAGTAATCTAAAGGAAACTGAAAATGGTATCGAAAAGATTATTACGATGAAGAGTCCATAAGTACAGCAAAAAGTTTATTACGATGAAGAGTCCATAAGTACAGCAAAAAGTTTATTATGATGAAGAGTCCATAAGTACAGCAAAAAGTTTATTATGATGAAGAGTCCATAAGTACAGCAAAAAAGTTTATTACGATGAAGAGTCCATAAGTACAGCAAAAAGTTTATTACGATGAAGAGTCCATAAGTACAGCAAAAAGTAAGTATAAAATGGACACGACGTTAGTACTAACCATGTTAAGAGGATCAGTACTGACATATAAATTGTTAAAAAACTTTTCGTTGACATTTACAGATTTCACTCTTAAACGAGGTCTGATACTGAGATAAACGTTACACGCGACAAATGACAAATGCATTTCTGTTTAACTTAACTGTAACTTAATACAAAAGGCTATTCACGATTTTCAATTCTGAGTATCAGTAATGATAACCGTATCAGGCAACAGAGAATTGTGCTATACCCGTAAAAATTTTCTTTTTATAAATTTCTGATAGCGAAGGAAAAGAGCATAGGAATGAAAAGAAATTTCATCAGCATACTTATTTCCAATTATAGATTGAATACCCTGAAAACGAATCATTTGTCAATGCATGCATTCTTGTCTAAAACTAGGTATGGAACATCCCTCACCTACTAAAATTTCAAGGCATTTTATGCTCTGCATTTTTGTCATTTTCTTTTTAATTTCGAAAAAAAATAAATAATTTTATTCCGACTGTTTTTGGTATGAACGAATAAGCAATTTATAACTGGAGAATTTTATTATTATTGTTTCAGGACAATAGATTTGTACGTAACATTAACATCTCATGAGAAAACAAATCAAAATAATGTGAATATTCACCTGCTAAACGGTTCATTGCATGACGCAGGGAAGAGGTTTCTATTATTATAAACAAAGGATCTGTCTGTGAAACGGTGTGCTTACCGGTTAAAACAGATTGATATATACTAGATATATACTCAAATAACGAGAAAAGATATTACAATCAACGTTTTGCTCGTGGGAGAATAGATGTTGTCAAAGCATGGGATGAAATATTGCACGACTCTCAATCATTTACAAACGAGATAAATGCATCGCAAGCACACTTGACGCGAATATGGAATATTCGAAGTCTCTCACTGAGTTGGGAGCCTGCCAAGAAGAGCAAGAGGTCGATTATTCTATCATGGCTCTTTCAGCATGTCATTTGTTATGGAAC
>JANJGK010000018.1:10519637-10543162 GCA_039081455.1 Macrobrachium rosenbergii
TTTGTTCAAGTTGGCGCATGCGCAAACCATTCCATTGTCGTAGCAGTAAAGAAACCATTCCCGAGCTTAGTTATTTAACGACCCTCGCAGCGTATATTAAAGTAAAGTAAAGTAAAGTAAAGTAAAGACATTGTTGATGGTTTAATGTTAAGATTCATCTTTTAATCCAAAACCCGAATTACTGAAGAAGGAGCTTTTTCCTTTCAATTCCATTTCATTCCCTACTTGATCAGCTGTTCAACCGAGCACAGCAGTCCCACAACGTTCGTTCATGGAATGGGCCTCCTCCCTGTGTGCCTTAATGTAACCCGGGAAACTCTGTGAAACAATTTGAAATACCTTTTGCGTACCATACCACAGCTTTTGATGCATGTGAGACAGTAGAAATTACGTAAATACTCACTAATTCATTGCAAAAGAAGCCTTACCTTAATGTAATTCCGCAAAAGACTGTATTTTCTCTTGAGCCTAAAAGAAAACCATTTTAACAAATTTCATAACAAATACGTTCCATTACACAACACTCACCGAGAGAGAGAGAGAATTTTTTTCCCTCGCGTATCCTTTCACCTTAACACGGGACCGACATAATTCATTTACGAGTTTGGGAACCAACTCACAATTCATAAAAGCAGATACAAAGAATTCTCTTAATACTTAATACCATATACACAGTGCATAGTTTATGAGCACTTGTGTTTAGCGAATAATCGCACATCACAGCTTTTTTCTTTTCAAGTGCTTCAGCTCAGATAATTTATTGTACGCTATAAAGCAAATGTATATCCATCTCGTTACGTGTTTTCCAACTGGAGTGCAGGAGTGGGGTATATCTTATCTTAGACTTGCTTGGTGCAAGTGCTAAAACTGCACATTGTGTGCATCTCTCGTATCCTACCTGTCCTCATGTCAGGCAGCGCCCTCTAGTTCTTATAACTAGCTACCCACTCGTGTCATATCCAGTTTCCATTTCTCTCAGTGCCACTAATCTGCGACACTCCTAAGCACCCAATCACTGAAGCACTTATTTTTCTCCTTCCACTTTCCTTTTCTCTTCCCTTCTGCTGGAGTCTCTCATTTACCTTTTACTCCCTACTTACCTTCTGCTCAGGCAGAAGGTAAGTAGGGAGTACCTCATCTTCAGTGCCAATTCATGTACTGACATTTTGCATTGCTCCATGGAGTGCACCGGCACCACAGTGCCACCCAACCAAAGTAACCTCTTATAAGCCATTGCACCTGTATTGAACAAACAGAGTGCCATACAACCAGTGTTTCAGCCCATAAAGACCGCGGCTCCTTCAGGAACACCTCATTAACAGTGCATCCGCCCATAAGGACCATAGAGCTTTTAGGAGCACTCCATTTACTAGCGTATCCGCCCATAAGGATTCAGACTTCCTTCAGGAACGCTTTCCCCTAGTGTGACCTTCGCATGGCACACTCATCCACAGTGCCACCTCATTCAAAGGTGCCACTCACTGAAGTGCCAATAAACCAAGGACACTTCCTCATCGTCACAAACCCTTTCCTCCAGGAACATCCAGTTAACTCACTCAGCACCCCTTCCCCATCAGCAACATGTCAACCAAGGAGCACCAGTATTTTAGGGATATAGGGAAAGAAGAAGGTCTTTCCGGCCATACCCTTCAAAAGTTTGTAAGGGAACAAATTGCTGAGAAGAGAAAGTATGAAGAACAACGGCAGCAAGAAGCTGAGCAGTGGAGAGAAGAAGAAGAAAGAGAGGAGCAGAGAAGACAGTAAGAAGAAGAACGAGAGGAGAGGAGAAGACAGCATGAACTAGCCCTCAAAGACAGGGAGCTCGAGTTGGAGAGAGCCAAGAAGGAGAGCGCCGAAGCTTTAGCAGCACAACAAGCCTCTAGCCCCACTCCATCTGCACTAAATACCTCTCTGTCGACAGTCAATAACCTTGTGGGAAAATGGACTGAAGACAAGCCGGAACAATGGCTCGAAGAGATCGAATTCCTCTTCGAGACCTACGCCGTCAGCCTGGCTGAGAGGGCCTTACTGCTTACCAAGCACCTAGACAGGAAGGTTAAGGCTGCCCACCGAGCCCTGGAAAGAGATCAATAAGGGGACATGGCTGCCATCCATGAGGCCATCGCTAAGGAGTATGAAATAACCCCTGAGAGGTGGAGACAACAATTCTGAGGTATGGCCAAGAATGTCGGCTGGTCCTGGATAGAATGGGCCTGTCACAAGACCCATGCTGGGACCCGCTGGTTAGAGTCTATGTGGTGTGACACCTTTGATGATTTGTTTAACCGGACCATGCTGGAGGACCTCTTCCAGTGTGCGCCCGGGCCTGTGGCTGTGTATCTTAGTGATAAGCAGCCAGCCACTCTCAAGGAAGCCTGCCGCTTAGCTGATGTCTGGGAGACATACAATCCCTCCCACAGCACCTTGTCGCGCAAAATAGTGCCACACGGACTACCTCTCGGGTTTCAATCGCTCACGGAACAGACCGCCTAACAAACCTCCATGCCCCATCTGTAAAAAGTACGGCCATGTTGAAGCAGATTGCCGCTACATAGATATCAATTAGCAGGGCAACAACCCTCGGCAGCCTACCAACAACCGTCAGTCTTCTTCTCCGCCTAATTCAACACCGTCCTCCCAGCACACCATCACTGCCGGGAGATCCACATATCACTGGTGCCCCTGCCGAGACTGTGGAGCTTCAGGACACTCTTCTTCAGGGTATCCTGTATGCCCAAAACATGTGGTCACGCCCAGGCACGTCCACGTGTTTAGTGCCACCGCCTCCTTAGCTGAGCCGCCGGAGAGAACTCACCCTGAGAGGGTCTGGACACAGTCCATCTCAGTGGCTTCTCTGGATGGTTCCAGCCCACCCGTGCACCTACCAACTACTGCCGACACTGGCTCAGACATTAGTCTGATCGATCGGGCCCAAGTGCCAGCCAGTGCCAAGGAAGAGGAGCACACCAAGTGGACTGTGACCTGTGTGGACGAGCAGTCCCTGACCGTCCCCACTGTTGAGCTCAGGGTGATCACCCCTTGGAGCGACCAAATTCACCGTCTTGGCATTGTCAAGCGAATTCGGCATGGAGTGGAGTTCCTGCTTTGTCGAGACATCCTCTGGGGATGTCCCACCCCACACCACTCTGTTGCCTGACTGCTTCCGTCAGCACCTCTACAACAACCTCTTCGGATAGGGACACAGCCTTTGTGACAGCTGTGCCACCATCAGCGGAACCTTCCATTTGCATAAGAGCGACAGAAACTAATCCACCACGTCCACATTCCAGGCCTAGTCCGCAGATCTCTCGACTGGACAGCCACCAACGCATTACTCCCTCCTCACGAAGGGACCTCGCAAACTACCGCTGCAGGACCTTTAACTTAAGAGGATACTCGGAGAGATGGTCGAAGTGCCCCAGTAGGCTAGCTGCAGCAGCCAACTCCACCGAACCGAGAGGCCCAGCCCTCTCATCAAGACAGGAATCGCTGTCCCAAACCACGCTAGGGACACCGAGGGGTCTTGAGCCGCCGGGTCCCCCTTCAGCTTTGTCTGACACCAATTTGCTGCCAGTGCCACTTGCGAGCACTGGTCAGTGCCAAGCTCCACCTATCTTGGCTGGATGCTCCCTGCCAAGCGTACTTCCCGTGCCTTGCCCTGAGTTAGTGCCAGCGCCGGATTAAGAACCTGACCCAGATCCCCTATGGGAGATCCACCAAATCTCACAACCGTGATCATCGCAAAGTGTGAACCTCCAACCCCTGATGTTTCTTCTTCCCACACTCTTCCACCTGCTGAGGATGACCCTCTGGCAGGCCTGGACATTACCTCTTTTCTGGTCGACCAGGAACTGTCTGGCCAGGACGCAGACGCTGATTCTCTTCCCACGATGGTTGTCGCAGCAGCCGAAGTAGGAGACCAACCCGTAGCCCTCGAGGCTGCCCCTGATCTTACTCCTGACGGCACTCCTGGCTGTTCTTCAGAGTCAGTATCCTCATCGCCCCCTAGGACTGGCCTAGCCAGACCCGGGAGGCCCCCGAAGAAGAAGAAGGGGTGGAAGAAATCCTCTTAGCGAGTCAGAGCCATAAGCTCTCTTGGCACTTGTGCCCGTTGGCACAGTGCCGCTGCCATCTCAGAGCGATCCTGGCACCTCCCCAGAGAAGGTAGCCTGTGTGACCTCTGATCCCGTAGCATTAACCATTAACCACTTAGGCCTTTGTACTACTAACCCTTTTCCACTAACCTCCTTTCAACCCACTCTAGACTCAAACTGATAAATTACTTAATCATACATTGTGAATTACCCTTCAGGTTAGTCATGTTTCAATTTGTTGCGTGTTAATTGTAAAACATAGTGCCAATATAACTCAGTGCGTGCCATTCGTTAATGCCAGCTCGTTCAGTGCCAGAGTTGTGGGGATAGTAGGTTAGGTTAGGTTAGGTGTTTACCATGTGTGTTGTCTAGGTGCAGATTTCTCCTGTCATCATAGCCAGTTAGTAGCCGTATCTATACCCTTAGGTAGGTTAGGCCTGTAAATTAGCCAATTCAGACCCCCTCTTAGCAGTTAGGTAGGTTCCTTTAGATGTTGCAGTGCCACAATCCACCTTATGTAGGGTCACGGGCTTCCAGTCGGGAGGAATTAGCTTAGACCCTTACACCCGGAAGGGTGTGAAGGCCTTTCCGAAGGGGGGACCTGTCAAGGATATATTCCTCCCTCATATAGAAGCCCGTGCATCATTAATTTTGAAATACACTTTGCTATTCCTTTGACTGTTGGGCCGGGAAAATTGGCGGTCGCCGGGCGGAAACAAGCATAGTTTGAACTAGATCAGAGCTGTTAGCACCAGTGTATAGCAGTGTAGGAAGCGCCGTCCATCACCTGATTCTGGGAAAACAATAGGCCTCCCGCTTTCAACCCCCTTTTTACCCCCATCACACGATGTGGGAGTATTTATGGTATGGGGAAGGTTAATAGGCATAGTGGGACTAGCCACCAGGTAGGACCTTAACCTCTAAGTAATTAATATTTAAGGATGCTTTTCCTCTGCCCTCTTTGCTGATTGTCTTGACGTATTTGCAGGGATGTCGGACTAAAGATGAGGCCCCTACAAGACGCCGCTGGCTTTGGAACAGCAGACGCATTCTCATCTCAGTACTGGGCGGAAGCTATCGCCCATCTTCTCCGCTTGCGCTGGTTGAAACTATCATCGACAAACGGCCGAGTCGGTTGTTTGGCACCGCAATTATCAGACAAGGTTCGTACATCGCAAATAGTCAGTAAACCAGCCCTTTCCCTTCCACTTAAAAACCCTTTAAATTTCCATTTCCTTTAAACTTTAACTCCTTCCTCCACAAAGCAATTTTCCCTTGTTAAGAGTTCTGCTTCGGCCTCCCGAATCTAAGCCATAATGTGCTTTGAAGTCCAGTAAAGATCCGTGCCAAACCTCCAGTTATCCTTTCCCCAGTGCAACTTAAGGGAAAATTAGGCTAAGTAATACAAGTGTTTAAATTTACTCTTTGTGTGAATGCGATCACGTGTTCCTTGTTAAAAGCCAAAGTAATTACGATCCCCACACTGTGCTTACATGATTTCTTCATAATTATCTGCTGGGCTACGTAGTGGTTAATATTTAAAATGTGCAGTGAGTAACATTTTATATGGGGATTCCCTTTTCCTTCATTGTGGGCCGCTGTTCTAATCCAGGACCTCTCTTTCAGGAGAGAAAAGCTGCTCCATCGCACTATGTGTCCGATAATTCTGACTGCCTTTCAAATCCTGAAACTATTCCTGGTCGTAGTCCGATTCCTGAAGTCCACTGTGGCCTCGTAAAATTTTATATGAATTATTTTCCCCATCCTGGAGTTCAATCCTTTGCAGCATACTAACTGAGACAATTTAGTGTAATCGGGGCATGACTAAGTTATTATTATTATAACTGGAATAATTGTATTGTACATTGGCCCCCTTATTACTTAGCTTGCTTGTTGCCAATCACTGCATTACTGTTCTCTGTATATAATTAATGAGTCTGCCCATTGGCTAACATTTTGCATTCTGTTTTGTCTCCTTGCTTATTTGCTAATCTCTGTAAATAAACTCCTTTAAATTGTAAAAGAATTCTAATTCCAAATGGCGACCTTAATCACTGAAATATAAATCCAGAGAAAAATAAGGTAAGTTTTCAAATACTTTTCCTTTGTTCATAATATGGGCTCACTTGGTTTCTTGGCAGTCATAATTTTTAAATTTGTTCAATCCTCTCCCCAACCAAGACGAACAGTTTATGACAATATGTATATGTGTGCATATACATACATACATACATATATATATATATATATATATATATATATATATATATATATATATATATATATATATATATATATATATATATATATATATATACATACATATATACATATATACATATATACATATACACACACACACACATATATATATATATATATATATATATATATATATATATATATATATATATATATATATATATATATATATATATATATATATATATATATATATATATATATATATATATATATATATATATATATATATATATATATATATATATATATATATATATATATATATATATTATATATCTCAACTCCCCAGCTGACCTGCCTTGGGTGACGATTACTTCTGATCAGTTCCGCACCTGGCCTTTCCCATGTGAACAAGAGCCCAAAAAATGCTGTGAAGGACTCAGTAAGTTCTGCCATTTTGGGTTCCCCGTCACGATTCAGACAGGTCAAGGGCGAAGCTTCATGTCGCAGTAGTTCCGAAGTAACACGGCGAGCCACAGCGTCCAGCACATCCATTCCACGCATTACTATCCTGAGAGCCAAGGGATAGTGGAGTGCTTCCACCAAACCCTTGGTACCACATTAGCTAAACTTGAGCATGAAGGGGGAGGAACTTGCGAAGAGAACCTCCATTACATGGTCTTTGCTGTCCGCCAGGCGTCCCCAGAAACACCCGGGTATAACCCCTTTGAAATCCTCTACACCCTTTCAACCATGTGCCCCGTCAATATACTGTACAAGACCTGGGCCAAACCAGAATGTGCTAAGTGGGTGGAGGAACTCCCTGATATCCAGAAGAAACTACAAGCTGGTTGGGCGGTTGCACAAACTACGGAACAGGCCGTGGAGGACTGGGTGAAACTAAGATTAGATAGAAGTGCGATGGCACAAGCTTTTGAGTTCGGCGATGAAGTCCTGGTCCCCTGTACTGGTGGCACAAGCCACTGGAAACCCAGTTCAAAGGGCCCCACAGAGTACTGCAGGAGAGACGAGCCTTGAACTACTACCTAGTGGACTGTGGAAAGAGGCACATGAAATGGCTTCACATAAATCTGCTGAAACCCTACCACTGCCAGGAACCGGAACCAACAGCACCCAGCCCTACCACAATGGTGGGCATCCTTGCCATCTTGCCACCTCCAACCACCAACTTCGAGCTCCTTGCTAACATAGCATCAATCACTTTGGGGTTGATTGATCAATAATACCAAGATATTGTGCAGCTGCTGCAACAACATCCGCTAACAATGCAGGATCAATTGGGATGCACTGACGTGACTGAGCACATGATCATCGTGCATGAAAATATCACTCCTATAGTCCAAGGTTATTACTGGGTCAATCTGCAGCAATCAGAAAGGATCCAACAAGAAGTCCAGCTGCAGCTCAACCTGGGCCTGATGGAGGAGAGCCGCAGCCAGTGGTCCTCCCCAGTCATGCTAGTACCGAAAGAAGGAGGTGGAGATCATTGTACATCGATTTTTGCAAGCTGAATGAGGTTACCAAACCAGAGCCATTTCCTCTGCCACAGATTGAAGTATGCTTGGATAGCTTAGGCAGTGCCCTGTTCGTCAGCAAGACTGATTTAGAGAAGGGGTACTGGCAGATGCCACTGTCAGAGGAGTCACGCCCCCTGACTGCATTCACTGCACCCAGGGGAACGTGCCAGCGTAAGGTCATGCCCTTCGGCCTGAAGAACGCCACAAGCTGCTTCCAATGCCTCATGAACAAGGTACTGGTTGGAATATGGAATTGCGCCGTGTACTTAGACGATATTGTAATAAGTGCTAATTCCTGGGAAGAACACCTGAGCATTCTAAAGAAGTGTTAGCTGCCATACAACAAGCAAAGTTGGTCATAAACCCAAAGGAGTGCCAGTCTGTCATAGCTGAGATTACCCACCCGGTCATCGGGTCAGCAGTGGCAAACTGATGCTGAAGGATGTCAATGTCAAAATCACCAAAGAGGTGCCGTATCTGAAAAGGAAAATAGTTGGGTCAAAATCCTAGGTCCCGTGGTTGTGGAGTCCAGAACTAGGTTTCTTGGTGGTTTCTACATCTTTAGGGGTCAAATAAAAAATTTGGCCCCCATGTACCTCAGAAAAGTGTGGGGAAAATTTTTGGCACCACTTTTTCAAAATGGCGGCTAATGGGAAAGATGAAATTTTGAAAATTTGTGGCTCATCACATTTTTGTTATGAAATATTCATAGGCCTATATGGGGTTTTTGGGGTGAAGGAATTAATTTCTGCAATAAAATTTCACATTCTGACATTCCTTGATACATAAAAATCTAACAAGGACGCCATAATATTGATTTTGGTACGGTTTTAGTTATGATGAAACCAGGATATGACTATGAGCCTTTGGTGTCAATGTCTGAGGACATTTGAATAGGAAATGCATCATTATTAGCCCAAGTGGTCAGAAATAATAATAACAGAGCCAATTAACATATTATTTTCATAAAACTTGGGGTGCACAGCTCAAATATCAGTGAAAATTAGATGTATATACCAATTACGAAGCACACTATGATTCTAAATCTATGAATTTACTTTCAGATTGAGTCTGTTGCATAAATTGATGAAAGAACTGAATGAGCAAGTCATGTTTCCTTGAAATACACGAGTAATCAAACTAAGTGTACAGCCTGTGGCGAAAATTGCAGTCTAAAAGAAACCATTGGAACAGAAAAGTGGGATGCACTATGCACTAAATCTGAAAAGTGGGATGGACTTGATAAGTATGGCTACCTCTGCAAGTCAACTGAATGGAATGCAGGTCCTGCAAATAAATATATACGTAGTTCCTGTTATACATCAATATCTTCACCTAGAACACTTAAACAGGCAGTGAATCATAAGGAAAAACAACAGAATGCTCAGGGGCAATGCAGTTCAGCCTCAAATGAAGGTAAACACGTTTCTGAAACTACTATAAAAATGAAGTCACACATTTGGCTTGGTTACTAATCTTTACACTTTAATGAATTTAATTACTATTTCTGTTGCATTTGATAAAAATGTTTCTCTTATTTTCAGGCTCTAATAATGACGCTGGTCCAGTTCCCAGAAAAAGGCTTAGGTCATCTGTGCTTGGTCTTTCTCTATATAATAAAAATCATTGTGTTTGGTGTGGGAAACCAGCTGATGAAAGACACCCTAACCGTAAGCATGGAAAGCTTTTCAGAATAAGCCAGAAATCATCATGGTACACATTTAAGAGACATCCAGTGTTTTTGGAAGATGAAGAGAAGAGAGAGAGAATGACTAGAGTATTAAATGCTGTCTTTGGATTATCTGATCTATTTGCTGCAGATCTAATGTACCATCACAACTGTTGGCGGGAAAATATTGGCAATGTGTCCCAGAAATCTACACACCTCTAAATGTTACTTTAAAGGAAGCTCGATCACTGTTCTTCAAGCATGTAGATAATGTGATTTTCAGAGAGCATGAGATCAGATCCCTTCGGTCTTTACTTTCTGATTATAAAGTTATTGTGTCTGAATATGGTTATCCAGTTGGAAATATCAACTCTAGTTATGTCAAGCAAATTTTGATCAATGAGTATGGATCGGACATTGGTTTCAAGGAAAGACCAGAAAAGAACAAGAGTGATTGGGTGTATGACTGTCATGGAGGTGGAGACTACATTCAGTGTGCTGTAAAATCAATGGGTATAAGTGATGCGGAACTATTGAAGAATGCTGCCCTTAGGTTGGCTAAGAGTATAAACTCAGTTCCAACCATCACATGGCCACCGACTATTGAAGAATTGGAGAAGTCCGAAGACATTATTCCCCTCTTACTTTTACTTTTAACATGGCTTAGAAATCCAACCAAGCAGACAGCAGATCTATCTCCAGAAACTGTAAGCATGGCATCGCTGTTATCACACTATGTTACAGGGAAGCGCACGGCCACTGCGATAAATCTAGGTGACACTGTACATGGCATGACCAGAAGTGGAGAACTATCAGACATTCTAAACAAAAGTGTTATGTTGATAAGCTATGAAGACATTCAGCCTCTGTATGACTACTGGGCACTACAAGATGCAGAAGCCTCAGACAATTGCCCTCAAGCTCTAGCTGATGGAAAGCCAGCCATAGCTATCATGGACAATGATGGCTTTCCTTTTGATAGTTTGTCAGGTAGTGCTGAGGTGGCACATAGAACCAACGTGATGTATGTGCAACCTGTAGAATATGAGAAAAAAAAAATACAAGCCGCCCCAGTACAGTGATGAAAAAGGAAATCACCAAAAAACTGAATGATAAATGTGAATCTCTCACTAAAGTAGATCAGTACAAGTGTCCACGTGGTGCTAGTAAAGAGCCACCTGTATGTTCATTTGTTAAGGCTCCTGTAGAAAGCACAAAGCCTCAGCATATACGATCAGTGATCCATGCTTTAGCTTGTAGTAGCGATAGTTGTGATAGCCCTCTGCCAAACGATCAAAAGGTTCCCTCTTACAGTGGATTTCAATCTTGCTTTGGAGAGAGGCCCTCCTCCATTTAAGATTCAAAGAACTGCTTGAATCCAAGCCATTATCAGCTGAAGCAAAAGCTGCCCTGGCTACTCTTAGAAACCCTCTGAATGAAACAAAAGAATCCATAGCTAAAGCATCTGAATTACTTGAAGGAATGGATGAGATTCAGGAGCTAGTTTCCCAGGTGTACTCAGCTCCAGGAACAGAAATGTGTGACTTCTGGTTATCATTTCTGGAGATGACAGATGCTCTAGCTCAGAATATCCATGCTTGCCACACACAGTCAAATGAAGAGTTCAAATCGTCTACATATGAAATGCTCAAGGGCATGGCATCTTATAACCAAACTGAGTACACTAGATACTTACCTGGGCCATGACTGAGAATCTCAACAAAGAGCAAGCCACCTTCTTTGAATCACACTTTATCCAATCCATGTCAGGTCTCCCTTATTCAGCAATGCCCCTTGATATGTGGATTGAAGTAACTATGAATCTTTGCTCTAAGTTGAAAGCAGGATGGCTACATTTAATTCAAAATGAGAAACAACTTTTTGTTACAGCAAGAAATGCAAACAACATGTCAAGGATGAAGTTTGCAGTGAAAAAAAACCCTGAAAACTAAAGTGAGCGATCGAAAACACACAGAATGTCAACCAGCCAGTTTGAAAAAGGATGAGCAAGCTGTGACTGACATTTTAACAACTCTTATTTAGTGTGATGCACATCTTTTTGATGACCAAAATCCTGTCCTGCGATCTATTCACCTGAGGTGAAACTGGATTTCAGTGTTGCCCTGCACGAAGGGGCAAATAAAGTGAATACCTTACTAAATGAGAGGGTGTTTAGCAAGAACAAGAAACTGCTTGACCCTATCCCCAGGAACAAGAGACTCAACTTTGAAAACATGACAATTATCAAGAAAACATCAAAATCGTTGAATCATGCTAAGATGGAGCAAGCAGGACTAGCTGCTGCAGTAGAATTTGCTGAAGGTGTTGGGGCCCTTTCATTAGAAGAGATCTTAGAGTTTTGCCTAACAGACAAGTGTCTCTCAATCTATTATGCATATGGTTAACAGAGAAAGCCAGCAAAGAGCAAATTGTTGGAGCATTTAAACTTAAGTACAGTTGTGAACATCCCAACAGTGTTCAGTAGCACTGTTGATATGGGATTTATATGGCGCTTAGCAACACCAACAGCAGAGGACCGAGAATAAAGAGGGATGGCTGTTCATATCTTTGGCTGGATTATTTGGAGAAGATCATCTCTCTTGTTCTGACTCGGCATGCTGCAGCTAGAACTACCATGTTAGTGAATGATAACTACAACAAGCCAAACTCAATCAAAGATGAAAAGCATGAAAGACGTGCTGGTAAGTACATAGGTGCTGGCAACAAATTTCCCAAACCAAATGACCCATTCCCTAGCCCCACAGAATTCAACGCCCTCTTATCGGATTCTAGAAGTAAAACCCGTCTCCAGAGATTAATCAAGAACCATCTTCTCCAGTAAACCTTAACCGCCAGATTGTTTATTGTGAAGGAACTGTTTGCACAGATACTGCATCAAACACAGAACTACCACACCTCTACTTAGACCACACAGAAGCTGATACTATGATGTTGACCATATATTCTATCATTAGGCAAGACACTCCAGATCTGCCTGTAGTTATTGACAGCGGGGGCACCGATGTGTAAGTGCAAGCTGCATATGTTGCACATTGTGTTGCAGGTGATTTATTAATAAAAAGAAAGGATGGGTTGGTAAATTGCAAGGATTTGGTAGATGAAGAGATGAGTGACATTATAATAGCTGCCCACTGTATTAGTGGATGTGACCACACACCTGGTCAGTACGGTCATGGAAAAATACAGCTGATGAATAAGCTAAAGACGGACCCTGAAGCAAGAGAGCTCCTTTCATCTGCAGGTATGCAACCATCTTTAGATGATGAGACTCATTATGACATGGAACAGTTTGTTCTTGCTAAATTGTATGGATGCCTATCGGGTTCAACTTGTGCTGAGGCAAGAGCCCAAAAATGGCGGAAGCAGAAAAGAAAAAATACCCTCCACCTTCCCCCAGATGCTGATTCATTGTACCACCATTTGCAAAGAGTAAACTATCTCACCTATTGCCTTAAAAACTTTGAGCTCGAAGAACATCCCTCTCCCATTACGAATGGATGGAAACTTGAGAATGGAAAATGTAGAGCAGTAAGGCACATGCATGGACTCTTACCAAATACATGTAATTATTCCAGTGATACCTCCAGCTCAGACAGTGATAGTGACACTGATACAGAATGTGAAAGCTCCACAGATAGCTCATCAGATTCAGACACCGAATAAGTCTGTCCCAGAGGACATATGGTGATAAAAGATTATCATAAATGTATAAGACAAGTTATTAAATATTGTTTCAGTAGTTCACTATGATAATGCCTAACACTTTGAATAATAAGATCACTTTTGAATAGTGTGCTCAAGTTATATATATTTATTAGCTACCTTACAATATACGACTAATTGGCACATATTCATATTCTAGAGTTATCAGAGCTAAAACGTTGCAGGAATTGACTTTATGGGGACCATATAGGATTTTTATGTATCAAGGAATGTCAGAATGTAAAATATTATTGCAGAAATGAATTCCTTGACCCAAAAAACCCCATATATGAATGTTTCATAACAAAAATGTGATGAACCACAAATTTTCAAAATTTCATCGTTCCTGTTAGCCGCCATTTTGAAATAGTGGCGCCAAAAATTTTCCCCACACTTTTCGGAGGTACATGAGGGCCAAGTTTTTTATTTAACCCCTAGAGATGACGAAACCACCAAGAAACCTAGTTCTGGACTCCACGACCACGGGACCTAGGATTTTGACCCAACTAAAAAGGACGCTCTGTGATATTTGGGAATGGTGCATTCCAAATTTCGCTGTTGCAGCTGTGCCCATTATAAACCTCTTCAGGGGAGACCAAACTTTCCAATGCATGCCCAATTACCAAAAGGCATACGACCATCTAAAAGCTATACTCACCATCCAACCTGTTCTTCACACCTCGAACTAGTAGAAATTGTTCAACTTGGCAGTTGAAGCTAGCGATACAGGAATGGGTGCTGTTAGGTTCCATGAAGACGATGGCACCCGGGACTCAATTGTCTATTATTCCAAAAATCTCAACCCAGCCCAGACCAGATACAGCATGATCGAGAACGAGCTCCTTGGTATGATCCTTGCTATGAAGCATTTTGAATCTTATCATGCAGATCATAAATTTCCCTTGACCGTCCTCACAGACCATAACCCCTCAAGTATCTCACTACATTCAAGAATCAAAATAAGCTCTTAATGCGTTGGTACATAGATTTGCAGGACTATAACTGGAAAATAAAGCATATCAAGGGCACCGACTATAAGATTGCCGATGTTCTATCCAGACACTAAGTCATGACCCCAAAGCCATGGAATAGCCTAGCCTACTTCCAGAGAACAGTGCCCAGGCTTCCCATTCCTGAACGTAACCCGAGATTACTTTCTTCCTTGACGATATCTTTCCGTTGATACCTGATGAAATCATAATCACAAACACGTTGTTGAGCCTTCAGCTCCTGGGCACTTGTGCCACATGGCACAGTGGCAAATGCGTTGAGTACTGTAGAACCCCTGACATAAACCCATGCAGTACTCCCAATTTGATGTCCCCTAAAGGCAAAACTAACAGCATGAATTTGCGACCTTGATGTAATTAAACTAACAAAGTAATGAATAAATTTTGTTAACCAACTAACATTAGTTTAGACTGTATGATTAAGTCTCACAACATGATTGAGTATTTGATGATTGATCAAGCAATGACCAATGGCACTTAACATAAGTTGTAAATTCATAAGAATGTTAGCATTAAATACTTGGCAAATTCTGCCTCTGTAACAGATTGATGATCATAAGACTTGATTGAGAGTAGTCAACGTCTTCTGTGTTTAACGTAATTCCGTTACTATTAATGTCAGCACAGAAGTTTGCAATCTTGATTTAATTAAATGAGACTTCCGAGAGAAACAGAATAAGACAAGGAGCAATTTGATGCAAGTGACTTGCTGAGACAGACATGGTCACCTAATTAAAGGCATAACATGTCTACTTGTGAGGAAAGCTATGCTACAAGATAACACAGATGGCATGATTGCATCTGCATATCTTGTACAAAGCCAGCACACTTACCTCAAATTAGAATGAAATGAATAACCAAAGAGAACAGGGGACTGTTTGTCAGGTCAACTGGAGCTTGGAGTTTTCCCTAGTCCTCGTCTAAAGCCCCCTCTTCCCCCTCAGGTCTTAATTCCCCTTTTCCTGGAAATGGTGATTCTCTCACAGGACCCTGGCATTGTGATTAGGTGGATTAACAGCCACTGGCATAGCCCGAGGACACCGTTAACGAGAAGAAAGTTGGTGCACAGATGGATCCTATCTTTCAAGGATTGGCGCCAAATTAAGGTGCAGTGCCACGTGGGGACCGCATAGGCCTACCCCCCATCATGCATCTGTGACCCATGGGTCAGACCCTATAGGCTAAAAGGGAGCTGCTGACGAGCACCCAGGAGAGACTTGACTTGACATTCCAAGAGAACAAGACGAGAGGCGACACAGCCTCACTCCTTCGCCTCCCTTTATCTCTTGACCTAGCGTCTACAAGTCATAGCTTTGCTTCCCCACCCGCAAGTGCCATAGTCTGTCTTCAATAGCTCATGGAGACGTCCTTGATGATAAGGTAATGTGACATGGAGATTGCAGGTCACTTTTCCTTCTTCTAGTACTAATTTTCATCATACCTTCATTTCCATACCTAGAGTGATATTAGTGACCTGTTTGTTGATCATTATTTTGCATTGTTGAAGTGTTATTATTGTGTTTTGTTGATATTTATGAGAGAGGAATCCCCTTCCTTCAGCAGAATCCTCCTCAGTGGCTCTTGACTGTATCATTGCAGATGAACCCTGATGCAGTGAACCAACTCTGCCCCTATTGTATGCACCCATCGCACCCTCTAAGACAGGTGTGCTCTTGTAGAATCTTCCTGCATCGAGTGCCAAGAAGGCCCTCCCACCTATAGAAGTAATTTACGTATTTCGTCAAACCCCCTTCAGCAGTGAGGCTCACGATCTCCTTGTATGTTGTCCCCCTTTTAAAGTAATTGTTATCAAGTATTTTCTCATGTATCAACCATTACTGTAATGTATCAGGACTGTAATGCCCCCCCCACAACATTGAATTAATTGCTAATACAGTTTTGCCATTATTTTCACATTTTTTCTGCATAATTGATTGATTGAATGATACTGCTATGTGTGGAAGCCTGGTCAGATGCAACCTTCCCCTCCCCATTTTTTGCCAATAACCTCAAGGCCTTGCATTCACATCTAGCAATATACGAGTATATATATATATATATATATATATATATATATATATATATATATATATATATATATATATATATATATATATATAATGTATCTATATATACCTATATCTATATCTATAAATATATATCTATATATATAAATATGTATCTCTCTCTCTCTCTCTCTCTCTCTCTCTCTCTCTCTCTCTCTCTCTCTATATATATATATATATATATATATATATATATATATATATATATATATATATATATATATATATATATCTAAAGAGGAAGATATATATATATATATATATATATATATATATATATATATATATATATATATATATATATATATATATATATATATATATATACATATATATATATATATATATATATATATATATATATATATATATATATATATATATATATATATATATATATAATATATATATATATATATATATATATATATATATATATATATATATATATATATATATATATATATATATATATATATATATATATATATATATATATATATATATATATATATATATATATATATATATATATATATATATATATATATATATATATATATATATATATATATATATATATATATATATATATATATATATATATATATATATATATGTATATAATTATGTATCTATATATATCTATATCTACATATATAAATATGTATCTCTCTCTCTCTCTCTCTCTCTCTCTCTCTCTCTCTCTCTCTCTCTCTCTCTCTCTCTCTCTCTCTCTCTCTATATATATATATATATATATATATATATATATATATATATATATATATATATATATATATATATATATATATATACAATCATGAAGCTACAAATGTCGTTTAATATCAAATTCACGCTACCTCGAGAGTATCTCCGATAGAGAATTATCACCGAAGGGGAATTTATATAAGTGATAAATGAACAGGTACCACTGGGACGCGAACCCTTGACATGGACCCATTCAACGACTCCAGTGGACGTTACCACCGCGCCATCAAGAGAGGTATAAATCATTACCGAGTCTGCTGTACTGTTTTTTCCCGTCGTGAGCGGGGAAATTGTACTTAGCCTCGGCAATGACCCACCTCCGCCATGATAGTTCGTTGGTACGTTTGGAACACGCAGCTCTTATTATGAAATTTTTTATCACACCGTGATTTATATACAATCATGAAGCTACAAATGTCGTTTAATATCAAATTCACACTACCTCGAGAGTATCTCCGATAGAGAATTATCACTGAAGGGGAATTTATATAAGTGATAAATGAACAGGTACCACTGGGACGCGAACCCTTGACATGGACCCATTCAACGACACCAGTGGACGTTACCACCGCGCCATCAAGAGAGGTATAAATCATTACCGAGTCTGCTGTACTGTTTTTTCCCGTCGTGAGCGGGGAAATTGTACTTAGCCTCGGCAATGACCCACCTCCGCCATGATAGTTCGTTGGTACGTTTGGAACACACAGCTCTTATTATGAAATTTTTTATCACACCGTGATTTATATACAATCATGAAGCTACAAATGTCGTTTAATATCAAATTCACACTACCTCGAGAGTATCTCCGATAGAGAATTATCACCGAAGGGGAATTTATATAAGTGATAAATGAACAGGTACCACTGGGACGCGAACCCTTGACATGGACCCATTCAACGACTCCAGTGGACGTTACCACCGCGCCATCAAGAGAGGTATAAATCATTACCGAGTCTGCTGTACTGTTTTTTCCCGTCGTGAGCGGGGAAATTGTACTTAGCCTCGGCAATGACCCACCTCCGCCATGATAGTTCGTTGGTACGTTTGGAACACGCAGCTCTTATTATGAAATTTTTTATCACACCGTGATTTATATACAATCATGAAGCTACAAATGTCGTTTAATATCAAATTCACGCTACCTCGAGAGTATCTCCGATAGAGAATTATCACCGAAGGGGAATTTATATAAGTGATAAATGAACAGGTACCACTGGGACGCGAACCCTTGACATGGACCCATTCAACGACTCCAGTGGACGTTACCACCGCGCCATCAAGAGAGGTATAAATCATTACCGAGTCTGCTGTACTGTTTTTTCCCGTCTTGAGCGGGGAAATTGTACTTAGCCTCGGCAATGACCCACCTCCGCCATGATAGTTCGTTGGTACGTTTGGAACACGCAGCTCTTATTATGAAATTTTTTATCACACCGTGATTTATATACAATCATGAAGCTACAAATGTCGTTTAATATCAAATTCACGCTACCTCGAGAGTATCTCCGATAGAGAATTATCACCGAAGGGGAATTTATATAAGTGATAAATGAACAGGTACCACTGGGACGCGAACCCTTGACATGGACCCATTCAACGACTCCAGTGGACGTTACCACCGCGCCATCAAGAGAGGTATAAATCATTACCGAGTCTGCTGTACTGTTTTTTCCCGTCGTGAGCGGGGAAATTGTACTTAGCCTCGGCAATGACCCACCTCCGCCATGATAGTTCGTTGGTACGTTTGGAACACGCAGCTCTTATTATGAAATTTTTTATCACACCGTGATTTATATACAATCATGAAGCTACAAATGTCGTTTAATATCAAATTCACGCTACCTCGAGAGTATCTCCGATAGAGAATTATCACCGAAGGGGAATTTATATAAGTGATAAATGAACAGGTACCACTGGGACACGAACCCTTGACATGGACCCATTCAACGACTCCAGTGGACGTTACCACCGCGCCATCAAGAGAGGTATAAATCATTACCGAGTCTGCTGTACTGTTTTTTCCCGTCGTGAGCGGGGAAATTGTACTTAGCCTCGGCAATGACCCACCTCCGCCATGATAGTTCGTTGGTACGTTTGGAACACGCAGCTCTTATTATGAAATTTTTTATCACACCGTGATTTATATACAATCATAAAGCTACAAATGTCGTTTAATATCAAATTCACGCTACCTCGAGAGTATCTCCGATAGAGAATTATCACCGAAGGGGAATTTATATAAGTGTAGCTTCATGATTGTATATAAATCACGGTGTGATAAAAAATTTCATATATATATATATATATATATTGTTACGTGTGAGGGTCTTGGTTGATCATGTATTATTTAATTTACGTAATTTTTACGGCCCTGCAAACCAAGATTACACGTAACCTGCCACTTGAAGCCAAAAGTTAACCTCAAAGACAGTCGTTAATTAGCCAAAGGTCGCCAGTTAAGGGGTTATTAACCTTAACAAAGAATATTTGAGATGAATTTGATTTTAAACGCAACGGTTCTTCCAAACATTCGGACGCGAGGCATACAAAGCATCGAGATTCAACCTGATTTTGCTTACCCTAAATCCTAGGTATTTTACTGGAATAACGGGGTTGAAGCTAACAATATAATAATGAGGCTTAATCTAGACTTCGTAAACACATATACAGTAAGTGGGGGATGAAGGAGAAACAAAGAAATGCGAAATACAGAAAAAGATAAAAGAATGGGCGAAGTTTTGAACAAAAAGCGACTTTACCTTAGGACGAACGTTGTGCGCACCAACACCGCCGGGGGGGAGGGGGTCTTCGCAATTGCTTCTTCACTTCACTAATAGGATAATAGACAAAGAAAGGGAGGAGACATGTGGTCTCTCCGAATGCTCCAGTCTCTCTGTCGTTCCCTGACCGGCCTGGGTCAAAACAGGCCTACAGTCATGCCTTAGGCGTCTACGCTCTGTTAAAACATTCGCCACGAGAGACAGGTAGAAAGGAAAAAAGGACTTTAGGACCACCTATTCTTAAAGTTGAATATGGAAATTTCTCCTATGGGGTTAAATGCCTAAATGCTACCTATTCCTTTCTCCAACGGATGTTAAAGTTTGAACTGAAGACGCCCCTAATGCGGACAATGGCTTTTCCCGGTCTTGGTCAGGCTGATATTATTTACAATTAAATGTTACGAGGGCGAACAGCAGTAATATTTATAAAAAAAAAAAAAAAAAAAAAAAAAAAAAATATATATATATATATATATATATATATATATATATATATATATATATATATATATATATATATATATATATATATATATATATATATATATATATATATATATATATATATATATATATATATATATATATATATATATATATATATATACATATACATATATATACATATATATATGAATATAAGAAGGCCCATAAAACACTATTTAAATGTTGAAACCATATATTTCAGGCACTAGCTTCTGTGCCCCTGTTCACTGGTAGAATATGGACAGGTGGAAAGTTACAATGGTATATATACAAAACATAAAGGTGTGGCCCTAGGCCTCCGATGTTATGGAGGTGAAGTTTCTTAAGGAGGAGAATGGCCAAATTCCCTAGTGGTTTTTGGCCTCATTAGCTCCCGTTTGGCGATGGATCTGGCGGTCGCGTTTCCTGGGTCATCTTCTTCATGAGGGGTTTGAGGATTAAAGTGTCGATGTCATCCGATTTCCAATGTCCTCCTGACAGGTTCATATTGTTGGTTTGATTGATGATAGCAGATTCCAGCATCCTTCTTTTGTACGGACAGCTACTTTTGAAAACCAACTCCGCCCCACTCCAGTTAATGGCATGCCCTGTATTTCTGATATGTAGGAAAATTCCCGAACTCTCCGAAGCGTAACGTACTGATCTTTTGTGCTCTGTTATTCTTTGCGAGAGCGATCTACCTGTCTCGCCTACGTAGATGTCCTGACAATTACTACACGGTATCTTGTAAACTCCGGCTTCTTCCCTTTTGTTATTTAAGTATACGTTAACGAGCGAACTCCCGATGGATTTGGGATAATGGAAAATGAAAGGATTGTTAGGCCTGAGTTGCTCGGAGGCCTTTTGGATGTTTTCATCGTACGGAAGCTTTATTTTGTTGTTGAAATCTATGTGTCTGTTGTGAGTGGGACCTTTATAGTATATTTTATTCGCTTTGTTAATAGCCCTCTCGATAATGTGTGGTGGATATAGCAGTTGCGTTAGGTGTTGGCGGATCGTGTTAAATTCTTTATCCAGGTACTCATTTGAACATATCCTAAGTCCTCTGAGGAATAAGTTGCACCCTACCATGATTTTTACGGAGACGTCGTGGTAGCTTAAGAAATGAATGTAGGAGACAGCGAAGGTGGGTTTTCTATATACTGTAAATGCATACCTGTTCTGTTTTCTTATGATCAGTACATCTAGGAACGGCAGTTTTCCGTCCTTTTCCCATTCTGTTTAAAATTTTATGGTCGGAACTAGCGAATTTAGCCTATTAATAGGCTAAATTCGCTAGTTCCGACCATAAAATTTTAAACAGAATGGGAAAAGGACGGAAAACTGCCGTTCCTAGATGTACTGATCATAAGAAAACAGAACAGGTATGCATTTACAGTATATAGAAAACCCACCTTCGCTGTCTCCTACATTCATTTCTTAAGCTACCACGACGTCTCCGTAAAAATCATGGTAGGGTGCAACTTATTCCTCAGAGGACTTAGGATATGTTCAAATGAGTACCTGGATAAAGAATTTAACACGATCCGCCAACACCTAACGCAACTGCTATATCCACCACACATTATCGAGAGGGCTATTAACAAAGCGAATAAAATATACTATAAAGGTCCCACTCACAACAGACAAATAGATTTCAACAACAAAATAAAGCTTCCGTATGATGAAAACATCCAAAAGGCCTCCGAGCAACTCAGGCCTAACAATCCTTTCATTTTCCATTATCCCAAATCCATCGGGAGTTCGCTCGTTAACGTATACTTAAATAACAAAAGGGAAGAAGCCGGAGTTTACAAGATACCGTGTAGTAATTGTCAGGACATCTACGTAGGCGAGACAGGTAGATCGCTCTCGCAAAGAATAACAGAGCACAAAAGATCAGTACGTTACGCTTCGGAGAGTTCGGGAATTTTCCTACATATCAGAAATACAGGGCATGCCATTAACTGGAGTGGGGCGGAGTTGGTTTTCAAAAGTAGCTGTCCGTACAAAAGAAGGATGCTGGAATCTGCTATCATCAATCAAACCAACAATATGAACCTGTCAGGAGGACATTGGAAATCGGATGACATCGACACCTTAATCCTCAAACCCCTCATGAAGAAGATGACCCAGGAAACGCGACCGCCAGATCCATCGCCAAACGGGAGCTAATGAGGCCAAAAACCACTAGGGAATTTGGCCATTCTCCTCCTTAAGAAACGCCACCTCCATAACATCGGAGGCCTAGGGCCACACCTTTATGTTTTTGTATATATACCATTGTAACTTTCCACCTGTCCATATTCTACCAGTGAACAGGGGCACAGAAGCTAGTGCCCGAAAAATATGGTTTCAACGTTTAAATAGTGTTTTATGGGCCCTCTTATATTCATATTACACTGTAGTATTACAGGAAAAAAAAATAATATATATATATATATATATATATATATATATATATATATATATATATATATATATATATATATATATATATATATATATATATATATATATATATATATATATATATATATATATATATATATATATATATATATATATATATATATATATATATATATATATATATATATATATATATATATATATATATATATATATATATATATATATATATATATATATATATATATATATATATATATATATATATATATATATATATATATATATATAATCTATACAGTATATCGGTATATCTATCTATCTTACATCTTATATATATATATATATATATATATATATATATATATATATATATATATATATATATATATATATATATATATATATATATATATATATATATATATATATGTATATATATATATATATATATATATATATATATATATATATATCTATATATATATATATATATATATATATATATATATATATATATATATATATATATATATATATATAACACTAAACAACACTTACATAGCTTACATTAGTACGACAACTGAAATAAAACCAGACCGGAAATAAACAGAACTGCATTGCCTACAGAAACGGTGGCCTAACTTCACTTATCCACTTATAAAATACATATTATGCACTTATAAACATAGAAATAAACATATAAATATACATCTCACCATCGATGGACACGTCAATGTCCAGGATACCGTATTCCCTAGGTAGTCTGTTGAGTTCCTTTTGGTAGTAACT
>JANJGK010000018.1:10543262-10550762 GCA_039081455.1 Macrobrachium rosenbergii
ACCCAATAGACAACATTTCATTCGAATTATCCCTCCTGAGTGAATAAGATAGAAATCATCAACACACAATCACGTGTGGAACAGAAATAAATTTCTGACTCACGTCGGGATATATATATATATGTATATATATATTATTCACCAAAAAGGTTGTCACATGCACTTTTGGACGAGCAATTTGGAGGAGAATAGTCTGTTCACAAAATTGGTAGTAGTCTTGTGCTACAGAAAAACTTCCCATGGATAATGGTATGTTTCATGCAGTAGGAAACGAAATTACGCTTTAAAATTCAATACAAAGGGCACATTGGTCGTAAACAAACCAATAAGCACTAAAATTAGCAGGAAGAAAGTAATGTCCTCTTTCTTTCATATTTCTCATATGAACCTTTTTCTCAGATCTATCAGCAAGTGAAATACATGTACATAAATTACAATAATCTTTATTTACAAATCTACAGAGTCAATAGATGGTATGACCTCTGTGAGCAGCAGTAACGCCCACCAGGCAGCTGCTGTTCACCTGCTGTACAGGGTTCTCAGCAGGTATCCTGTCCCATTTTTCCAAGAGAGCCTGACCTAATCCCCTAAGGGTGGATGGCTGGTTGTCCCTTTGTCTAGATGCACGGCCCAATTGATCCCATAAATGTTCTATGGGTTTGAGATCTAGGCTCAGTGAAGGCTTTCTCAGGACGTCCACATCCTGGCCTTCAAGGTAAGTAGACACCACATGTGCTCGAAGGACAGGAGCATTGTGATCTTGTTACCGGAAATTACTGGCAAAGAAACCATGAGCCCATTGAAGAAGGTTCCAATCCTGCAACTGTCTGTATATGTCATGGTCACGTTTCAATCCAGGATGACGAGCTGGCTCTTGCCATCTGCACAAATGGCACCCCACAAATGGACAGATCCACCACCTCCAGCAACTCGAGCTTCTACACACTTGTCCCTGAGACATCCTCCAGCCTGTCTGCATACACGCCTCCTAGTATGTACCGCAAACAGCAGAAATCTGAACTCATCTCCAAAAACCACATGGTGCCAGTGTTGTACAGTCAGATTCCGGTGTTCACGGGCCCAAGCCAGATGGTCCCTATTATGACTGGGGATAAGCTTTGGCCTCACAGCACATCTACGGGCTCATCACTACCAATTTGCAAGTCATTGTTCTGTTACTGGCCTGTTACTTATCTTGAAGGACAGGATGTGAGTGTCCTGAGGCAGCCTGCACCGAGCCCAGATCTCAACCCAATAGGATATTTATGTGATCAGCTGGGCTGTGCAATTAGATAAAGGGACAACCAGCCATCCACCTTTAGAGAATTAGGTCAGGCCCTCTTGGAAGAATGGGATAGGATACCTGTACAGCTGGTGGACAGCATGCCACGCTGCCTGATGGGCGTTATTGCTGCTCGCGGAGGTCATACCAGCTATTGGCTCAGCAGACATGTGAATAAAGGTTATTGTAATTTATGTACATGTGTTTGACTTGCTGATATGTCTGAGGAAAAGGTTCAGATGTGAAATATATAAGGACTTGAACATCATTTTTTCCTACTAATTTTAGTGTATATTGGTTTGTTTGCAACTAATGTGTCCTTTGTATCAAATTTTAAAGTATAATTTCGTTTCCTAATTCGTGAAAAATACCTTTATCCATGGGAAGCTTTTCTGTAGCGCAAGACTACTACCAATTTTGTGAACAGACCATTGTATTTCAAATTGCTCGTCTAAAAATGCATGTAACAAACTTTATGGCGAATAGTGTGTGTATATATATATATATATATATATATATATATATATATATATATATATATATATATATATATATATATATGTATATATATATATATATATATATATATATATATATATATATATATATATATATGTATATATATATATATATATATATATATATATATATATATATATATATATATATATATATATATATATATATATATATATATATATATATATATATATATATGTATATATATATATATATATATATATATATATATATATATATATATATATATATATATATATATATATATATATATATATATATATATATATATATATATATATATATATATATATATATATATAATATATATATATATATATATATATATATATATATATATATATATATATATATATAATATATATATATATATATATATATATATATATATATATATATATATATATATATATATATATACTATATACACACACACACATATATATATATACTATATACTATATATATATATATATATATATATATATGTATATCATATACATATATATATATATACACACACACACACAACATATATATATATATATATATATATATATATATATATATATATATATATAATATATATATATATATATATACTATATATATATATATATATATATATATATATATATATATATATATATATATATATATATATCTTGATTTACTGATGGATGGAACCAATAAAACTCATTTATCGATTATAATAGTGCCTGCCGCTGCAAATAAAACTTTGTTTTGTGGCACCATGAAAAATAAATATCCAGAAGATGAAATTTAGAAGGAGCGCCCTTCCGTCTCTTGAGAAAATTCAATAAGTAATCCCCCAAAAATGAAGTTATCCTTTAATCATGTAATTTGTAGTTCATTTTATATTTCTAGTATCCCGTGTACATAATAAGTCAAATATCATGGTGCAGATAATTACCCTATTTTCCATGGCTCTAACAAAAGATTTTCATACTTAGCCCAGTATAATCGCAAAGTGAGACAAAAAGAAATTCAAGTCCAAATCTCGTATTCAGAAAAGAAAGTAAATAAATTATTTTTTCTTTCATTTTTTTTTTATTTTCGTTTTTTTTTCTTACCGACAGTTTGAACTCTTCCTCGAAACATCAGATGCGTATTTTCATGACGAGGGAAGATATGTCGATAAATTATTTTCAGCTAATGAATGAAAATATCTGCACATGAGCCAAGAAATATTTCTATTGGTATTTGCTTTCGGGATGCTTCCGTTTTAGAGCTATTCCCATTCCTGCTAAGTAAAGAACTATGGAATAAGGAGAATTTACGTTCAGCTTATCTGCAGACAATAAGAGGGACAATAGTTTCAAGAAATGGAATATTTTACTTTGCATCATGTGTAGAAAATATAATAATCAAAAGAGAGATCATAATTTCGATTTCATGAAATCGGCAGCAAAACATAAGAACAAAACATTATATAAGATTAGTGCCAGTATATGATATCATTCAGACAAAAAGGTTCTTGTAGTTTATTTATGAACATACATATCTAGCTATATCACAGGAATTGCTTTTAAATTTTCCATTAATGGATGCAATTTAAACCATAATTACAAATCGCGACTTCCAAAGCTCATCGGGTACGGAAATTAATAGGAGGCAACCTGACGGCTGATCTGACCAGCAATTCCATTTAACAGATTAATTATGGGTCTCAACGGCCAGATGAGATTATTCTAGTCGTTACTTATCGGATTATGCTTTCATTCGGGATAAGCCATCCACGGTGTCAGGAGATGATTAACACATTATAACGAGTGAAATTTGACTTCCATGAAAAGTTTAGAAATGAAAGGGATGAGAGGTTGATTAGGGGCCTATATGTTGGGCGTGTTTAATTAAATTGAAAATCATTTGAAAAGTAAAAAAATGCTAAATTCTGCAATGTTCCATTTCAACATAATATTTTTTTCAAGTGTAACAGCCTTATTTATTCAATCTCCCTATCCCCACCCCCGGGTTTATGCTTATTTTAATGATGCATACTGCAATAGACCATGAGCCCGCAAACGACAAAAATCAGAAGTGAACAAATAAAAGAAAATTTCTTTATGTAATAGTATTTAATGTTTTTATACTTGCATCTAATCCGCAACTTTTGAGGAAAGGTTCGGAAACTTGCACCTAAAGAGGACTTGGAGAAATGGTGATGATGATAAAAGAAAATGTTCATAATAAAATCAAAAGATAAAAGGAAAAAAAGTTCTCCATCCAAGACTAGAATTATATATTGCACACTCACAAAAAAATAAGTATATATATATATATATATATATATATATATATATATATATATATATATATATATATATATATATATATATATATATATATATATATATATATATATATATATATATATATATATATATATATATATATATATATATATGAAAGAGCGTAGACGTGGAGTTTAGTTTAAAATTATAAAAGCAGTTAATATATATATATATATATATATATATATATATATATATATATATATATATATATATATATATATATATATATATATATATATATATATATATATATATATACATATATATAGTAACTGCTTTTATAATTTTAAACTAAACTCCATGTCTACGCTCTTTCATAGGGCTTTTAACTTAATATCTAATTGGAATCTTTTTCACAGTGAAATGACCTATCTCCACCAATATTTCACTGACAATTGCTTTCCGTCCAAACTTTTTTATAAACACCTTTCCAAATTTTTAAACAATATCTTCCATCCTAAAATTAAAATACCAACAGTACCAAAATTACGATTATATGCAAGTGTCCCATTTATTAATGACCTAAATTTCTACCGTGAATTGAAGTTGTTAGTTGAGGACACACATACTGGCAGATGCTCGCTATCGCTCGCATTTGCTAGTTTCTAGTTAATAGTTCTAATCTGATGTAATTAATATTGAAGTTGTATAACAGGAGTAGTATTTACTGTGATCCTCATAATGCAGGTGGTTCACAGTTACCATATGAGGTTAATTAAACACTTCATAAATTCTAAAGGTCAAGCAAGTTATATTTTGAGTGGAAAGGATTTCTTACCTGTATATTACTTTAATAAAAAAAAAAAAAATTATGTCCCTGTCTTTGTCTCTCTGCAGCTAATATTTATTCCTGCTTTTCATCAGTTTGTGTGGCCCGCTTTTGAGCGACCCTTGCTCTGCCAGCGACCAATCTTTGCTCCCTCTGTTCGTCAGTCTCTGTGGCCTGCCCTTGCGCTTGTCTTTGCCTCTCTACAGCTAATCTTTGTTCCCGCCGTTCATCAGTTTCTGTGGCCCGCCTTTGTGCTTCCCTTGCTCTGCCAGCAGCTAATCTTTGATCCCTCTGGTTGTCAGTTTCAACAGTATTACCCGCCTCTCCTGAGCTGCCATTGGCAGTTCCGAACCATCACCAGTAGTGCCTGATGTTGTTCCAAAATTTTGTCTGAAATTTCTAAAATAACAGCCAAAAATCTGTGACATTTATTATATACTGTTAGGTCACTCAATGTTTAAAATTTCAGGCCAGTCAGGATTGCATGTCTCTGGAGAAGTCCAGAATCTGTCTTCAGAATCATTCCGCTCAGAATTCTTCCACCTCCTGGAGAAACGCCCTTTAGATTATAACATCTCCTTAAAATCTTAAAGGCTCCAGGATCCTGTGAAGTTGTATTCAGCCCCTGAACGGATTCCTGTTGGATCCGATTCCTTTCAAGAACATGGGATTCCCCCAAAGAGATATTCGAAGCCTTTGCACTCCAGGAAGGACCAGACGCCTTCGGAATTCCCAGAAGTATTTTGAATTCATCTCCAAGAACGTGGGTTTACTCCATTCTTGCACAATACTAAAGAAGAAAGTTTTATGGAGAAGAAATCGGAGACGAAAGGCTTCAAAGAATCTGGGGATTGTCTTGAAGCCTCCAGAGTTTCCAGAAGCCTATGGAATTTCCAGAAGCTTTCTGAATTCCCAGAAGCCTCCGGAATTCCCAGAAGCCTCAAAACACACAAACAGAGGTAGAAAGGCAGCCAAGGAAATTAATATAATGGATTGGCACGTGCTCGTGTTAGAGCTCACTTTGCTTGTGGGCAAGATATTTTTTTGCAGGAGTTTTGAAAGAATCTTCCACTCATAATTCTTGGTCTCAACAGTTTATTTCATCATAAAACATGGAAAATTCAAAGCAAGAAAACATAAAAATATGGCCAAATCAGAATGAAATATCTATAGGACCTCTTTAAAAATTATGTTGTCAGTTACAGTGTGGTCTCCAATTTTCCCTTGTAGCGAGTTTTCAAAAACTGAACATGAAGTGAATCAACTGAATGAATGCGAGAGCTGGTGACAGATAACCGGCCATGTGTGAAGACAGGTATGGAGGTAGACATCAACTTTGTCAAATGTTTGTCCTTGAGTTTTGTTGATGGTCATGGCATAAGGTAACTTCTCTGGAAATTGTCCGTGGCAAAGATTGAATGGCACATTGATGTCGTCTTTAGTGCTGAGTGTGATACAGGGAAGAAAGTGTAATGTTCTCTGTGAATTTCTGTAATAATTTTGAGTTGCAGCACCCTTGGTTTGATATCCATTACCACCAGCCTACTGCCATTGAAAAGGCCCTTGGCCAAGCACAGATTGTGAATAAGCATAAAACTGCACCTTTCTTCAAGTTCAGTGCATGTAGGGCAACCCAGCCAAGTTAACACTGTTCAGGTGTTCTGCTGGGTACATTTACTGTTGTATTGTGACGTCCTCTCTTTCCACTGCTGTCATGGTTAGTAGCAATTTTAGCTGAAAAACATGCTAATTAAAAGGAAAAATCTCTTTTCCAATACATGACTATAGTGAGGACGTCTAGTCCAGTGTTGTCCAGAAGTTGTCATCGCCTGTCGATATCAAATGTCATCACTTCGTGGCCTTTTTAGATCCCCAGTGAAAATGCCTTCCTGTTGGAACAAGAGCCAAGTGGTCCTGATGCAACAGCAAGATTTCGTCATGTACATATTTCTTTGTACAGGTTCTAGACACTTCTTGTATGGCATGACAGAATGGCTGTTTTGAAGAGCCTATCAGCATGGAAAAGTTAAAAGAAAAAAATCTCCTAATATGGAGATGACGATCACCTGTTGTGTCATCATTAGCCTGGCCCATATTGTGGTATATAAGCTTCCACAGAATCGCTTGTAGAGGAGAGGGCAAGCAATATAATCAGAGATCAGCCAGTCATTGTTCTTACACCAAGCAAAGAGAAGAACACACACAGATGTACAATCTGTCTTTATTCCAACGTTTCGTTTATAAAATGAAACACAAAATCCCTTTTAAAATTGTAAAAACTAAAAATTAAGAATTTAAAATGGTGAAAAGTATTCTTACCAAATTTAAGAAATACATATACAACATTAAAATTAAGGGAATGAACACAATTTAAAAGTTTTTTTTACATTAAAATGAAAGGTAGCAGAATAAAAACGAAGATAACAGAGAAAAGAGTTACCGAACAAAAGATTAAACGACCGACCTAGAGGATTGATAGTGTTAAACTGAAGGTAAACATAAGTAGAAACAACACAAGTGAAGACAAATGCAGAGAGGAGGAGGATGTATGTGTGTTTAACGATGCAACAAGCTGTTTATTTAAAAGTAAT
>JANJGK010000018.1:10555762-10564994 GCA_039081455.1 Macrobrachium rosenbergii
TCTCATAGAATGAAAGTGTCAAGAAAGAGTCCCAGAAGCCGACTTAATATTAATTTCATTCACCGTTTTAATGGCTTGTACATCACAGGAAAGAATGAGGAAGTGCCCACCGAAATTGGGAAAAGAATGGATGTCAAACAGATTCAAGTTACCCTGCTTCACTGATGAAGGGGTTTCGCCCAAACTCCGCTCATGTACCGTATAATGCCGCAATAAAACTTTTTTTCATCACTTTTGGATGACTGAACAAAGTAAACAATGAAACTGTTGGTTCATGCATTGCCACTCCTCATATTCGTAGTTTATCAATTACCTCAGGTAATCATTGGCTTATTATTATACATACACTTTATACCCATACACACACCCAAACACATACATAAACATACATACACACTCATATATATATATATATATATATATATATATATATATATATATATATATATATATATATATATATATATATATATATATATATATATATATGTGTGTGTGTGTGTGTGTGTGTGTGTGTGTGTGTGTGTGTGTGTGTGTGTATGTTTTGTTTGTTTCATTAATAATTCATGATCCAGTTCTTTAGCAGATGACAGCCGATGTCGGATGAGTATAACGATATTTCTATTGCTTCACTACACCATAAAGAAAATACTTTATATATTGATAACTGTTGTCCTAAAATATGCACTTAATTTCTCCTTGCAAATAATGAGTGATGGAATCTTTTGCATTTACGACTTGTCAAGCATCTGTGAGCAAATCAGCGTGCAATGCAAAACAGACCATGACAAAATGACGCTTTTCTCTGAAGTGTAGTTTTCCTCTCAGCCACTCATCGTCCTCGTTGCAACGAAGACTGGAATCAAAGGTCATGCATCGTAATGAACACACAAACTAGGCGTGTGCAATGCTGTAGCTGCCATCAGGATTTCAGGAAGAAACTGACCTAGAATGGCGCGCGTGCCGGGCATGAGCATTTCCACAGTCAAACCGGCTACATGTTCAAACAGCAATGCTCAACCCCGTCTGTGCAATGCAGTTGTGTAGTGGCACGGAGCTTATGTTGCGGACTTCTACGGATAAATGATAACATTGTTATCGCATTCTTATCCAACAAGTTTAGGCCACTAAGGTGAGTTATAGGAGCAATAAATACAGAAAGACTCGTATTAACACAGTAAAGCAGTAAAATTAGCTCTCATAATAATCCTATAGCTTTTTATAATAACACACAAAAATATTCGCTCCTGGATCAGAGTCGTAAAGAACACTCATAATGCATAATGAAATATACTTCTATTGAGTACAGCTATGTGAATGAAAGTTTGGTTCCCGGAATTCCTTTGAATAGTAATCCTATGAGAGAATTCTTATGTCGATATGTCGCATGCCGGTAGACACTAGACAAAGATCGAACATCTGTAAAGATTCTTATAACTCTGGAAGCCAATTACGAATCTGGGACATTCATCAAATCCAGAAAAAGTTACGCAAAGAATTCTCCAGAGCAGGGAAAAATATATTGCATCAGAGGAGGTAAATAGGTTAGCACTGTCAGTTGGGTTGTCAGGAATTTGCGCTGCAATTTGCAAAGCAAACAAGATAATGGACATTCGCTACGTGGCTGCTAACAGACGACCATTTTTCTTTTTTAATACTGGTGTATGAAGTTTTGGAATTCGTTGGGAGAAGGAAATATTTTCCTCGTGCTTGTCTGAATGTTATCATGTAGTTTTCACTATCATGAATTATACACAAAACACAACATGTTTAATTATAGAATACACTTTATTATTTATGGATACACAACCATCTCCCGTATTATACATCAAACAAAAGTCAGAACATCAGAATGCGAAGTATTACAATTTATTCCGAAGCGTTTCGCATTCAGCTGAATGCATCCTCAGGGTTCTGTACAATGAATAATGACCAATATAAATTATATGAATTTGCAAGTTGTCTAGAAAATAATTTATACACTAATTAAAATGAAAACCAAACCTTCACACATGCATAAAAATAAACTACATACTGACAAAATTACACTAGAAATTAAAAGCACAGATGTTGATCAAAAGTTCAGATAAAAATACAAAATAATCCACACAAAATAAATAAAATTACAAGGCTAAGAAATATTTCAGGAGCGCTGGGGGTCGACCTACCATGGCAAGAGATAAAAAAAAAAATAAATAAAAGAATGTACACAAAAGCAACAGGTTAAGAAAGGTACAAGGACGTGGAGGTGGACCGGGTGTTCAATTGTGGAACAAGCTGTTTGATGAAAAGACTCTCGAGGATTAATAATTCATTTGGGCTGGAGTTTTGACCCACAATAATGAGATCGTCATATTTAATGGGAA
Source organism: Macrobrachium rosenbergii (assembly GCA_039081455.1). NCBI lineage: Eukaryota > Metazoa > Arthropoda > Malacostraca > Decapoda > Palaemonidae > Macrobrachium > Macrobrachium rosenbergii. The sequence continues at coordinate 10,558,129 of JANJGK010000018.1, forward strand.
TTTTACATTTTTTTTGCTATGTTCACGTATACTGGAATGTTCAGGATTAGATAGTGAACATCCAGTACAGAAAGTATTTCCCTTGTGGCAGTCTATGCGAACCCTCATCACCCTCTGAGAAGAACCCACGTAAGTTCCCAGACTACATCTGGGGCAAGAATATTTGTACACTATACTAGAGGACATGAGGGGGCATAAACGATCTTTAAATCGAAACAAGGAGCCAATTGTGAGTGGATTAATAGGGATAATTTTAACATTTAATGCACCAAAGTATTTTTGTACAATGTTAGTAAATTCGGTCCTAAAGGAATCATCGTCCAAATCTGGGAATCGGGCATAAAAGGGAAGCTCAGGAACATTTATTTCATTAGCGATAGTGCAAGACTCTTTATTAAGAACCATGTAAATAATTTTGTTGACGAGCTTGGTAGGAAAGCAGTTATCGGTAAAATATGTTAAAAGGAAGGTAATTTCCTTATGAAAAACAGACCAGTTAAATGTAAGGGAGACAGCTCTATATACAAGAGTAAAAATGGAGTTAAATTTAAAATTACGAAAACAAGAGCTATGAAAATTAGTTCCCAAATTTGTAAGTATCTTTTTCCTAAAAATAGCAGTATTAAACTGATTGTTTTTTCGAAAGACTTCTACATCTAAAAATGAAAGACGGTCGTTCACTTCCCTTTCAAGGGTAAACTTAATATTCAGGTGTTATGTGTTAATAAATCCTAAGAATGAATCACACTCAAAATAAACTAATGGGCGGAAGGACAGAGGGCATTCATCCAAAAAGAGCTCTTCCATCGAGCACATAAAGATACTGAAAAAGGTAGGGCCTAATGGAGACCCCAAAGCCATGCCCTTCACTTGTCAATATAAATTACCATTAAAAATAAAGGCTGTGCTCAGCACCGCCATTTGTGTAAGAGATTTAAAAGTAGAACGGGTAAAATTATGAAAACATGAATCAGGTTGAGGAAATAACTTGTCTAAAATTATGTTATTGGTCTCCCTAGCATAAACCTGGTGTGTCCCTCCGCCCTATTCTAGTATCTTACAATGCTCCCAATTATCAACTTGCAAAAATTTTAGTCCCGTTGCTGGAACCTTTAACTAGGAATCAGTATATATCTGTTGCTGGAACATTTAACTAGGAATCAATATACTGTTGCCAACTCAAAAACGTTTAAAGAATCTATATTCTCCCAAGATTCTGATAAAAAGGGATTCAACATCTAAGCTCGCTATAAATGTATCAGAATCTTGGTAGAGTATAGATTCTTTAAACGTTTTTGAGTTGGCAACAGTATATTGATTCCTAGTTAAATGTTCCAGGAACGGGTATATATTGATTCCTAGTTAAAGGTTCCAGCAATGGGTCTAGAATTTTTGCACGTTGATAATTATTGGGAGTATTGTAAGATACTAGAATAGGGCGGAGGGGCACACCAGGTTTATGAATTTTGGGTAGGCCATACATAACGCCAAAGGAAGAGCCAGTGGAAAACAGTTAACGATAAGTTTCTTTGATAATGACATTATCCTTCTTCAGGGATCTCAGAAACCGATTGATTTTGTCTTCGGTTCGAAAAATGCTTTGGTAGTCTGGTACACCTATATTCACGAATACTGTATGGTCATTAAGGATAGTTTCGGTTTTAGAATTATAATCTGATTAGTTGAGAATGACAGCCACCTCTACTATTTGGTCTCATAATTATGAAGTCATCACGCTTGGCCAACTTTTTAAGTAGATCAAAAACACATTTTTACGAAAAAAGGAGCCCAATTAGTTTTGAACTTCGAATAAATATGTTGAGATAGACTAGATAATTCATTTTGTAAACTGCTCAAGTTGGCATTAAGGGGGAGAGATTTCAACCTCTAAAAAATCTGTTCTAATGGTAAAAAAAACTGGTTATATTTTGGCCTATAATTTGGTAAACAAAAATCCAACCCAAGGGACGGCAAGAATTCTTCTCTATTGGATAAATTGTAATACTTCGCTACGTTTCCTGCTTAGGCTCCCTGTGTGTGAGTGTGTATGTATGTATGTATGTATATATATATATATATATATATATATATATATATATATATATATATATATATATATATATATATATATATATATATATATATATATATATATATATATATATATATATATACACACACACACACACACACACATATATATATATATATATATATATATATATATATATATATATATATATATATATATATATATATATATATATATATATATATATATATATATATATATATATATATATATATATATATATATATATATATATGATGTTGCCTTGTAATATACATATCATCCCATAGTTTTGATATATTTACTCTTCTATTTATCATGTGTTATGTGCAATAGTAATAACTGTTGAAATATCATATGTAGTATAATGTCAGATCTCAAAAGAGTTAGTGATTTAGATAACTTAACAGAGCAATTTAAAATTAATAATACAATTTTAATAGTGATGTAGTATGTGAGCAACATGTGTGTTGGTTCTGTGAAGGCTTGTTTCATTTCAGCTTTCATCGCAAAAGCTAAGGCGCTGACAGGTCAAAATAACAATTGCTGATCTGTTATGGAAACCAGCTTGGTGCCCAGACCTGGAGGGAATGAAACAAAATATCACTCTGGTTTATGGTCTATACTGGTGATGTTAGGGATAAATTTTGATAGGAGAGGGACCACATAGTTATTTTTGCATTATATTGTGAATTATTCAGTTGAGTAACTTAGAGAAAATGGCTCTGTTCGATGTTCTGAAATTTTTAGTAGCTCCTTCCATCCAGGAGTTATCTGAATCCAACCTGACTAGGACACAGTGGATTACTTTAGCAGTGGAATGTTTGGGTAATGTGTCTAGTGGTATGATTAAAGCGCAAATCAGATGTGTTGCAATCTAAGCATTGATGAACTCTGGTAAGATAGCTGAAGAGTTAGGAGAGGCACAAGAATTCTTGAATCAGCTGAGGAAGAATTTACAAATAAGCAAGGGTAGAAGAAGAAAGAGAAAAGTGATGCAGAGCTTAGACACATAGAAGCAGAAGCAAGTTTGATTAAGCTGCATATGCAGGCAGAAAGAGAAAGAGAAGACAGAGAGAAAAGAGAAAGAAAAGAAAGAGAAGAAGAAAAACCAACAGATGAGGAAAGAGAAAGAGCAAGGAAGCAAGAACATTACGAAAGAGAGATGAAATTAATAAAAGCTAGCTCCAGGTTACCTGTAAAATTGTCTAACCCTATCCAAGGTACTCAAGAGCCTGTATTTGGTGTGGTAAGAGTGCAGAAGTTCATTTCAAAGCTTGCGGAAGAAGCTCCAGATGAGTTTCTTGATCACTTTAAAAAGTTGCTTCAGATATGGGATGGCCAGAAGATAAATGGTCAGTGTTGTTACAGAGTGTTCTCATTGGTAAAGTGCCACATATATGGGACCCTCGGCTGGAAGGCCTAAGGACTTTGGATTTGTAACTGCTAAGTTGATGGCGGGAGTACTTGATTTATTATCAGGGCATTTTGCCCATGTGGGAGAGTGGCCATAACCTTTGCAAGCCGTGCAACAGCTCTAGCTGTAATCTCTTCGTGGCACTGCCCCTGTGAAGGGTGCAGGCTTGTTAGTTGGTGGATTTCCAGGAGAGGGTTTGAAAGGCGCCATGGGTGGGGCCTGGGGCTTGTTTCGGCACTGCTCTGTAGAATGTCCGGCTTTCCTACAGAATCCACATACAACAGTCTTCTGTGAGTGCCCATTCTTGGGCAGGGGGGTACCGGAGGTGAAAGAAGGAGGGCATATTTTGCGTCAAAATGAGCTTGCATGGGAGTGATGGGTGTCCCACATGTCGTCAAGGTGACAGCACTCCGCTAGAGTTGTGGACACTTTTTCGCAGACATGTGTTGCTAGGGTGGAAGGGGCGTAATATAAAAACTTTTCAATCTTGAACCGCTCGAGGATGTCCTTGGCAGTGGAGACTCCCAGGGACTTTAGCCATTTAGAGAGGGCCCTATCTGATTGATACACCCCAGTCAGACCAGGTTTGTCCTGCTTCTTTTATCTGGTCTCTCCAGAGTTGTCTCTAGATTTGGGGGTGGTCTCATACACCTTTGTGATTGCCTGGTGCACTTCCACCCATTTCCCTTGAGCCACCTCAGGGAGGGTGTTGAAAGCAATTAGATCCTTTCTTCTGAGAAATTTTCCCAAGAGTAGGGAGACTTCAGCAGGAGTGAGTGGGAATGTGCTAAGGACCCTTTCTGCCCGATCGAGCCATGACTTGGGCTCGGACTTGGTCCACTTGGGCATAAAGGTATGAGCCTGATTGAGGGTAGATGAGCCAGGGGCTGGAGAGGAGCTGGTAGTGCCAACTTGGGCAATCTGGAGCTTATGGGCCCTCTGCTTTTCTTCCCTTTGAAGCCTAACCTTTCTTGTTCTTCCCTTGCAAGTGTATCCAGCCTATTTTGTTCTTCTTTTTCTCCTTTCTCTCTTGTTCTTCCTTTTCAAGTTTATCGAGCCTATCTTGTTCTTCCTGCTACACCTTTCTTTCTTGTTCTTCATCTGGGAGTTTATCTAGCCTATCTGCTCTTCCTTCTTTGTCTTTTTTTCTATCTCCTCTCATTTCTCCCAGGCTATTCTTTCTCCTTATCCTGCCTCTCTGCCTCTTCTCATTTCTCCCCAGCTATTCTTTCTTTCTCCTTATCCTGCCTTTCTGTCTTTCTCTCTGCCTTGGCATCATCTACTTTCTCTTGGACTCACTCCCTTTGGGCTTGTCCTGAGAGTCCCATGTCCTTTCCAGCAGACATATAGAACATGAAGTCCTCATTTTGCTGGGTTCTGGATGTTGTAGACATCTTGAGATAACCCTTATATGGGTGTGACCCTTTAGATAATCAATATGTCTAAAAAGATTCAAATTTCAGGGTGTCTCAAAAGACTCAAGGTTGTTCATGATGAACTGGTATCACTATGTCTAAAACACTCAGTTGTTCGTGATGAATGAATTTTAATATGTCTTGAAAGACGTAAATTGGATTTTATTTCACGCACGGACTCGGCCAGCTATAGCGTGAAGGTTGGGTTTTTTTGGTTCACCTCGTAGGATATGATTTGTCACAGGGAACTGATTTTTTTTTTTTGTCTCATAGGATGTGGTTTCAGATTCGTGCACGGACTTGGCCAGCTATAGCGTGAATCTTAAGGCTTGGTTCGGGGACTGTTTGCCCATTTCAGAGAATTTTCTTTTACAGGTTTTGCTGTGTAGGGCGTGGATTTTTTCACAGGGAACTGTTTTGGTTTTGTCCAGGAGGACATAGGAATTTTGGTTTTATTTCGGGCATGGAACAACACTGGCTATAGCGTGAATCTGGGTTTGGTTCAGGGAGTGTTTGCCCGTTCCCGAGAATTTGGTTTTTGTTGTAATAAGAAAAAAATTTTCCTTTTAGGGGAGCCCCGATACGGGTTAGTTTTGGAACTCAGTGAGAGTCGTAACACTCGTAGAATAATAACCGCAACAATAAATAAACAAAGGGATGTAGCATAAACCTTAAATAAAAAGAATAATGCTTTGAGAGACACTGGGATACCTGAGCAGAGGAGGTAAGGTTTACGTACTGATACAAATTGGTGGGTTAGAAACCAGCCGTTTTAGAAGAACACTTTTACTTATTTTTATAGGAGTGATAATTTCATCGCCAAGAGGTGGATAAGTTACAAAGTTATATCATTTATAAGTTACGCTGATAAATGTGCATATTTTACCAACAATAATAAGAGCCTTTTTCTCCAACCTAATATAAGTACACAACTTAATTCTACCATGCATAGGTGCTGTTTGCCTAAGTTCATGTGAGTACAAAATTACATTTCCCTATTTTAGCCTACCTTGCACGTGACCGGAAAAGGGTATTTTTGCTCAGCTGGATAACCACTCGAGTTTGTTTGGGTCTGGCTCAGTGACAGCTCAAGGTCGTATGGTATGCGCCTGGTCGGAAGGACAATGACCAGAGTGGGAATTTTTCCAAGACTGACTACACTTATACAAACATATTTATCCCACTTAAGTTTATTTAGAGGAACCCAAATATAAAAAGTTTCTCTTAGACTTTACGAAAATCAGACTCGGAACAACACGTGTGACCATGTGGTCACATTTAACTTTAAACAAAATGAAAGATAAACACAAATAAAATAAAAAAAGTTCCTTACTCTTATGAATGAAATAGCAGGCAGTTATTGATTGAATGGAAATATTTGGAAATGAAATAGAGTTTATCACGCAAATATGAAGCATATTTATTTGCTCACGTGGCCTGAACCAAATTTTACTCCTTTTCTGAGATTTTACTCTATTACGAAGAATTATACACTTGCCTAACCGATTCCTAACCGCTACAAGAGAGAGAGAGAGAGAGAGAGAGAGAGAGAGAGAGAGAGAGAGAGAGAGAGAGAGAGAGAGAGAGAGAGATTTATCTCTTGAGTTCCAGCGATACAGAAATATGCTGGCTGACCCACGTGAGATCTAACATGTGCCTAGCTAGAGTTCCAAGACGACAAAATGTCTGGATAACGCAGGGAGGAAATACACACACTATTTCCTTTTTACAACACTTCGTAATTCCCTAGCTTGCCTACGTGAAAACATGCAAAGCCCTCATGCAGGGCCTGTCAAAACTTGTGTAACCGAAGCTAACTCTCTCTTCTCGATGACTGGACTGCATGCATGTGCCTAACGTTTCCCTATTGCTATTTTTAGATAGATAGCCCACATACCACAAATTTTATAATTTAGCGTGGAAGACAGCTCCATATGACAACATGAATTGGTCGTGACTTGGG
>JANJGK010000018.1:10565094-10588079 GCA_039081455.1 Macrobrachium rosenbergii
TCATGATGCAGTAATCTCCCCATGTGTATGTGTGAATTGTTGTATGCTGTATGATTTTGTATTCAGATGCACATATGCCGTAACAGAGTTAGCGTAGAGTTACAGTGATTAAGTACTGTATGATTTGAGAGGATAGATATACGTGGCATATAGAGAAAAGGGACAGGGAGCCCTTGTTTCTATAAAGAGGCACAGGGTGTTTAGTCAATATTCAAAACTGCTGAAGTAATGCATTCCATTGGGACGCGATCAAAACACTGTTGGGTGGAAAATTCCATTACGTAAGTTGCCTGACATCATTCAGGAATTTTCCGTGAGACGATATCTTTCCATTCTATTATAGTAACTAGAGATCCTTTGTTCTGAAACTATGTAATAAGTGTTATTATTAAGCGTAATTCCACTTTGCCTCTAATTATCATTTTTTTTAAGAGTTTTAAAATAAAGAATCTCGTCTAGAACCTGTTCACAACACTCGACCCACCCGTCTGCGTATGGACACCCATACAAGTCTTACAAAGGGACGTCATTCTGAGACCTATAGCCCTGTTGAGAAGAGAGAAGCGGTACTCTCTCTCTCTCTCTCTCTCTCTCTCTCCCCTCTCTCTCTCTCTCTCGCCGACACTCGCTTTCGAGACTTCGAATGTCCTGATGTAACGCAATTGATATTTTGGTAGACGATGGTCACTCATAACCTGTAACTGTTTAATTCCTTTGTAAATGTGTCCGAGTTATCTGAACAGTGTATTTTATTAAGTGTGTGTGTAACGGCGCCTGATTATATAAAACACGAAGGAGTTGGTACCAAGGTATTGTAACAGATATAATTATTGGTTTTTAGTGCACTAAAAATAATATTTACAGTGATTGTGAGTAAAGATTACTTTTTTCCTTTTTTAATACTTTTTTTTATGTTATATGTTTTATGCTTTGTCCTTTTGAAAATTATATATATATATATTATATATATATATATATATATATATATATATATATATATATATATATATATATATATATATATATATATATATATATATATATGGTGTGTTTGCTATTGCCTTAATTTTTGCTTTACATTTTTTGATATTTAATCTTTTTGCAGAGTATATTTCAGTGTCTTTTGTATCCACATTTTTATATGATTGATTCAATTGCCTTATTTTGTTTAACACTTGGGAATAAACTTTCTTGCATTTCCTTTCAATCAAATTTTGTTACTTAACAATTTAAATTTTACTTGAATAATTTTTTGAATAATTAATAAATTAATTTCTGATATAATTTTGACTGATGATTAATTCAGATTTAATCCAATTCTGTTTTGTTTTTAAGTAATAATAATTTCCCTGAGACTGTTAATGTCATGTATAATCTTTGAATTTAGAAAAAAAAAATTTTGTATTTAAAATTATTATATCAGAGTTTCATTTTATTGACCCACCAGTAATTTTGATTTGAATTAGATATAGGGTGGTAAGTGAGATGTTTTCCTTCAAGTAGTTGAAGTGAGCTGGAACCAGGGAAATGAAATGAATAGAAATACTTGAACTTTTATAATGTTACTGGAGTGATGCCCTTAGATCTTACCTCACACCTGTTTAACGAGCTTAATCTGCTTTCTTTCATGATTGATAAGTTTTATAAAGGATGACTGTTGCCTTTAGAGAAATCAGTCGTTTTGTATGTGTGAGAGGTAACTATGTCGAATAAATGGTAAGTTTGGTAATCAAATATCAAGCACTTAGACACCAGGATTGATTTGAAGAACAGACACTGGACACTTCGTCACAATATATATATATATATATATATATATATATATATATATATATATATATATATATATATATATATATATATATATATATATATATATATATATATATACGTGTGTGTGTATCTATAGCACTGTAGTTCTTAATTCATTTTATACAGCGAAAAAAGTGATTTAGGTACCGGTGGTTTATCTACTGTACTGTTATACTAGGTTATGTTAGGAAAAGACATTGGGTTAGTAACCTCATCTCCAAAGTATTGTTGAGATTGAGAGGGCTAACAGCCACCGTAGTAAACCTGCCTGAGGGGAAAACGGAATTTGATAAAACGATTTATGGACACATAGTGATACTGTACGTATTCACGTCTTGGTCGACTGATGTGTGGTGCACTTGTAATGAAACCACGGACTTTGCAAACATGGGTCAAGTCCTCTATCACATCATGTCAGTAGAGTGAATATTTTTGAAGTAAGTTGAATTCGCTGTTACAACATCATATACAATTTTTCTGTTTGCTCACCTTCAAGAAACTTTATTTTTGGAAAATAGGCCAGAGAAACCATAGAAAGTCCTTAATTGACTGTGATTATTTTCCATCATTTTGGCATTACAGCGGCGAAATTCGACAGAGTAAAAAATTTTTAGGAAAGAGGTAATTAATTCCTTTATTTAATGGAAGCGTAGATAATCTCGAGTTCTCTGTTTTCTTTCCTTCTAAGATTTTAATGGGTTTCCGAATTAATCTCCTGAAGTTTAATGGAAAGCAAAGTGGCAAGCGACGTATAATAAAACAGTCGTTGACACTGGCGACGGAAGATGAAGGGAACACTGTTTTCAAAATTATTCATTTTGAATGAAAGTTAGTCAAGAATGGACTCCGTTCGTTCTTGTCTTATCTCATCTCTGTCATAATTTGAGAGCATTTTAAATTATTCATTTTGAATGAAAGTTAGTCAAGAATGGACTCCGTTCGTTCTTGTCTTATCTCATCTCTGTCATAATTTGAGAGCATTTTGAATTATCAAGATTCATTGATAATGTAAATTTGCATCATTTGTTATTCTATATTCAGGCTCAGTCAGAGGAGATCTAGTTGTCAGATAGCCAGTACCTAGACAACCATTTTTCCTGCTATCTTACATTCTGCATTTATTCCATTTCCTCCTAACTTCATCTCTCCTAGAGAACAATCTAACTGGAACATTCTTATTTCGCAAAACAAGGAGCAAGGTTGTACTGATCATCAACAAGAATCGAAAAATTGTAGAATATATATATCTCCCCTGGCTAGTCCTCATATCTTCAATACTAACGGGTGGCTTGGAAAAGGGGTTTTGCTTTGTTACTATACTTGTATAGCAAAGCCCTTAGTACAAAAAAATATATAGTATGTATTTCCATTCTTGTGTTTCAAACAACCAAGACTGGAAAAAATGATTGAGAAGAAAACGTATTCTGTAATGTATTAAAAAAACGTCTTACGGCCTAAATGTAAGTTTTTTCTAGAATTATTTTTTATTGTTCTAAATGATTATCCAGAGTACTTGCCATCTTTTGCTGTACCTTTAAGAGTGAAATGGAGGACAAGAGACCTAAGTGGTGACTAACATTTCAATTAAGTTCCCCATTTTTCCTACTATTTCAAGTTATCTCTTTTCTATCATTACAATCTATTATTTGGATGGTGGGTCCAAAATTCCAGTGAATATCATCGCGATTTTTTTCCATTTCAGATATTTAAAATGATACTTCACTACCATTACTACTTTCACTCATTTATTTGTGAAACGAATTTCATGTCAAGAACTTGATTTTATTCTTCCACGACGAATTCTGTATGATAACTAACACAAAATCAGCAGAAAACACAAACACGGAATCCAAACGTTTATTTGAAGCTTTTAAATAAAAAAAAAATCAATACATTTTGCGTATAGGCATACTGCATTAGGTAATGTAATTAAAAGCATCATGTTGTATATACAGTCAATATTTTACGTATTTGAACCTAAATATAATTAATTCCAGATGAGTGCCTACGATGGTGAGCTTAACTGGTATTATCTTGAACGGAAAATGTAAGGAAACACAGCGTAATAGAAGTAAATGAATAACAGTCAGAGCAATGAAATTGATAATTTCATATTTATAAACGCTCTTTGAATATAAAATAAGTTGTTTTACAAAATAGTTGGACGACAACTTATAGGATAATTCTTTTTAATAATTACTCGACATCAACGTAATGTTCACAAAATGTGTAAATTGACTGTAGACGTTCACTCTGAATGTTTCTCTTAGACACACCGGCGTTTTTCTTTAGTGATAATTAAAAAGAAATACTCAATTTTCAGGTTATACAGCTTTTCTTATTTCTATGTGTAATGTTCATATTCAAAAGAATAATATACAAACAAAATAGTAATGTTTTCATTACTATTTGATAAAAAAAGTCAGAAATTATCATTATTTAGGAATCATCAAAGATTCATACTCTTTTCTAAGTTTAAAAACTGATCAACGCATAAGAAGCCTACAGGTTTTTGACACAGAATATTAATAAAAAAAAATAATACGTTTCTATTTGTATAGAGTCAGACATGAATTACTTGCCAGTCATGGATTTGGACATGGTACCATAACCAGCCCTTTCATATCTCATGATGACATAGGATGCCCTTGCTTGTTTTACTTACTGATTAGCAAAAGGCTTACCTTCTACTAATCAGTAATTCAAGGATTGGGGACTAGTGAGGATAACATCGAAATCAGCAGATTGCACTTGTGGTAATTCAAGTGGCGTAGGGTCAATAAGTAGCGGGGCGCCGTACGCCTCGCCTCAATTTCATCACTGTGTACCTCCCATTCTATGTGAAAAAGCTTTTTTAAAACTGATCAACGCCAGAACACTAAAGCACGGATTCCAAAGTTGTGAGGGAAAGTTATCTATTTACAACACATACTTGAAATGATGAAGTTTTTTTGCTATAGATGACTAACATTAACAAAATAAATAATAATAATAATAATAATAATATACGTACATGTTGCCCGTGGAGAACTTTATTTATTTAGTTAACTTACCTCTGGCATGTCGAAAGTCAAACAAAGAGAAAGAGTAAAACTAAAATAACAATATTTTGATGGAATACTCGAAAGGTATCGTTTCTGATTTCCTTATATGAGGCTTGAACGACATGAAGACATATACTTCGTTGCACCAGAATGTAAGGAAGCATTCAGGACAAATATGAATGTCGATTTATTCATTTATTTGGTCATTGCGGTAATGTAGAAGAAAAATTTTAATAAGGAGTATTCTATTTATATAATTAACTTTAAAAAATGATGAGACCGACAAATATGAAAGAAAGAAATGTGAAAAAGGTAAAAGGTACTAACAACAAAAAGCACAAAACACAAAAGTTTCGCTGCCGAATTTATAGTTCCTGGTCCCAAACTCATCAATATTCGTTGCCTGGGAGGGGGTTTCCTACCTTTTTACGAATGAAAATATATATAAAAAAAGAAGGGGTATAAGGATTTTTTTCTATCTCCTGGCTCCCGGTTGCTGGCACGCTATAGTTTTATTTCATTTTGACCCATTTTATCATTGATGGAAACGATTTTCGGAAAGCAGGGTCGGATTTCCTATCAAGAAAAGCAATATTTCCCCAAGATAGGTTTGAGATGATATACAGTAGATCTAGTGATACAGCTTGTGTTAGTATATCCTTTGTTGGTAGGTAGATTATTAATTACCGTTTGTAAAATTTTAATTACTCAGATATTTCACTTAGTTTACTTCTTCTTGCCACAATTATCTAATCTTTAAGTTAAACTACTGAGACTTATGAGAAGAGTTAACAACATATACCTTAAGGAAATTACTAACTCTATATATCCCACAGACCTTCTGAATCAATATACGTTATATATAAATTGTCAGTCTTTTGGAAGAATGCAAAAGAATTATTTCAACGTTATTATTTTTGCATTTTTCTCTTTGTAATAAATAAGGGTAACACTACTTGGAAATATTCTTATAACTGGTCTGTGGAGAGGAGAGAGTTAAAAGGAAATAACCTGTCACAACTGGTTTTTACATCTACTTACCAATTTGAGATACAAAGATGCCACAAAGATTCCCCATCATTACCAAAAACTATTTTTTTTTTTTTCTTCGACGCCAGATTATTCAAAAGCAGCCGTAGGTCTGACTTCATGTTATTTTATATGAGTTAGGTTATGAGGCCACCTGTTGGGAGAAATGACTCTCCCCTTGGGCACAATTTGGCCAAAATAGCATTTATAAGAAAGAGAGTGGGAAAGTATCTTGTGGAGGAGAATAAAGGAATAGGAAAAGACGTAAGCTCTTTGATTTATTCCATTGGAGAAAACACCCAAAATAGGGTAATGCTTCATATACTGAAGAATAAAACGAATCTTTCACTTTAATAACTGGAACAACGAAAATAATATATTATACCATTTGTTCAATCCACCCAACTTCTTTCGAAGCGGGTTTAACTGTATAAATCATGCAATATATCACAGGTAAATCTGAGGTAACATGAACAATCATAATTTTCAGGAAAGTAAGAGGCACCAAACAACCTAACCAGTAACTGAAAAAAAAAAAAATCTTTTCTTTCTATAGGAAAAAGAAACGTTTAATATTACGTACTCGGAAACTTTCCAGAGTCTACACACGTTTTCCAGCCAACCTACGGGAAACCTTGATGTGCAGGCGTCGATAACATTTGACTTATTATTTGTTACTGCAGCTTTCTTTCAATATGTCTCTCCCTCATTAATCTTGTGTTGATAGATGGCATTTCCAAATAAACTATACACTTAACCCTTTAACGCTTAATAGATGTACCATACGTCGACTAAAATTGTCAGTCGTATGCCAAGTGGACGTGCCATACGTCGACTGAAAATGCTTTTTTTAAATATTCGCGGAAAAATAATTATAGGCCTAGTTTGCGGAAGGTTTCAAATCACGCGCCTTGAGGGATGCTGGGAGTTCACGGATCAAGCTGTTGTTTTGTTTATAAGCGTCACCCAGACGCGCATGCGCGAATTCCCTCCTTCTCGCACCAGATAGCATCAGCGTCGGACCTTGCGGGAACGTTTTTTTGACGCAATCGTGTTTTGCAGAACTTTGGCGAGTGTTTACGTATTCGTGCTGCAACAGGACGTTTGCAGAGATGTCACAAAGCCGTCAGGACCGTGAAAGGCGCATACTGCCTGTCGGTAGTGAGCGTGTGAGGCGAGTTTAAGACTGGGATGCTGGAGAAGGACCCAGCAGCCAAAGTGACCCAGCTTCTCAGCGCCGTGTTGTTCGCCCACGTGTGACCGAATCCGACCCAGGACCACATCCCGTGCCTTTTACGACCCCTAGGAAGCATCGGGGTGTCCTGAGGGGCATCCAAAAACATTTGGGAGGCCTCCAACAAAAGGACATAGACGAATACTTGTCGGAGCTCGATCGAGAGCAGGTGGGAAGTCCTGATTTCGGTGGCAGCTGGTCATCCAGCGATGAGGACATCACGTCTGATGTCAGTGATGATGAGTATTTGCCCCCAATGTCCGTACGGGATCCACAGGAGGAAAGTGAATTAGAATTTAGTGGTTTTAGTGCATATGAGGGAGAGTCTGAGTTGGAGGAGGAGGATGCCCCGATTGTGGCTGGTGGGGATGAGACCGAAAGTGATGGCGAAAGTGAAGGAGACGGCCCAGCTGGGAGTGTGGGAGTGCGAAGACGTGCCCGTGCACGTGCGCGTGCGCGAGCGCAGACCCGCAGAAGGTCGCAACGTCGCGGCAGCTCGGGTGAAGGCCGTTCGTCCGAAAGTGATGAGGGGTGGTTGGAGGACCCCACCCCACCTAACATGCACCCATTCACGGCAGTACCTGGACTGACCGTCCCTGTGCCTCTCACTACTCTGGGGTTCATTCAGCTTTTCCTGACGCGGGAATTGCTGGAATTCCTTGTTGCGGAGACGGCAGATTACGCTCGGTACTGCCGTGAGGAACTGCAGACGACGTTGTCGTATCGCTGGCGGGGCTGCAACCTCACGGACATGGCGCATTTTTTGGGGCTCCACATTTTTTTTGGAATGATGCCTGCTGCCGACGTCAGGCAATATTGGAGGCGAAATTTTTTTTTAAGTACGCCCAATGTGCCCGGCATTATGCCCCGTGATAGTTTCTTGGCAATGGACAGGTATTTCAATGCCTTCAACCGAAGGGCTATACCCCGGAATAACCCCGACCGCCTCATCTTAGTCCGCCCAGTGTTGGAGTTCATTCGTGAACGGTGCCAGACTCTCGTGGTTCCTTTCAAGAACCTTTCTTTGGATGAGGGTATGATGCCATACAAAGGGTGTCTAAGTATAAAAGTGTACAACCCCAAGAAGCCAAAGAAATATGGTGTAAAGTTATTTTTCATTACGGAAGCCAACACTGGATACGTCGTGGACTTCTTGGTGTATTCTGGGGTCTTCTCCACGCTGCGTGACACGGTCTTCGGTCTTGTGAATCGTTTCCGTAACCAGGGATACAACCTGTTTATGGATAATTATTATAATTCGGTATCCCTGGCCCAGGAACTGTATGAAGCAGGTGTGCACATCAGTGGTACCCTTCGGTTGGTGCGTGGGGCCCCGAATGTCCTCAAGAGGTTTGCTAGCCACCCGCAACATCTGGCAAGAGGAGAGACAGTGTGGCGGCGGAAGGGAGATGTCTTTGTCATCTGTTGGAAGGGGGTCCGACTCGTGCCCATGATTACAACGAGTCATGAGCCCATCCAAGAAGAGGTCATTCAGCGGAAGAAGACACGTCGGCAGGGCCGAGTTACATATGAGGAGTTTCGTGTCCAGTGCCCTACTGTCATCGGGCACTACAACAGGCACATGGGAGGAGTTGATCTCTTTGATCAACTCATCCAGTATTATCCCTTCACCAGGAGAACCAGGAGGTGGACACAGAAGCTCGTCAAATACCTCCTTCAGTTGGCCCTCCAGAATGCCTACATCCTTTACTGTGGGTATAATTCAGACGCTCGGAGGTTGACCCACATCCAGTTTCTTGAGGTGGCTGGGAATGCCCTCATAAACTTCAACCCAGAGGAGTGGCCTTCCAACGCCTCCCCCTTGCCCCGAACTCCAGCTCTGCCCCGAGAGGAAAGGGCAGGTGTCGCTAGGTGGGCCAACCTCAGAATTCCTGATCCTGCCGACGCCGCCCCTGCTGCCACCGACCTTGATGATCCCGCCGCCTTTGTAGATGCCGCCGCCCTGGATGATGCCGCAGCCCCTGGTGATGCTGCCGCCCTCCCTCGCATTCCAGTGTCCCGTCGGGTAGTCGACCCTGTGTGTCGGCTGCAGCCAGGAGATCACACACTGGAGCTCATAGAAGGGCGCAAACAGAAACGGTGCCGGGTGTGCCATATGAATGGCAGAAGGAGAGACAGCCTGTACGTCTGTCACACCTGCAAGGTAGCACTTTGCAGGTTCGAGGAGTGTAGCCGTAAGTACCACACTGCAGTTATATACTGGAGTGCGCCTAACCGAGCGACACCGGAGGGTGCAGCGAGCCACCGAAGTGCGGCCCATCAGCAGTAAGGGCACGCGTCTCCCTCCTCCGCTTGTGCCTCGTCATGTCGGGAGGAAAAAAATGCAAGACTCTTCAATGGAGGAGGGAGAAAACAAGAACAGAACGAAGAGTCAGGATTACGAGTGAGTATTCTGCATTGAATTTATTTTTAGTTTTATATTTATTACAAGTTTTTATATATCTGTATTCATTGGTGTTTTGTATATTATTTCGTTTTATGCAAAAACAAAGTTTTTCACAACCATTCCTTTTAGTTATGTATTCGTAGCATATATATATATATATATATATATATATATATATATATATATATATATATATATATATATATATATATTTACTTGGGTCTTTTTTGGGTAAGCAAAAAGTCTAATATTCTGGTGATATTCAATCCTTTACCTTCATTTTGAAACAAACGGAAAGTCTCTAGCACAATATTTCGATTTGTGGTGAATTTTTTAAAAAAAACTTTTTCCTTCGCTCCGCGGGCGCGGACTCCGCTGAAAATCCTGTCATTTCTTGAGTCACCTTGCCGTAATTTTTTCGCCGTTTTATATTATTCGTTACATAAAGTGTTATACATCAAAATATGCGCAATTTCATTTAGAATACAACAAAAAATAAATCATTCTTTTAGCTCTTCACAGTTTTGTAATATTTTCATTTAAATCACGATAACTGACAAAATTTTAACATTCGTTCAACTTTGACTCGACCGAAATGCTCGAAAAACGCAACCATAGGCCAAAATTCTTACATTCTAGTAACAATCAATCATTTAAATTTATTCTGCAACAAATTGAAAGTCTCTAGCACAAAATTTCGATTTTTGGTGAATTTTTGAAAAAACTTTTTCCTGCGCTCCGCGCGCGCGAACTTCGCTGAAAATCCTGGCATTTCTTGAGTAAACTTGCCGTAATTTTTTCGCCGTTTTATATTATTCGTTACATAAAGTGTTATACATCAAAATGTGCGCAGTTTCATGAAAAATACAACAAAAAATAAATCATTCTTTTAGCTCTTCAGAGGTTTGTAATATTTTCATTTAAATTACGATAACTGACAAAATTTTAACATTCGGTCAAATTTGACTCGACCGAAATGCTCGAAAAACGCAACCGTAGGCCAAAATTCTTACATTCTAGTAACAATCTCTCATTTAACTTTATTCTGCAACAAATGGAAAGTCTCTAGCACAAAAATTTTGATTTTTGGTGAATTTTTGAAAAAAACTTTTTCCTTCGCTCCGCGCGCGCGGACTCCGCTGAAAATCCTGTCATTTCTTGAGTCACTTTGCCGTAATTTTTTCGCCGTTTTATATTATTCGTTACATAAAGTTTTATACATCAAAATGTGCGCAATTTTATTTAGAATACAACAAAAATAAATCATTATTCTAGCTCTTTACAGTTTTGTAATATTTTCATTTAAATCACGATAACTGACAAAATTTTAACATTCGGTTAAATTTGACTCGACAGAAATGCTCTAAAAAAGCAACCGTAGGCCAAAATTATTACATTCTGGTAACATTCAATCATATACCTTTATTCTGCAACAAACGGAAAGTCGCTAGCACAAAATTTCTATTTTTGGTGAATTTTTTAAAAAAACTTTTTCCTGCGCTCCGAGCGCGCGGACTCCGCTGAAAATCCTGGCATTTCTTGAGTCAACTTGCCGTAATTTTTTCGCCGTTTTATATTATTCGTTACATAAAGTTTTATACATCAAAATATGCGCAATTTCATTTAGAATACAACAAAAAATAAAACATTCTTTTAGCTCTTCACAGTTTTGTAATATTTTCATTTAAATCACGATAACTGACAAAATTTTAACATTCGGTCAACTTTGACTCGACCGAAATGCTTAAAAAACGCAACCGTAGGCCAAAATTCTTACATTCTAGTAACAAGCAATCATTTAAATTTATTCTGAAACAAACGGAAAGTCTCTAGCACATAATTTCGATTTTTGGTGAATTTTTGAAAAAACCTTTTCCTTCGCTCCGCGCGCGCGGACTCCGCTGAAAATCCTGGCATTTCTTGAGTCAACTTGCCGTAATATTTTCGCCGTTTTATATTATTCGTTACATAAAGTGTTATACATCAAAATGTTCGAAATTTCATTTAAAATACAACAAAAAATAAATAATTCTTTTAGCTCTTCAGAGTTTTGTAATATATTCATTTAAATCACGATAACTGACAAAATTTTAACATTCGGTCAACTTTGACTCGACCGAAATGCTCGAAAAACGCAACCGTAGGCCAAAATTCTTACATTCTAGTAACGAGCAATCATTTACCTTTATTCTGCAACAATAAGAAAGTCTCTAGCACAAAATTTC
Organism: Macrobrachium rosenbergii; assembly: GCA_039081455.1. Taxonomy (NCBI): domain Eukaryota; kingdom Metazoa; phylum Arthropoda; class Malacostraca; order Decapoda; family Palaemonidae; genus Macrobrachium; species Macrobrachium rosenbergii. Next base: position 10,576,846 of record JANJGK010000018.1, read on the forward strand.
GATTTTTGGTGAATTTTTGAAAAAATCTTTTTCCTTCGCTCCGCGCGCGCGGACTCCGCTGAAAATCCTGGCATTTCTTGAGTCAACTTGCCGTAATTTTTTCGCCATTTTATATTATTCGTTACATAAAGTGTTATACATATAAATGTTCGAAATATCATGTAGAATACAACAAAAAATAAATCATTCTTTTAGCTCTTCACAGTTTTGTAATATATTCATTTAAATAACGAAAATAGAAAAAAATCAACCTTCTGTCAACTTAACTCGATCGAAATCGTTCAAAAATGCAATTGTAAGCTAAAAAAAAACTTACAGTCTAGTAATATCCAATCAATTTTATTCATTTTGAAGCAATTGGAAAGTGTCTAGAACAATATTTCGATTTTTGGTGAATTTTTTAAAAAAACTTTTTTTTACGTCCGCGCGTTACGAATTCATGCATCATTTTGTGATAATATTTTCTCTGTGTTGTTTTAATCGTTTTACAATCTTTTATATACCACAATCATCGCAATTTAGTGTAAAATACAGCAAAAAAAATTAACTCATTAGCTTTAACCGTTTTGCTTACAGCGCGATTTGTATACAATTATATACGAGTTTTTTTTTCGCTGTCATATATTCCAATATTTATATATGATACTGATATTATTTTTCATTTCTGATGATTGCATACTAAACTTCAGGCAATGAGATAAAAAGGAGCCAAAAATGAACTCTTAATCTTAAAAACTAAGTGCGCTGTGATTTAAAAAAAAAACTTTTTTTCCGCTTCGGCGCTACCTCTCGGAGGCCGCCGGCATACGGGAGACGTTTTTGTAAAAAGGGCTTCGGCGTCTAAGGGTTAATATATGATATTTTCATAATATTTTCTTTCTAAGTGTACGAACGGTCACAAACCAGCCTTCTGTGTTTACCCTTGAAAACAGCAACCACACGAGGAAAAGTTTTGGTTTATGCCTCTTCTTAATTTTCGGTTAAAAACTCATATATCCAATAACTTCAAATAAACTTAATAACTGGCTTACAATGGTATCTGGTGGATTTGGTATAGGTTGTTTTATATGTCAATGGTCTTGAATGATTAAAAGAAAATTATTAAAATGATCAAGAAATAATATGAGGGAAACATTACAACGATTATATGTATGTATGTATGTATGTATGTATGGAAGAAGAAGAAGAAGAAGAAGAAGAAGAAGAAGAAGAAGAAGAAGAAGAGCTCCTGTTTCTTTTGTGATATTTCATGGTTTCTTGCTACTATTATGATGTGCGACCTCATGTACTGAACATTGAAGTGCCCCTGATGACTGTGATATAAGTGCAAGAGGTGCAATAGCATTGTATTGGGGAAAGTGCATAGTAGAAAACACCCTCCCTCTTCAAGAATTTTTCTGGTTGCCATAATAACGGTATTGTTTGCTGCTGACCGTGAGTTCTAATAGTTTAAAATGTATTGCCTAATAACAGAGAAAATGGTTATTTCAACTGGAAAAACCTTTCACATCCAGAAGATGTCAAAACTTTTAGTGCAGATGAAATAAAAAAACTGAAAAAGGATGAATTATTGAAAGCTTTAGACAAGCTACTTAAGGAAAATAGGGATAAATCAGCCTAACTGGGCTTGAATGACAATTCTAAGATTAAAGCAGAGGCAGAGTACGCCATTTGGAGCAAAAGCTAGACTTCTTTATAGAAGAATTTCGAGAATTCAAAGGTATATATAAACGACTAGATTGTAATATCACGGAGCTGAAGAAAGAAAACCAACATCTTAGGGAAGCATTACTGCAGCATCAACGATATCTGGAGTCCCTCGAAGCAGAGAAATGGCATGTAATGTTGTCCTCATCGGGGTTCCTGGAAATGATGGAGCCAGACGAAACCGAGAATTTCATCAGAGAAGACCAAGAAAAAATATCAAAAGTTTCTCAGAGGAAGCAAAGGGCATATGTCCGTAAACAAGAATTTCAGCGCTAAGGAAAAGCGGTTCCAGGAAGGAACATTGTAATTTCAGTAAAATTACGCTAAAAAGAAGATCGCAACAATGTGTTAGAGTGCTCTGCTAACTTTAAAGAATCTGGAGGACGTCCCGTAGGAATTTATGTAAAGAAGGATGTAGACCCACTCGTTAGAAGAGAGTTGGAAAGGCTTCGTAAAATAAAGAAGAGAAAAAGAGAAATCAGAAAACCAAGGGTTGAATGTTCGTTGCAATGCTGTAAAACGAGAGGTCATTGTTGATGGTAAAGTAGTGGATTGTTTTAATCCATCATTTTTTTGAAAAAGGGGGTAAAGTTTTCCATAAATATTTGTTCTTGAAATTTGAATAGTGATGTTTCTAAACTACAGAAAACAGATGTTATTAGTTTCCTTTTAAAGTTTGATATTGTATACATAATTGAAATTAAAACTGCATATCCATTTTCTGCCCCTGGATTTGTGTATGGGAAGTACGGTAGTTTCTGAAACCCAGCTGTATGATGTTAATGTTCTTCCCGATCAAATTTCGTGTCGCCTTCATTAATTCCCAGCTTTATTATTAGGAGCAGTCAACATTCCTTCTCATGATTCCCCTTATTTTCGCAATAGTTCCTTTGTATATGTTCATGAGAAGGGAATAACGAATCTACGTGCAAGTTGTTGGTTATTGGAGATCTTAATTCTAGAATGGGAAATCTTGGCGTTTCAACAACCATGATTATGGAATTGCATATATCTCTAACCCCGACCCAGTCATTAATAATCATGGACGATTGATTACGGAATTGTATAAAATCTTAATCGAAAAAAGGACTGTTGACTTTGAATGGTGGTTTAACTTACCGTCAAGATCAACAACGGAAATCGCAGATAGACTGGGTACTGTACTCAATGAAGTGTTTACATTGTCTGGAAGACTTTGGAATACTAACTGACAGCCTATTGCCTTCAGATCATGCACCTATAATTTTAAAAATTAAGAACGATTCATAGCTACTCATAAGTTCAGTTCAACGATCTGCTTTGTTAAAATCATCTTTAGAATGTAATGAGACTTCCGATTGCAACAAAAGGGTAGTTAGGCCAAACAGACTGGATGTAGGAAAATTTTCTTCTTTTGTGTTGGATCCCTGGGCGTTTGCAGCCCACGGTGGTGATGGATTTGATGTGAACAGCTTGTGTGAAAACTTAGATAATACAATATATGAAAATGCCGTAAAGGTAAAAAAGCCTTTAAGGCAGTGTGGTGCACCAGTACCTTAAGAAAATAAATGGAATTGGTTGATTGAAAAGAAGGACTCACGCCAATTATGGTCTGGGGACATTTGATTGAAATAACGAATCACCATTCGGTCAGACATTTGCTACTTATTTTGAGACGCTTTTTTTCTGAAAGTAACCCTATCGGGAGTTATAACGAGCCAAACGTCAAGAATGATGTTCCCATTCCAATATTGGATGACCCCATTTTAGAGAGAGAAGTACGAGACTCACAGATTGTTGAAAGGGAATAAAGTAGCTGGACCGGATGGAATCTCTCAAGAGATACCGAAGCTGCTGAACGACTCTTGGATTGACTTTTTAATTTACGTCTTAAATCTCATATTTTATATATGATATCTCGATAGATGGACGAAGTCAAAGTGGTTTACGGTTTTCAAGAAAGGTAATCCCTTGGATCCTAGTAATTATTGAGAGATAAACATAATGTTCACATTCCCAAAATTATATGATATCATTCTCACCTCATGATTGCCAAGATGGTTTATTTCCGACGAAGAGCAAGCAGGAGCTAAGAAAGGAAGGGGCCGTGAAGAACGAATTCTTGCTCTCAGACTCATAATCGATATTGCCAGAAAGACGAAAAAAATCCTCTGTGTGATTTTTATAGACTTTGAAAAAGCTTATGATAAGGTTATAAGGAGCAAATTGATTGAGGTCTTGAGGAAGTTGGGTTGTGGGTCAAACATGTGGCTAGTAATTCAAAATGCTTTACTAAAAAACCAACAGCATAATTGATGACATATTGGTAGAAACTAAAGCTGGTGTCCGTCAGGGGAGTCCAAGTTCATGGTTTTTATTTACTGTTTATGTGAACCCAAAGATTCGAATGATAAAGGAATGTGGAGAGGATGGCCAGCTTGGGCTCCTTCATGTTTGACTTTCAATGGTCGAAACTGTTCGAATTAGTACAACGAGAGAGGGAGCAGTTTGGAAATTTCAACAAGCATCAAACCACTGCAATCAGTATGGCATGAAAATTAACGAATGAAAAATTAGATATTTCAGTGTCTACATAAATGACAGAGACCCTTTGATGTGCAACAATGTATCTGCTCACTGGTGTGATAGCTATGGGTATCTAGGCAACACAATCATGAATGCAAGTATTCATGAACAAGTGGAAGAACATCTACGGCGAAGTATGAAGAATATTCACAAATTTTAATCACTTATGGCAAACCAAAATGATGCACCTTCTTGTGTGAAATTAAAGGTATGATCTGCAGATTTGAATAGTTCCCTATTTTATGGTGCTCACTCATGGTGGACATTGAATATGAAACTGGCGAATAAAAAATATTTGAGGATTCTAAAAGATCTAGGCGTAAGGAATACCATGTACACGGAACTGGTTTATTGGGAGATTATTTGGGAAGTGCAACTACTGATATCATGGGTAAGCAACTGAATCTTTAAAAAAGTTAATGGAGCGACCTGGCTACAACCAAACATACTTTCACCAATTGATTAATAAAACAACAGAAGTGCAGTGTCCTATGGGAGTATATTTCCAAGGATTAGAGAGAATCCAGGGAGACCCAGTAAAGACTGAATTAGTCAGATTACCGCAAAAAGTAAGCAAAAACACTGAATCAAGTCTCGGTTAACTTACAAGCAGTTTAACCCTAAACTTGTAGCACCAACTATCTACAATAGCCGAGAAATAGTCCCTGAACACCACAGATTAGCCTATAATAGAACAAGGCTTGGTTCTCTTCGATTCAAGATAGAAACCGGACGCTGGTCTAGAATACCACGAGAAAGACGTCTTTGTAGCGGTGGAGAAGTATAGGATGAGGATCATGTATTAATGTATTACTTAAGTGGCCCTTAGTGAGTAATATAGGAAGGGATTTTACAACTTTAGACAGCAGTTCACTAGAACATTGAATGATATATGAAAATATTCAGAACTTGTCAAAATACTTGTATTTCATTATAAAGAAAATTAATGAAATAAACGAAATGAGATAAATAGAAATAAGTACTCATAGTTTCAATTGTTGTATTTTGCTTAAATGGTTAGGTGCATAAATGATATTTTGTTGTATAATAATAGACGATTGTGATAGTTGTTTAGACTTTAGCCCCGTATAGGTGATGGTACTATTATTGTATCATTTATATATTATATCCTATATATTTGTACATTATTGTAAACACTTTCGTCCGTAAATGAATAATTATGTATGTATGTATGTATCTATGTATGTATGTATGCATGTATGTATTTTTGGAGAGTTTTTCAAATGTTCAAAATAATGCTGTGTAGGAAGGGATATCTTTTACACCTGAAAGAATATATCCCTATTCAGTTGTTGTTTCTATGGACGAATAACAAATATCCCAACAAACCTTTCTTTGCATTTACGAAGTAACGCATTTCTACTCATATCAAGATATTTTTTTCCGTAAATAAATTCTCTCTGATTTCCCCTGGCGTCCGCAAGAAGCTTTGGCTTATCCCTTGAGCACCAAAGGATCTTTCTACTCAAAGAGGGTTCCGAACACTGCTTCCTCCCTTGAGAGTTCCTAAAAATGATTATTCCGTTCAACAATGGCATTAGTTTCAAGAAGTCAAATCCGTTATGCAGCATTTCCGTCACTGGGGAATGACAAGGAAGAGATGTATCTTATTCTATTGCATAATTTTTATTCCGTAAGTTAAAAAAAAAAAAAAAAAGACTTGAGATAAGGAAATATTTCGTGAATGCTGGAAACACAACAGAACAAATATGCTTTACGTTCAGTATCAAGGTGTATATCTGTCTGTCTGTCTCTTTCTTTCCTATGATATCATTAATGGAAAATCTGTGATACCAGTAATGAAAAATATAAATAATTTATTTAAAAAGGCCGTATGTAAATTAAAGATACATAATTCATGAATTTGGTTTCTGTCTTCCTACCAAGAACAGTATGACTCTTCTCTCCGAATCAATATAGCATAGTTCTGATCATTATCTTCTGTCTGTCTCTCTCTTCACGGACCCATCATTATATATATATATATATATATAAGTGTGTGTGTGTGTGTGTGTGTGTGTGTATACCCATCACTTACGATGAAGTCAGAGGTGAAAAATAACTTCCATTGTTAATGAGAGTTGATATTCATCTAACGTGAAGAAATGCACAAGTCATTAACTTGATCAAAGACAAAGTACGTGGATGTTAGTCATTTAATGATAAAAATAGAAAGGGTAGTGTGTCCGTGACAAGGAATAACAGTCCGTTTTTTTCTGAAAGGGGCGAGATTTGATTTGTAAGCGAAAAGGGTCAAACAATAGAAGATTTATTCAAGGTATTTTGAATAAAGCTGATTTGCATTGAGGTTAAAGTTGCGTTAGCATTTGAATGTTATCCAAGTATATCAGAGAAAGTTGTCGTAAAAATGATATCCTGGCCTAGGTTTTGATAACAATAAGCCATCACATTATGACCAGATTTAAATGTCAAAGGATGGAAATAAATATAGTTTATTAGGAAAGCTTGAATCCTCTGTACTTAAGTGGTCCTATAAGTTAGATATCATGTGCTGCAGGAGAACACTTTAAATTATACTTAAGAAAGAAATATTGGTGAAAGAAAGTATATTCGAATATGCCTTACAGAGTATTTTGAAGATCAAACTGAGAGATGTAATGTTTGAAAGGGCAAATTTTTATTATATGAGCTGATTGCAGATGTTAAAATATATAAAAAAAATGTCTGAAGCCCTTGAGATATATTGTTCACATAGGATATGTAGCGTAAGAAGAACTGAAGGGATGAGAAACACGGCTCTACTTAGCAGCCGTGGTAAATTAATGCTGAGTGTTTCGATATGGCTTTTATCAAAATGAAAATTTGGTGGTCAAGAGGTTGGTGCAAAGAGTATATAATACAGCAAGCCTACGGTCGAGGAGGTATTTAAAATTACCTTATTATAGAAATCATATTATTGCTTTCAAACTAGGGATAAATGGAACAGCTCTTATATGTGGTCAGACATGCTGTCAAACAACCTTTTGAAGGTAAGCGGTTATATTATGGAAGTTCTTTGCATTAAGTAAAGAATCGATACGTTACCGCTCTCATATGCCGCTAACTTGATCTTCGAAACCTACTTTTCTAGGAGCCTCTACCTCCCCATCCCACCCGTCCTACTACCACGCTTACAATTCTTTTCCATAAAGTCTGGAAAAACTTTTGTACCTTGAAATTATTAGAAGGAAAACTTACTCGGATCAGGCCGAATATATAATTATGTTGGATTCACAAAAAGTTAGTAGATAGAATTGCTCCTTTGGTGTTCTTTATTTTCTCTCGGCATTAAATCTCATACTTCTCCTTCAACTTAATAATATTCTCTTGTTCAGACTAGTCCAAAGAAGAGTGACTGGTGTAAGCCTTCCAACTACCAAGTATTAAAGTTTCAACCTGTTCACATTTCTTAAACATCTTGTTTCTAGGTTGTGTTTTCTCATCGCCGGTATGCCATCTGTCTGGAAATTTCTTCTGTGAGACTTTAAAGAATGGATTACTGCCGTTCTTGATATTCCAAAGTCAATAGAAATATTTTGGTTAAAGGCTTTACCAGCTAAATATCGTGCATGCTTTTCCTCTTTCTCTTCGTAATAATATTTAACTTCATAACTGACTGCTATATCTCAGAAGTTCCGCGGGACGCAAAATCTGCCCCAATTCGAGTATGTAGCACTATTTCTCGGACTCCACCCTTTGCATGCTATTTAATTCTCTTCATCACTTTACTTTTTTAATAAACATCTTTGCTGATAAATGATTTTGGCTTTGTATGAAGCTTTCGTATTGTTCCCCTACTTCCTTTAGTTTTCAGTCAACTTCTATTGTTCTCACACATTATACTGAATTATTAAATTTTTTCACTATGAACTCTTATTTTCTTGACTTTTCTGAATCAGGATTCAGTCGATCAGGTATCATTGTTGCTGTAAAAACACTTTCTCTTCATTTCGATCCCAGCAATTTGTACCATTTTTTTTTTTAAACATATATAATCCAAGATTTTAATCTATCAATGATTTTCTTGTTCAGGTCATTTCAATTTCAGTTGAATGCACCTCATAGTTTTTATTACTAAATATACTTTTTAAAAGAGAATTTATTTATTTTCTCGGTCTTGTTTAAGTCTTCATGTAGGCCTTATTTGTTTTTGCTTGGAAAATTATTTCCATATTTGATGTGCTTTATCTCTTTATCTTCCTCACAAGAGCAGAGTTTAAGGACATTCGCTCGGTTATTTCCATTTCCCAATGCGCAGTTTCATTCACTATTCTTTGGAGCTGCAGCAAGAGAGTTTCTGCTTTTATTAAGTAGCCTTTCAACGCCAGTTAAGCAATTTAGAAATCAGTACTCACTGAAACGCATGGTGCTTTTTTTTCTTCTTTTTCCTCCTTAGTCTACCTGCTGATTCGTTTCCTGCACCCGGTTTCCCTTATTCCTACGAACCATCGCCTTTTTAGGGAATTATATAAGTGCTCTGCCCTTACCAGGATTCGAATGTGTACCTTTATGGAATGGAATTAGGGTGTTTATATATACTATATATATATATATATATATATATGTGTGTGTGTGTGTGTGTGTGTGTGTGTAAGCAGCTAAGATAGTATGATGTGTAACAAGCATGCTGCATTGCTCCATGGATAAACACCAAAGGGAATTATATAGGTGCTCTGCCCTTACCAGGATTCGAATGCGTACCTCTATGGAATAGAATCAGGGTGGTTGCATATATATATATATATATATATATACATATAATGCAACCACCCTGATTCTATTCCATAGAGGTACGCATTCGAATCCTGGAAAGGGGCAGAGCACCTATATATATATATGTATATATATATATATATATATATATATAGTAGCATGAAGAGTTTTATCTGTTTTAGGTTCTCCTTCCAAAAATAATTCTTGGCTTTGGTAGAAAAATTGTATTTTAAACGGTTAAAATTTATCATTTAATACATTCGACAAAATAGAATAGAAGATGAGAACAACAAAAAACCTTAAACTGACATTGCAGACTTCTCGTGCCACTTCGGGTGGCGTCATGACTGTTTATCTTGGTTATTGTGACGGGAGGATGTCCGCGCCACACTTCAGCTGTCGGTTTTCTTTCTTATTTCAGGTGTGGGATTCCTGCTCTAGGGTTTCCGTTCTTGGTGAAAATGAGATTCATATTCATCTTGCTGAAGTTTACAGTGACAATATGGGCTCTGGTGTCAGAAAAGATCAGGTAAGCGAAATAAAACAGGAAAAACGTGCCGTCCCTCGGTGAGGAGGTCAGTTTTTTTTTTCAATTATTTATAAGCCCAGTCCCTTGCAGAAGGTATTTTTGGTAGACCTTGTTATTTGGCCATCTCCCTTTTCCCCTTGACTTATAGCTGATTTGAGATATGCCAAATTTGTTTCTAAGAGTGTATTCTGTTTGAAAGACACACACATGATAAACACACACATGAATATATATATATATATATATATATATATATACATATATATATATATATGTATATATATATTGTGCGTGTGTGTACATCATCAACTCAGATCACAATAGATTCTCTTCTCCATGTCTCATAGTTTCCATCTTAGTTGTTCAGGATATTCTATGTTCTCTGGTCCTTAGGGGACCCAAGCTGATATTATCATGTATTATTCCGCAGGAATGGGATGAAGGGCGTAAACCTGGCCATAATGTTGTCTCCCGTTCATTATTTTCTTGTCTACAGATGAAACATAAGTAATTATGTTTCTGCCTTCTGCCTAATAATATTCTTATTAAATCTTTATTCATCATTTTCTTACCTTGATTCATGCTATTATAGCCATTCAATTCCTACTAATCTAACACATAATTTCACTTGCTGTGTAATTTCAGTCTATTCGATTTCCAAATTTTATTCAGCCTAAAATTGCATAAGTTACCATTATTTCCTCGTTTATTAAATTACAATTGAAGAAATTCTTTGTGTTTATCATTGTTCCATAAATAATGTGGAAATTCACCCTCGTTATTCCTTTCTCCATCCACTGTTGTTTTATCACTCTTGTGTATAGCCTACTCCTTACTTCTGCTTCTTGACTCCTTCAGTTTATCTTAAGCATTCTGCATACAGGTGGCAATCTTTTTTTTTTTTTTTTTTTTTTGTAATCTTATAGGATTTTGCTGTTACGACAGCACCATCTGCACTCTGAATATGTCTAATTTACGTCATTGCTCTAATCTAAAATTTTTCCTCAGTCTCCAACAATTTGCTTGTTATATAACTCAAGACAAGGGAAAACCGTAAAGGTGATGTGTCATTTCTTTGTAGCACCGTATTGTTTACTACGGATTTACTTAACATCAGTTTTGCCTCTGCTTTGTTTACGTACGTAGTATTCCGATTAGCTTTAGGCATTTAACATAAATACCATATTGAAGGAGGACCTTCCATAATAATGACCTTTATACATATTTTTACCAGGAATTTTGTATTTATCTCTTCATGCACTTCATTCAGCTCCATTGCACAGACTTGAGTACTAAGCACATTCTACCTAGCATTCTTTACCTACTCCCTAAAGCTCTTCACAAGTAACATGGCTTAATTGATCCTTTTTAATCTATCCTAGGTCTACTACGGTGTCCAGGTTTCCTTCTTATCAACTCATATTACAGTGCTTCTCTTTCCAGCAGACTGATATACTTAACTGATTTTAACCCAGTCCTCAATGATTGCCTGTTCCGCTTCTGATATAGTTTCTAGAACTGCCAGTCTATGTTGACCTTCAGTTGTCAAAGTCTTTAGATGTTCATCTTCAAGAGGTCCTATTGGTTTAAATCTAGGTACTCTGTCAGCTTTGTTATTAGGAGCTCTGGATTCACCTGGAATATGACAATGACAAAATGGCTATCAGTGCTGACATATTTCTGCTGCTCTGGCGTTTTT
>JANJGK010000018.1:10588179-10615679 GCA_039081455.1 Macrobrachium rosenbergii
TTAAATGCGTCCACTGTAGTCCTGAGTTCTTGTCCTTCACTGGTTCGAGCCCACGGGACGACGAACTTATTATCAACAAAAAAATTCCCCTTCGGTAACATATATGAAAATATATTATTTCCGAGGTAGAGCAAATTGGATATTAAAGGACGTTTGTAGCTTACTGACTGTACATGAATCACGGTGATGTGATAAAAAGCCATAATATGGCTGCGTGCGACAAACGCACTACACGGTTAGCATGGCAGAGGTGGGTGGATATTGTCTCTAAATACAAACACCTGAGTTCGATGGGCGATTTGTATATGGGAGACGATATCCACTATTACCTCATTTGCTGGCCGTGTGGGTTAAATGCGTCCACTGTAGTCCTGAGTTCTTGTCCTCCGCTGGTTCGAGCCCACGGGACGACGAACTTATTATCAACAAAAAAATTCCCCTTCGGTAACATATATGAAAATATATTATTTCCTAGGTAGAGCGAATTGGATATTAAAGGACGTTTGTAGGTTACTGATTTATTATATATATATATATATATATATATATATATATATATATATATATATATATATATATATATATATATATATATATATATATATATATATATATATAATATATAATATATATATATATATATATATATATATATATATATATATATATATATATATATATATATATATATATATATATATATATATATATATATATATATATATATATATATATATATATATATATATATATATATATATATATATATATATATATATATATATATATATATATATATATATAATATATATATATATGTATATATATATATATATATATATATATATATATATATATATATATATATATATATATATATATATATATATATATATATATATATATATATATATATATATATATATATATATATATATATATATATATATATTATACTGGGTCTCCATGAAGTAATTTTGCAATTTAAAATACCTGTATCTTCGTAACTATACATAATAGAATTATTCTATAAAAACGTTAAGAAATCTTGATGTTTCTATTTTTTTTCTGTTCTTACGAAGTTTTATTTATTATTTGCTTCATCAAATATTTTTCACAGTTTCTGAAAATTAAAGGTGACTTTTTTTTTCAGAACTACTGTTGACTCATGGCTTCACTGGAAGAGAACGTAAACTGTGTTCTTTGGTTGGCCGAGCTAAAATGTAATGTCGCTGTCCAAAAAAGGTTTATAACCTAGCACAAGAAAGAAGCACCATATACGGCCTTTATTACATTTATGACTCTGAATAACCATGCAAGACGTGAAATTTCCATTACTCATTCATTTCTGGGTTATATTTGAAAATCGTTTTCTGCATAAATTTATACACCGTATGGGAACCAGTAGGAATATCCTTCATTGTATTCAGCTGTAAATCTGCAGAACATAACGTTTCTTGTCAATGATTTTAGCTGTCCATTTTTAAAATTTACCTCTTCTGGTACTTTGTCATTTTATAAAAATGATCATTTTGAATAACTTCAGTAAAATTATAGCTTTCCGCTCACTTCCTGTCTTATCTTCTAGCTGCCTTTGTTGGAGTGATGTACATCTCCCATACCTGTTGTGTAAGTTAAAAGAAAATGTGGTTCATTGAGGGGCATATAACATTTCTAAATACTCGAGAAGTGCTCGCCAAGTTAATTCACTGAGCTATTGCAGATGTTCCACCAGTGATTTGAATATCTCTGAGGACTGGAGCCCAGCAGTTTAACAAAACAATTCAGGCAATAATATTACCTCGGACTTCAGGGTAGGATTCTTAATATATGAAATTACCTTTTGCGTGATAAGATACTGAGTTGGGGGAGAAAGGGTTTTACCTGAAAGGTAACAATTATTCAGTCAGTAATCGGGCTTTAGATTTCCTTAGATTATTCATAACTCATGCGAAGTTAATTCATTAAGTTAATGACTAAGACTCAGCAGCGCTTGTAAATCACTGAGCAATTTTACTATTCAGCGAGTAACACTTCACCTGAGAGTGCTATTAAGACGATGATTACATACGCTAAAATCCCCAGAAACAATAAGAAAGGTCATCTCCATGTCAGAGAATTGTAATGTAAGCAATACAAACTTAGATAATAATAAAAATAGAACTGATTAAACGGAATAAGCAATAGGATGGCTTAAAAAAAAATAGTCACCTCCTTTCCTTGAATTTTTCTAATTTCCGGTGTTTCTCTTTCATTATTTTCCCTTTCGGCAAAGTATAATTTTTGGGGGTCCATTAACGTTGTTCTGTTTAGTTAAACTACAACTTTCTACACACAATCTATTTCCTGGAATAACATTTATATCATACCCCCGTATGTGCCATTTCCGAGAAAGATTCTAATCTCTCTCTCTCTCTCTCTCTCTCTCTCTCTCTCTCTCTCTCTCTCTCTCTCTCTCTCTCTCTCTCTCTCTTTGTACCCAAACTCCAGAGAAATGTTATCAAGGTATCAGCATTCAGCTGCCTGTATGAGAATTGCAAGCCTGGAAAGGAAACAACGAAACCGTCTGTTTTGCTTCCAAGACTCAAGCCTTTAATAGAACTGGAGTCATGAAACGAATTCAAGATGCACGAGCATTTGTGTAAAGGGTATTGTAGTAATTTCCAATAAACATGAAAAATGGCTGGTCGTGGAAACGGGCACTTTAGAAGTGCCAAATAGTCCCGTATCATTTCTCATTTTTACATCTGGGTAAAGTGAAAGTGCAAGCACTTTCTTAGGGAGTGACTTCATTTTGAGTTGCAAACTCCTTACATGAAAGACTCTAGAGTTTTTCTTCAAATTCTCATCCCAGTGGAAGCGTGATTTTCTCATGTTTCGGATTTCTGAACTATTTTCATTGCATAATTACGATAAAGTCCCAGACACACGAACAAAAAAGAATACCTTTTCCCGAGAGAAGAATTTACGAAAAAGTTGGGAGAGAAGACTTAAAATGAAACAAAGCTTATCACACTTTTACTTTCTCAGCAAAATCAGTAGATATTGGTATATGTGTTTTCTCTAAGACTAAAAGATCTTGTTTTTACACATACAAAAAACTGGAGAATTAAGAAAACTAGAAAATGGTAAAAGTAATAAAACATATTTTAAAGTAATAAATGATATATATATACATACATACACACACACACACACACACACACACACACACACACACACACACACACATATATATATATATATATATATATATATATATATATATATATATATATATATATATATATATATATATATATAGAGAGAGAGAGAGAGAGAGAGAGAGAGAGAGAGAGAGAGAGAGAGAGAGAGAGAGAGAGAGAGAGAGAGCGGGGGCGGGTTTAGTAATTCAGAAGCTCCTTGAAGCATCTGGCTCAGTTTACATATTTTGATCCTCATAACGATTTTATTCATAATATCTCTAAGGAAGAGTATACTGCTTTATTAAGCTTATCCAAAGATAGATGTATAGTGGTAAAGAGACCAGATAAAGGCAACGGGTTTTTTTCTTTTAAATAAAGATGAATATTTAAGTAAGATGCAATTTATCATTGGCGATCACACTAAATTCGAATTAGTTAAGGACGACTTTCTTATAAATTTACTCAATAAGGAGGAAAGTATCAGCAGGTTCTTAAGAAAGTTGAAGTCTGAGGGTGTTTTGGATGAACATATGATGATCTATTTGCATCTGGATCTACTATTTGTCTAAGTTTCTTGTTCCTATTTTAGCACCTGTAAATGTAATCAGTATACAGTTAAAGATTCTTTTACTTTTGTTAAGGAAATTTGCGATCTAGAACTAGGTAATTGTGTTCTTGTAAGTTTCGGTGTCAAATCACTTTTTACTAATATTCCTTTAACAGAAACCATTGATGTATGCATCAACAGCTTGTTTAACGACTCCAACAGTATACAGAATTTTAACTGAAAACAGTTGCACAAATTGCTCACATTAGCTGCGTCTGAATGTTATTTTATGTTTAACACCAATGTGTATAAACAAAAAGATGGTGTAGCTATGGGGCAACCCTCTCGGTCCTACTTTGGACAATGCCTTTTTATCTCAAAATGAAGTTATTTGCCTAGATAATTGTCCCAGTTCTTTAAACCACTGTTCTACCGACGATATGTAGATAATACATTTTTAATATTAAAATCTGAAGAACATGTACCCCGATTTACTGATTATTTTTAACTCAAAACACCAAAATATTGAATTTATTTCAGAAATAGAGAACAAAAATACTTTACCATTCCTTGACGTGCTTGTGAGTAAACACAGAGATAACATTTTTTCGACATCGGTATACAGGAAACCAACATTTACAGGACTCACAACTAAATTTTCTTCATTCTTCCCCATAGTTTATAAAGGTAATTTAGTCTCTATACTCGTAACCCGTGCCTTTAACATTTGTTCAAGTTATTTTAGTCTTCATAAAAACGGCTTTAATAATGCTTTCATAGATACATACGTTGGGTGTTATTTATAATTACGAGTGCAATTACTGCATTGCAGTTTACGTGGGAAAAATAAAGTTCCAAGCACGTGCACGATGATTTGACCACCTAGGAAGATCTATTAGAACAAAAAGGCTTTTAGCAAAACCACCATTTACTATCCATTTCAGGGACCGCGAGTCATCGTTTTTCTCAAATATCTTTCAAACTAATTATTTGATCGAAATGGAACTTTGACACAGTGTACAAGACTCATCCCGCTAATTTTTGGTAATCTGGTGCATTGTCAAATGGTTTTAGTTCAGGCGTTTACTCTTGACTTGCATGGTGTTACCAAGCATCTCCAAACTATGCATTCGAACGTCCATTATCCCCATCCCGTTCCTCCTCCTCCCTTCCCCTCCGCATCCCTCCTTCAACCCACTATCTTGGCCTCCCCATCTCCGTCCCCCTTTTCCTGTCTATCAAGTTGCAAGATACAACAATATAGAACTGGCTGAACTATTAACACACACACACACACACACACACACACACACACACACACACATATATATATATATATATATATATATATATATATATATATATATATATATATATATATATATATATATATATACATACATACATACATACATATATATATATATATATATATATATATATATATATATATATATATATATATATATATATATATATATATGTCAATAGTTGAGTCAGTTCTATATTGTTGTATCTTGCAACTTGATAATGAGGCTAGGCCTCGAAACGTGCAAATGAGATGAAATGCTCGAGACGTCTCCTTCTGATGCCCTTTGCTGTATATCCAGCCAATGGCTGTTGCTCAGGAAGTTCTATTAGATCGTCTTTTCCTGACACCTTGGTGCCCCTTTCTGAATGTCGTTCTTCCTTCATCATTGCGCTACTGTGACTCGTCTTTACTGCCCTGATCCTGCTGAGAATTCGTTCCTCTGGTGTTGATAATATCCACTCCTAATTGAGAGTGCGATATCCTCCAGCATTCCTTCGTACATGATGGAATTAAAAAAAAAAAAAAACACTAGTAGCGTACTTCTAATAACTGTACTTGACCTCGGGTTTCTTCAGTATTGTAACTTAACTATGTGGTGTCCAAGTTCGTCAGATTCAAGCTGTACACTCAGCTCTCTACCGATGTTTTGAATAATTTGACTTTAATTGACCTTGATATTTTTCAACTTCATTTTAATTATGCTATTTATCAATATGACCACGACACTTATAACAACCTGATGAACAGTTAGACATTTTTTTTCAATAAGAAATACTACAATATTCTGAAGAATTTGATTGAGTAAAAAGGAAGATATTATTATGAGACCTGATAAAGGCAGGGTTGTGGTATTTAACGTAAATGAATACATACTAAAGGTAGAAAGAAATTTATAGAATAATACTAAGTTTCAGTACTTGGGTAAACCTTATTTTTCTACTATTTTTTTAAATGACAAAATTAACAGGTTTGCAAAGTTTTTATTAGGAACTCCCTGAGTTCATCCGTTGCCACCCAGAATCAAGTAAGTATCCCCAGGACATTCGTAGCAACTGGCGTACCTTGCCAATATGCAGTTGTTTTGCAATGATCAGCAGAATAGCAACTGCTAGCTGGTCTGCATAATTAGAGACGATCCTGATATCATACCCCCTCCATTTTCAGCACATAAGAAGAGCCAGTTCCACAGCGTAAGTACATGTCGAAATATTTTGTTTAGGTTTATGCTAGGTGCGAAATGTGTCTGCAATCAGCGTTAGGTAATTGATAGACCATGTGCATGCCAAATTAGTTCACGAGAAGAGAGAGAGTATTAACAATTCCACTAGATTTTTGTGCTATCGCATGTTAGCTGAATGTTTTAAGAATTTGAAAGTCCCGAATTCCCAGATAGGCACACTGTAGGTGACCACCAAGGTTTGACTCCAGCTATTTTCGCATTGCTGGATTTATTGTCTCTCTCTCTCTCTCTCTCTCTCTCTCTCTCTCTCTCTCTCTCTCTCTCTCTCTCTCTCTCTCTCGCTTGCTTGATAAGAAAAGCTAGGAAGTATTTAGGAATCTAAATCTCCACTCTCAAGACGAGAGAATAATAATTTCCGACATGGAATCTTCAATTCCAGGCCACTAGAAATTCCATTGTTATAAAAGCCGCATGCGCAGAGTGCACATGTAAATCCCTTTCTTTCGTGCACCTTGCCGCATTTTTTGAAAGTAATAAACCTTTAATTCTTTAACTGAGAAGGATATTCCTCGGCGAGCCCGTACTATTCCTGTGAATTTATTTCTTGACGAGTATACGCGAGAAGTTCCTCTTTCATTCATACTGTGAGAGCCTCGAGTGTGGGAAAAGGGCACAGGTAGAAGCCAGACACGTGGTCAAGACGCCCCCCCCCCCCCCCACACGCCTGACTTACCCATTGACGGCAGATGTCACGAGACTAAACATTGGAGTACTGATAGACACATGCGAGCTAAGGTTAGTTTTGATAACAGAGAATAACAATTTCTTTCCTCTCCCATGGCAGTCTGCACTGCCTCTGTGCATGTTATAAGATTATGCATTTTTTTTCTTACCCTCTTGCATTGCAGATGTTAATATTCGATAGGATCAATGTGCTGTTTTCATTACGTCACATTTAAAATTCTTTAACAGTGCAAGGAAAATTTCCTTTACATACCGTAAGTGTATAACCCTCTGAGCCTTTTCTTTTTATTAGTTCTGCAGCGTCTCTCTGCAAAATAAAATATTCATAAAGGTTTATGTTAGCTTGGGCTAATTTCTCGTTCATTAAGAACTACTAAGTCCATTCAGACATATTAACAGACACCTGGAACTTGTCCTACTCGACATAAAATTTTAACGAAGTCTTTTCAGACATACTGATTATTTGTCTTATTCAGGCATTAATTTTTAAGTGAGTCTCTTCAGACATCCTGAATTTGTCTTATTCAGACTTATTGATTTTCATTCATTCTGAACAACTGAGTTTTCAGACATCCTGAAATTTTTCTTATTCAGACATATTTGTCTTATTCAGACATACTAATTTCCATTCATTCTGAACGATTGAGTGTTTCAGATTTGTCTTATCCAGACATATTAATTTTAAGTCCTTTCAGACACCCTAAGTTTTGTCTTATTCAGACATATTAAACTTTAACTAAGCCTTTCAGACATGATTATATGTCTTATTCAGAAACATTTGTCTTATTCAGACATATCAATTTTCGTTCATTCTGAACAATTGTGTGTTTCAGACACCTGAAATTTAAGTCTTTTCAGACTACTGAGTCTTTTCAGACATATTTGACTTTTCTAACAGGTCAAGCCCATATAAGTGTTATTTCAAGATGTCTACGACATCCAGAGCCCAGTAAAATGAGGACCTCAAATTCTACATGTCCGCTGGAAAGGACATGGGGCTATCAGGACAAGCCCTGAGGGAATGGGTCCGAGAGGGTAGACAGTGCCAAGGTGGAAAGAGAGACAGAAAGAAATGAGAAGAGGCAGAAAGGCAGGAGAAGGAGAAAGAAAGAAAGGCCAGGGAGAAACGAGAAGAGGCAGAAAGACAGGAGAGGGAGAAAGGAAGAATAGCCCAGGAGAAACGAGAAGAGGTAGAAAGACAGAAGAGGGAGAAGGAAAGAGCTCATCACCTTGCAATGGCAGCTCACGACATGCACAACACATCAACACCCTTGCCTCACTCAACTCTCAGCAGTGTAGGCACCCTCAGAAGAAAATGGGATGAAGCCGAGCCTGAAGCCTGGCTCGACCATATTGTAAAGGTCCTCTACTGAGGAAATTTCTTTGATCCTGGGGTGGCACCTTGAAGGAAAGGGTGCCATTGCATTCAATGCTCTTCCCCCTAAGGAGCAAGGAAATCTTGACCTTGTCCAACAAGCCATTATAAAGGCTTTTGGAAAAACTCCCGACCATTGGAGGAAAAGGTGGAGAAATTTGCCCAAAGAATCAGGACAAACCTGGTCTGAGTGGATCTTCAAAAAGACCAAGGCCCTTAAACAATGGCTAGAATCTCTGGAAGCCACTAATGCGGAGGAAGTCCTTGAACTTTTCCAGCTCAAGGACTTCTTATGTTATGCCCCGCCAGCTCTCGCCAGTTATTTGTGAGATAAGATGCCTAAGACAGTGGTCGAGTGCTGCCGTTGGGCTGATGTATGGGATATGCATCATCCCCATCTTAGTTCCCATGGCCAGAAATTATATCCCTCTTTGCCTGCCTCGACCAACTCCCAGCAACCTCACAAGAATGGGCACCCCCATAAGAAACCCTGAGTGGGTTCTGTAAGAGAACAGGACTCCCAACTGAAGAGTGCCGCTTGAAGGCTGAGAATCAGCCAGAAAACCTCTCTACGTCCTTAAACAGGACAATGCCCCCAGCCACACCGGGGTCATGGACGAGGGATAAAGGACCTGCTCCCTCCTATGGGACAGGTCCAGGTAAAGATTATAGCCAGACTTATTGCCCAGCTTGCAAAGTCTATGGGCACTCTGCCCAATGGACAAAATGCCCTAATACTGTATTAATAAGTCAAGTGCACCTGCCCTTGCCTTGGCAGTCACTGATCCAGCATCTTTAGGTCCTCCAGCCCAGGGTCCCATTTATGTGGCACTTCCCCGAGGTAGGTGCCCCACCAGCCAGGTCAAAGCATTCGATGATTCTGGTGCACAAATGTTCCTCATAAGGGAAGACAACGTTCCCTATGGAGCTATCATAAACAGACATAAATTCGTCATGATTGAGAGTATCAATCACTTCAAAATGATACTTCCTACTGTCAAGTTGAGGATCACGAGTCCTCATAGATCTGAAATCTGTGACCTTGCAGTCACCAGATACATTACTGGAGGTTATGACCTCCTCCTGGAACAGGACTTTCAGTCCCCATCTGAGTTAGAGCAATCCAGAGGTTCAAATCCCTCAAATCATTTATTAGGCATGAGTAAAACTCAAACACCTGATTTCGTTCCACTGCCAATGCCACCTGAGTGCAATATGCAGTGGCCCCCTCCATCAAGATCGATTCCCAATCCCATTCCAGTGTCCAGCCCTGCCCCAGTGTCAGTGCCAGTGCCCCAAGTAGATCCCCTTCCAGGAAATCATACTCTTGATTCGCAATCTCTGCCCGTGTCACTTGGGTGCACCAAGCAGAGCCAAGCTGCGTCCGTCATGAACAATGAGCAAATTCCAAATCAATTATTAGTGCCTGGCCCTGCCTTAGTGCCAGTGCCAGTACCAGAGCATGCCCCTGATCTCCAGAGGTCCCGGTCCGGGCCCCCTCTCTTCGTCCGGCTTGGCTCCACTGCCAATGCTGGTAAGAGACGAATCCTTCCGACCATGGTGGAAGCTCACCCAAAGGTGCAGCCTCGCAACCTGTGCCTGAGCTGGTCATTCTTACCTGTGAGCCTCTCATGCCCCCCACGACTGCCTCAGTCTGCCGCAGACACAACAGTGAGTAAGGATTCTGCCACGTCTCAATTGGCCAATGAACTCAAGGAACTGCGACGGATCATGGTAGAGGTTGCAAAAGGGGGCCCCTGCGTCAACGTCAGCTGTCAAAGAAGCCAACACAGGTGACACTCAAATACCCGCCCCGGTATTGGTTCCACCGATTCCCCGACCGAGAGACAAACCATCACATTAAAGAGGCCTGTGGAGGAAATACCACAGGCGTGGATAATTCCAGGTAGCTTAAAGAGAGCCCTAAGCTCTTCTGGCATCCATGCCAAACTGGCACAGTGCTATCCCTTTTCCCTACAAAGACTTTGGCACCTCTATCTAGAAGAGGATGTCAGGGTCCTTCACCTATTTATTCCCTCTATAACTCTATCCCTTATTCTTTTTTAAACCATTTCCCTTCCTTACTTTTGATTATTACTCACATTTATTTTATGCCTTACAATGGACCCCATTTTACGTTAATCCCTTCTGCACATGCAGAGTACCGTTGACAGATATGCCAACTGCATGAGTCCTATGACTTCTCTTTCATTGCCTACCGCAGCATGATGCATTTAAAATATGATATGCCATCGCCATAAGTTATTATTATATGAGTGCCGACTTGGCACAGTGCTATTATCGTAGATGCTGGCCAATGACCTGCCGGAGGAGTGGCGCCCTCTGGCTACCCTTGCGGCCTTCTTGGGCTAAGAAATTACCCTAGCCGTCATCCATAGGCTAAGGAATGTAATTTTGGCATATTAAATCATCATCTTTATTTTACAATTATTGATTACTCTGAATCTGTCACCTATTCTCTTTGTGAATCTCTGTAATAAACCTCGAATCCCAGACTCCCGACTTTGTGTTTATAGTGCCCAAATGGCACTGAGCCATTGCTCAAGCATCGTGGAAACAGCTAACCAAGACCACGTTTATTGTAATGCCTCTTCAAGGCAGACTAACTGTATGTGTGCAAAACTTGTCATTGGTTATTATTAAGAGTGCATGAAGTATCTCTGGAATTAACCTAGTATTGATTCATTGTTTTAACTATACCATTATGTTGTGAAAAACATTCTGAGTAATGCTGCTTTAATGTAATAGGAATTTAATTATAAAAATTTGTCATTTCTAACAGCAAATATTTATTCTGCATTAACGTAAATGTCACAGCGTTGTTTGCCTCTTGAGATTAATTGCTACGCAGAAGTTTAAGTTAAATTATAAGGCACTTACGGGAAATGAAAGAGAAGTAAAGTAAAGTATTTTAATGAGTTTGCTCGCTGGTAATCATTCTCACCCTATCTAGGGTGTGAATGCTAACTTGGTTGGGGAGGTACCGCGGGTGGGACCTCTTTTCCTCGCAACCTCACCCGTTTTTACATTTGCAACATAATTGAGAAAGAAATAAAATTGAATTCCAATTATTAATTACTAGAACTGTGGGTTTCCACTCGCCCCTTCATAAACTCTCCTTCATTCCCCAAAGTGGCTAAGCCTAACCCCTCTCTCTATTGAAAGTGATTGCCTTTTAGGGTTAATTCCAGGCACCTTCCCAGCACCAAGCAAGGCAAGGGAGGAGCCAAAAAAAAAAAAGAAAGTTGGGCCCCCCTCATTATGAACCCTCAAAGTGGGTTAACTGATGCCATGCGGTCGTCGTTATGGAAAATGTGACTGACTGACCTTTGCGCGTCCTATGTGGGACGCCACAGCATAATCCCCGAAGGTTATTTATAGATGCTGCAACAGAAATCACCAGAGAGAACACTCAGAACACGACCCGAGGACAGATGTCCTTACCTTGCCTGTTCCAACTTCTTATATGACTTGTATGGCCAAGTGGGCAGTGCCCTTGCCTTTCGATTGAAAGACCTGGGTTCGATCCTTATGTGAGTCAGAAATTTATTTCTGATCCACATGTGATTGTGGGTTGATTATTTCTATCTTATTCACTCAGAAGGGATAATTCGAATGAAATGTTGTCAATTGAGTCATTGCTGAGTCGGGAAGTTGGGGAAAACATGCAGGTATGCAAGCAGTTAGCTTTCCCAGGTAATTCCTTGGGTGCAGTTGCCCTCAGGTTCCAACTTCTCGAATGACTTGTATGGCCTAGTGGGCAGTGCCCCAGCTCTTCATTGGGAGAGTCGGTAGAGCTGTGGCCTACCTCTCGGTAGGCCTGAGTTCGAGTCTCCGGCCGGCTGATGAAGAGTTAGAGGAATTTATTTCTGGTGATAGAAATTCATTTCTCGCTATAATGTGGTTAGGATTCCACAATAAGCTGTAGGTCCCGTTGCTAAGTAACCAGTTGGTTCTTAGCCACGTAAAATAAACCTAATCCTTTGGGCCAGCCCTAGGAGAGCTGTTAATCAGCTCAGTGGTCTGGTAAAACTAAGGTATACTTAACTTTTTTTGGGCAGTGCCCTTGCCTTTCAATTTAAAGACCTGGGTTCCATCCTGATGTGAGTCAGAAATTTATTTCTGTTCCACACACGATTGTGTGTTGATTATTTCTATTTTATTCACTCAGACGGGATAATTCAAATGAAATGTTGTCAATTGGGTTATTGCTGAGTTGGGAAGTTGGGGAAAACATGCTGGTATGCAAACAGTTAGCTTGCCCAGTTAACTCCCTGGGTGCAATTGCCCTCAGATTCCAACTTCTTATATGACTTGTATGGCCTAGTGGGCAGCACCCTTGCCTTTCAATTGAAAGACCTGGTTCGATCCTGATGTGAGTCAGAAATTTGTTTCTATTCCACACGCGATTGTGTGTTGATTATTTCTATCTTATTCGCTCAGAAGGGATAATTCTAATGAAATGCTGTCAATGGTGTCATTGCTGAGTCAGCAAGTTGGGGAAAATACGCTGGTATGCAAGCAGTTAGCTTGCCCAGGTAATTCCTTGGGTGCAGTTGCCCTCAGGTTCCAACTTCTTATATGACTTGAATGGCCTAGTGGGCAGCCCCCTTGCCCTTCAATTGAAAGACCTGAGTTCGATCCTGATGTGAGTCAGAAATATATATATATATATATATATATATATATATATATATATATATATATATATATATATATATATATATATATATATATATATATATATATATATATATATATATATATATATATATATATATATATATATATATATATATATATATATATATATATATATATATATATATATATATATATAGCCTGCCCAAATCATGTCCCATCCACCAAGTTCGTCAACTTGATAAGTACCACGTCCTCTGTGGCTGGGCAACAGAAGATACCTCACCCCAAGAGGCCGGACACACTCAGTACATCTCAGTGGCACACTTTGATGGCTCTAGCCTTCCAGTGGCCCTACCATTTACAGTAGACACTGCAGCTGACATAAGTTTGATTGATAGGCCCCAAATGCAAGCCAGTACCACTGTTGATGAGCAAACTTGGTTGGAGATGAAAGGGGTATAGGGCCACACCAAGTCCATCCCCACAGTTGAGCTCCAGGTCACGACACCTTGCGGCATACTACCTCACCGCCTTGGTGTAGTGAGTGGAATCAGGCCCGGAGTGGCATTCCTGTTGGGTTGGGACCTCCTCTGGGGAAGCTGTTCCCCTACACCACTCCATAGCCCGCTACCTCCACACCGGAAGTATTGACTGGGACATCGCCAACCAAGAGAACAGCCACTTTGACTGGCATAACACTAAAAAAAAAAAAAAAGAATTACCTTCCTCCTGCTAAAGTGGTCGATGGAAGTGGCACATTCCGTGCAACTCCAGGCCTAGTCTTCCCTCTCCATGAAAGAACGGCCACCAACGAAGGCTGGATAAATAGACCCCACCCATGGTAGGCAGTTGTCAATAACTGTTTTTAATTCTTAACTTGTCCTCAAGTATCTGTGGGACAGAGGTGTTTTCTCTTTATGTTAGCCCTTTCTTTCTGTGAAGACAGTGCAAGTACTCTCTCAGCTACCTAAAGCCCTTAAGAAAAGTGGAGAGGAAAAAAATGAAGCAAGTACTACCACACAAGTGCGTAGGCAAAGTTTGCACTGTGTGATATGTGAGAAAGGAGAAAGAAAAAAATTAAATGAATACTAGCAGGAACACAGAAGTCCCAGGAAAATCGCTCAAACAGGTTTTCGCATTTAGAACACTCTGATTAATTTGGTTACATATGTAACGGGGTATCTGCCAGTTTTAGCATGCCCTGTTACACCATGCTCTTATTAATTCTTGGTCAAAATCTTGAATTGGTGTACCTGCACATATCATTAAATTATCCTGAGAATCTTTTTATTTTCCTGTTAAGATGTATATTTCTGTTGGAACTTATTTTATATTTCCTAACTAATTGGCCAACTTTCTTTAAAGCATTTATATAAAATCATGTCTGCCTAGTTTTCCCTTGAATGAAGTATTTTATAAAGATTTGTGAGCATGGTAGGTGTATGGATCATAAAGATTCGCTTGCTTGTGAAAGTAGTTCGAGTGATGATTCAAAGTCACCAGGCCTGGGATGTAAACACTACCAATTGCTTGGTACACCCGCACTGACGATTGAAGATGGGGGCCATAGTAGTCGCAGTGGCAACCAACAAGATGGCAGACGGATTTGCGGGTGACATAGTTTGAAGGATGAATACAAATCTCCCGCCTCGCTTCGCGATTTTACAATACAAAACGCTTGAATTCCTCATATAAAGCATCTGGGGCTGATGTGGGAATGCAAGTTTTAACATAAAACACCACAAACACGCTTTACTGTACATTACGGAAGATGGAACGAGAGTGTATTATGATTTTCGAGGTATCGTAATTAATTCCACATGTCTGCTACATTCACCTTAGGGCCTTTTACAATACATAGGAATGAACACATGACATTCTTAATAGCCTGATTTATGCTAATGTAAACGGCAAGTTATGAAATTAAACACTGATACTGTCATTTATTATTAATGGAAAAAAGCAAGCAAAATTTAATATGATTTTTGCACAAGTGAAAGTAATTCTCGTCGTCATGCTTATCAGGGGTCTCTCTCTTAGGATTGGCAATGGTTCTTTGTCCTATATACTATGGACTCACAAATTGTCCGTCCTACAGTGTGAGAGAAACGCTGGGCACACATGCTCTCCTTTGCTTTGTCATGCAGTAAGCTAACTAGTACAAACATTTAATATGCATTACTTGGCCGGCAAATAGCAAAATGATAAATTTGACTCGGTAACTCAGCTGTACAGCCTTGAAAGGAATGCGGGCTGACTGAGACTTCAAACATTACGCGGTAAATATTTACTTGTCCTATATTCGCAAATTGTAAATTTAACACTCTCTTGCTCCACACTTTCCCTACCTAACTCTGTCTTATTCATATAACAACGATATTATTATTAACTTACCTTGGCCTGTATCCTTCTTTGCTTGGGAGATATCGCATGAAATTAATATGATCTGACTTTCAGCTTTTAATTTATTTGTAGTTAATCTATTCGAAGTTCTTTATATCTATGTGGGATAGCTAGCAACAGCTGATGGCTAATTAATTACAGAGATCTGTAACAAGTCTTTGCCAATATTATGCGGGTCGGTGGGTTATTTACTTTAATAATTGATTAACTGGAGCTGTATTACCTTGCACTATCTAAGACCCATGAAACTCTGCCAGATAAAGCCAAATAAAGCTTTAAAGGACAGATATTGAAATGGGTAAGGTCACCAGCTGAAAACTAGTATTACAAAATATAAATTTATTATATAACCATGGGGATTAATTAAGTAAACTTGCTGAAAAACTAGTTTCAACAAAAGTAAAATAAAAGGAAATGGATTATTTACAGGATCTAACAGCAGGTCAAAATATTAGTCTCAGTCAGGACAGATACCTCAGTACTAAATGTAATGATCGCAACAGATTTAATGAGCCTCTTCAAACGCTTTTATGAAGCAGTTGAATTCAGTGCACGTTGAACTCTGGCTTCTTTGCACTGACGATGCAGGTTCTTCTCCAAGCAAGAGAGAATTTCCAGGTTTAAGTTATATAAATATGTCGCTGAGTTAAATAATGCAATGATTAGTTGCATTAAGCTTCCTTGGTCTGCTAGGAATAACAATTGTCCCACGTGATGGAGACAGAGGGGAGAAACAAAGAGTGCTTAGAGAGCGCACTGAGCACATCCGTTGGCTATGTTAGCTGAGCTGGGAGTCACCGATGTCGGGCTGGCCTGTGTTGCTTGAATCATTCGAGGCTCCTCCCCAAAGCATACTTTGGACAACGGCCGTAGATATCATCTGGAAAATGATAAAGACTCACCAGTACATAGATGAAAGAAAAGTGGGTTTTAAGGACAGTATATCTAAGGTCTGGCCTAGCAAAACTGTACCCCTCAATGAATCTTATGAGTTTAAAATTCTCACCCTTTGGTCGGTTGGCGAGCTTAGTTTGAAAACAACTCCTGCTTCTTCCCACTCTACTCTTTCTCATACGAGAAATCTTCGCTTTGTTCCTAGCTTTATGAGAAAATTAATTTACTATCCTACTAAGAGGCAAGGAAGAGAGGTTAAACAACAATATATACACACACACACACACACACACACACACACACACACACACACACACACACACACACACATATATATATATATATATATATATATATATATATATATATATATATATATATATATATATATATATATATATATATATATATATATATATATATATATACATATACATAAGAGCCAGTCAAACTCCCAAGACCGGATAAATGGTGAGGGTAGGCGCCAGGAAGGTCATCTGGCCATAAAATCCAGCCAAAATCAAATATAACACTTTACTTTCATCAGAATTTAGATAGTGCTAGGGCATCCCCTGTTGGTGACTTGCAGGGGCCTTGCCTGCCCCGTAATAAATAGGCAAGGTTACTGGTTAGTGAGCAACCCCCGTTAATGTAGTGAGTCCAAAAAATGAGAAGAAGAGTGAGGAGAAGGAAGATGGTGGTAGCTTTGAGAGCTGGAACTTTGAACATGGGGATGTTAACTGTAAAGGGAAGAGAAATAGTGGATCTGAAGGAGAAAAGAAGGATGAGCACTTTGTGTGGGCAGGAGACTAGATGGAGGGAAAATAAAGCAAGAGAGCTGGAATGTGGATATAAATTGCTATATAGTGGAACAAATAAGGAAGGTAGAAATGTAGTGGGGTTTAATTCTATCAAAAAGGTTAAAAGACAGCATAATAAGTGCAAAGAGGACAAGTGATAGAGCAGTGGTTATGAAACTGTTCTTAGATGGAAAAATAGTCAACATCGTGAGTGCTTATGCCCGTCAAGCAGGATGTGATGAAGCTGAGAAAGTGGCCTTTTGGGAGGAAATGGGTCGTCAGTTTAGTGAAATACCAGTAGAAGAGGAATTAATTATTGGTGGTGACATGAATGGACATGTAGGAAGGACCAGAGAGGGTATTGAGAGGGTTCAGGGTGGCTTGGGAGTTGGAGAGAGAAATGACTAGGGAGAGAGAGTTATGAACTGTGTGGTGTCATTTGATTTGGCTATTGTTAACACCTGGTTTGAAAAGAAAGAAAATCAGCACATCACATACAAGAGTGGAGCAAGAGAAAGTGAAATTGACTTCCTCATGTGCAGAAGATCTCATGTGAGAGAGGTGAGAAATTTAAAAATTTTAAATGGAGAATGTGTGGCACCACAGCACAGGGTGGTGGTAATGGACTTGGAAATAATGAACGCAGTAAAAGGTAGGCCTGCATGTGTCCTGTCAAAAATCAAATGGTGGAAGCTGACACAAGAGGAGGAAGCGAGGCAGGAACTTATGGATAGAGTATTGAGGGAGTTAGATTGCCAGAAGGAGTACAGGAAAGGTGGAATAACAACAGTATGGTGATAAAGAGAGTGGGTGGAGAGGTGCTGGGAAAGACATTTGGAAAGAAGCCTCCTGACAATAAGGAAACTTGGTGGTGGAATGATGAAGTGAAGGAGGTGGTGAAAGCCAAAAAAAAATGCAAAACAGATCTGGGAAAAGTATGGAAGTAAGAGGATAAGGAGAGGTACAAAAACATATGAAACAAGTAAAGAAGGAAGTTGTACAAGGAAAGGCAAGAGCATTAGATGACACATACAAAGAGTTGGAAACACCTTAGGGGGAGAGAAAAATTCACAGATTTG
Source organism: Macrobrachium rosenbergii (assembly GCA_039081455.1). NCBI lineage: Eukaryota > Metazoa > Arthropoda > Malacostraca > Decapoda > Palaemonidae > Macrobrachium > Macrobrachium rosenbergii. The sequence goes on from JANJGK010000018.1 coordinate 10,606,364, forward strand.
CAAAGTCGAGGGACAAAAACACTGAAGACTACTCCCATATAAAACAGGTTAAGGATGGGAATGGAGTAGTTTTATGCAACGAGGATAAGATAAAGAAGAGGTAGAAAGAATATTATGAATACCTGTTAAATAAAGAAACTCCTAGAAAATTCTTTGAAGATGGATTCCAGAACCTTGGTATGACACTAATATTTTCAGGAAGGAAGTAAAGAAAGTACTAAAGAAGATGAAAAATGGTAAAGCAATAGGACCAGATGGAATTTCTGTAGAGGTGTCGAAGAGCATGGGAGGAGAAGGAATAGACATGCTGTGGGACCTAGCAAAGAAAATATACAGGTAGGAAAAGATACCAAAAGAATGGAGAGAAAGCTTTATTGTGCCCATCTATATAGAGAAGGGTGACATCCAGGATTGTGCAAACTACAAGGGAATAAAGCTAATGTCTCACACCATGAAAATCTGGGAAAGAATAATGGATCAAAGAATTAGAAAAGAAATATCAGTAGGTGAAGAACAGTCTGGTTTCATGTCAAGAAGAGGAACGATGGATGCAGTGTTTGTCCTCCAACAGATGATGAAAAAACACCGGAAAAGTAGAAAGGACAATGTATAGTTTTCATAGACCTGGAAAAGGCATATGATGGAGTCCCATGCTAAGAAGTTTGGAGGTGTATGCGAGTAAAGGGAACACTGGAGAAGTATGTGAGGCTGGTCCAAGATATGTATGAAGGAACAAAAATGCAGGTTAGAAGCAGAGATGGGTTAACTGAATGTATACCAGTAAGAGACCGTTTACACCAAGGATCTGCTTTAAGTCCATATCTTTTTGACATGATAATGGATGTGCTATCTCAAGGAATAAGAGATCAATCCCCCTGGGTCATGTTGTTTGCTGGTGATACCGTGTTATGCAGCACCAACTGAGGGGTAGTGGAGTCAAAACTAGAGTAATGGAGGAAGGTACTGGAAGGCAGAGGACTAAAGAAGAATGAATACCTAAGTTTTAATGAAGATCAAGACCCCGATATTAGTATGGAAGGGACAAGGTTGAACCAAGTAGAAAAATTTAGGTATCTTGGTTCAAGAGTGGCTGATGATGGAAATTTGGATTTAGAAATAACACACAGAATGCAGGCTGGATGGAAAAATTGGAAAAAGATGTCAGGTATCTTGTGCAACCACAGAGTCAACTTAAAGGTTAAAGGAAAAGAGTATAAGACAGTAGTCAGAACAGTTTTGATGTATGGAGCAGGAACATAGCCAGCAAAGAGAGTGCAAGAGAAGAAACTGGATGCGGTAGAGATGAAAATACTCAGGTGGATGTGTGGAGTAACAAAAACGGGCAGGATCAAAATTGAAAGAATAATAGGAACTAAAGTCAGAGAACTATCAAAGAAGGCCCAGGAAAGAAGACTGCAGTGGTATGGCAATGGGATGAGAAGGGATGAGATATATGTAGGGAGGATAGTGATGCAGATGGAGGTGCCTGGTGGGAGAGCAAGAGGAAGACCGAAGTGAAGTTAGAGAAGACCTGAGAGACAAACATTTGTCCGAGGACAATGTGTTTGACCGAACCAGGTGGAGGAAAGCTGTCAGAAACATCGACCCAACACAGAAGTGGGAAAGGATGCAGAGAAAAAAGAAGAAGAAGAAGAAGAAAAAAAAAATATATGTGTGTATATATATGCATGTATATATATATATATATATATATATATATATATATATATATATATATATATATATATATATATATATATATATATATATATATATATATATATATATATACTCGTATATAGATATATATATATATATATATATATATATATATATATATATATATATATATATATATATATATATATATATATATATATATATATATATATATATATATATATATATATATATATATATATATATATATATATATATATATATATATATATATATATATATATATATATATATATATATATATATATATATATATATATATATATATATATATATATATATATATATATATATATATATATATATATATTATATATATATATATATATATATATATATATATATATATATATATATATATATATATATATATATATATATATATATATATAATATATATATATATATATATATATATATATATTATATATATATATATATAATATATATATATATATATATATATATATATATATATATATATATATATATATATATATATATATATATATATATATATATATATATATATATATATATATATATATATATATATATATATATATATATATATATATATATATATATATATATATATATATATATATATATATATATATATATATATATATATATATATATATATATATATATATATATATATATTATTATGATTAGCAAGAATTCGCTAGCAAATTGCCTCCCCCCCCCCCCTCCTTTGTTGTGGTTGGTTGTTGTTGTGTTTCATTTACTGCCAGCCGGCCGATCGATAGACCATCTGTCTATCGACTTAAAAACAGGGGTTTAAAAGATTAAAGGCGCTCCCATTTTTGATAAAGATCTTTCCTTCGAGGCAAAAGTAATCTGGCTTGGGCGTTTCTCCTACAGGCCAAAACCTCCCCTGCGGGCAGCAGGTGCAATGAGTCAAAGCATCTGTGTTGGGCGCACCCCCCCTGCCCCAAAGGAGGGGATAAAAGGCAAAAAGCCCACGAGGTCCCAGACACACGCGGGCTGGAAGATATGGAGTGAACTTGTGAAGACGTCCTCAACACCTGGCCCCATCGATGCCCTTGCATCCTAACCACGTGGCCCTTTCCAAAGTATACTTCTCCTCGTGCCCTTCGACCGTATTCCTCGAGCCCACACGCCATTGCTTGGAGTTTCGAGGAGTCCCCATCGCCTTGCCCCTTTACGGAAGCCCTTGCATCTCACCACGTGGAAGAAACTCGTCCTCGGAAATCGCAAGTCATCCACGGACCGCCTTCTACGCGCCCTCGGAAAATCTGCTAAGGTAAAGTGCCCTGGAAGAGCCCCATTTCAGTCACGCTTTTGTCTCGTAATATTTTCTTAAAGAGAAAGCCAGAAATCTCCCTTGTCTAATGTCCGTGCGCCTCTTGCATCGGCAGTATTAATTCTTTATTACTCCTTTGGCACCCTCAGTGCAGCTTCGAATTCATTATTCTTTTGTCTATTTTCATTACTGGCGTATAATGTGCATATCTCTCATTTCAGAGGGATCCTATCGTGGAAGCTTCTCGACTGTGGCTGGGATTCCCCAGTTTCATTCAATCTACTTGAGTTCCTCTCTCCCGTACTAATGTCATTTATGTAAATACACTACTTTAAATGTGCCCACGTGTTTTACGTAATATTTCCCTCAGTAACCAGAGCCCTATGCTCATATGAAATTCTCCTTTGTTTTCCTCTTTTTTTACGTTTTCCCGTACCCACGAAGTCAGAATTACAAGGCTAAATTAACTTAAATTGTTGCTACCTGTCTCACAGAGCATATTTCAAACTAAAACCACGGAAAAACGTAAAAATGGCGACCTGGCCATAGATCTCGTTTTGCAGTTGCAGTTCCCCTAGTGTTGCTTTATTGCATTTGCAACTTGCCAGATCAGCTATTAGCAAAGCTAAGCTGGGTACGAGACAATTACGAACCTTTTGTGTAAAACCAGCACACAGATCCAGAAAATTCCACGTAAGTAATGTGTTAATCTTAGCAAAACCTTTTTACAATCGTGACTGTTCCTAGGAATTAGAAATAGGGACGCATGTAATCACTGAGAGAAAAGAACCGCCGTATTAGATTCGTTAATGCATGCCTTTCAGGATAGGTAGTTAGGAAATAACCAGTGCTAACCATCCTTTGCTTCGAGGAATAGTGCGAAATTCCTCTGTGTTAAAATCTTTGCCATATCTTTTGCTTCGAGGAATAGTGCGAAAATTCCTGTGTTAAAATCTTTGCCATATCCTTGCTTCGAGGAATAGTGCGAAAGAAATTCCTCTGTGATAACTTTTACTTCGCATTTCGAATTAGCGAACTGTTATTTAGGCGCGAATAAAATTCCCACGTGGGACACGACGAAGTCAGCTTGCATTGCTGAAAATTCTCTCAGTGTAGTTAGAATTCGAGCTAGGTGTTAGGAAAGCGAAATTTAAACTCCGCTTATAGGGAAAATTAGTAGGCCATTGTATTGTTATCCTCTCGGACGACTGGAAAATTCCCCGGAATCCCAGACGGTATATAAATATACGGGTTCATTCACCCAGAATCTAAAAATACCTCCGGTGTTGGCCAAACGACCTGCACCCCCCACCCCCGCCCATGCCCGCGTGTGTAGCATTTTTTTTTTTTTCTTTTTCCCCATTCATTCCCAGCATACATTTTTCTTTGGGTTTCCCGTTAGTAATTTCTAAGTCCTAAGGGACGAATCGTAATTCCAAGTCCTAAGTGACTCCTAAAATTCTACGTCGCACGTGGCGAGAATTCCTCCAAATTCCACAAATTCCAGTCCTCAGAGACTCCTAAAATTCTACGTCGCACGTGGCGAGAATTTCTCCAAATTCCAGTCCTTAGAGACTCCTAAAATTCTACGTCGCACGTGGCGAGAATTTCTCCAAATTCCAGTCCTTAGAGACTCCTAAAATTCTACGTCGCACGTGGCGAGAATTTCTCCAAATTCCAGTCCTCAGAGACTCCTAAAATTCTACGTCGCACGTGGCGAGAATTTCTCCAAATTCCAGTCCTTAGAGACTCCTAAAATTCTACGTCGCACGTGGCGAGAATTTCTCATTCCTGCGGGAACCCAAAATTAAGTCCTTTTGAGACATTATATAGTGTAGTTCACACACATCTAAGCCCTTACGGGACTGATCATTCTAGTTCGTTAGAACAACTCCTTAACTTCACGCTACAGCCGGCCAAGTCCGAGCGTGACAAAATCCAACTACGTCTTCCGAGACACATATTAAAATTCGTTCGCCAAGAACAACCACGTCTTTCCAAGACATATCCAATTTTAACAAAAAGGTCTCCTCAGACTTACTAATCACCTGTCTTATTCAGACAGATCCATTCTCCTGCAGTCTGAACCATTGAGTGTTTCAGATTCCTGCAATTGAGTCTTTTCAGACAACCTGAGTCTTTTCAGACATATCATATAACCATTATTTCAAAATGGCTAATACCAGAGCCCAACAAAACGAGGATTTCAAATTCTACATGTCCGCTGGGAAGGACATGGGACTATCGGGGCAAGATCTGAGAGCATGGGTTCAAGAGCGAGTGGACGATGCCAAGGCGGAGAGAGCAAGAGAACGTGAAGAGAGAGAGAGAGAACGTGAGGAGAGAGAGAGGGCAAGAATTGCCCAAGAGCAGGAGAAGGATAAAGAACGTGAGGAGAGAGAGAGGGCAAGAATTGCCCAAGAGCAGGAGAAGGATAAAGAACGTGCAGAGAGAGAGAGGGAACGAATTGCCCAAGAACAACGAGAGGAGAGAGAACGAATCGCTCAAGAGCAGGAGAAGGAAAAAGAACGTGCAGAGAAGGAAAAAGAACGTGCAGAGAGGGAGAGAGAACGTGAGGAGAGAGAGAGAGAACGCGCCCATGAGCTCCAGGTGCTAGAACGACAGCACGCCACCCCCCCGCCCCCTGCCGCGGGGATGAGTGCCCTCAGCCAAGCTCACTCGTTCATGCCAAAATGGACGGAGTCCGAGCCTGAAGTATGGCTTGAAAGGGCCGAACGAGTCCTGGAGTGCTGCGATCTCTCCCCCGCGGAACTCTCCCTTGTTCTCACTAAATTCCTGGGCGGAAAGGCCCTCGTTGCCTACCACGCCCTTCCCGCAGACGATCGGGGAAACTGGGAAGCCGTACGCCAAGCAGTTACGAAGGCGTACGAGATTACCCCCGAGCGGTGGAGGAGACGTTGGAGAGAGCAGCCCAGAGAAGCAGGCCAGACTTGGTCCGATTGGGCGTACCATTCGGAGCGGGCGTTGACAAAATGGCTCGATTCCGAAGGAGCCACTAACACCGCCGAGGTACTCGAGCGGTTTAAATTCGAGCATTTCCTGCGCTACGCCCCTCCTGCCCTCGCCACTCATATAGTGGAAAAAGCCCCAGCAACACTCACTGAGTGTTGCCGAATAGCAGACATGTGGGAAACTCACCACCCTCAAGAAGGATCCATGGGGCGGAAGATAAATCCCCCGTCCCTCCTCGGAGGTTCAAATTCCCACAAAAATGGGAACTCGGGCAAGCCCCTAACTTGCCATTATTGCAAGAAAACGGGGCATTCCTCCGAACAGTGCCGGAACAAGAAACCGGCTCCTCTCTCTCCCGGAAAACCGACAAATAACTCGCCTGCGCCCTCCACAGGGGCAGCGCGGAAAGACTTTAGCCAGACCTTTTGCACGGCGTGCAAGGTCTATGGCCATTCTCCCGCATGGGCAAAATGCCCACGCAATAATAAAGTAAATACTCCCACCGTCGCCTTGGCCGTCACAGATCCCACATCATTAGGCCCTCCCGCCGAAGGGCCTGTATACGTGGCCCCTCCACGAGGTAGCCAGCCCGCGCGCCGAGTCACTGCTTTCGAGGACTCGGGCGCACAAATCTCCCTCATCCGAAGGGACAGAGTTCCCTACGAAGCTATCGTCAATAGACGAAAACTCGTCACGATCGAGGGAATAAATCAGTTCAAAATGATACTCCCTACGGTCCAATTGAGAGTCACAAGACCTCACCAGTCCAAAATTTGCAATCTTGCAGTAGCAAGCCATCTCCCTGGAGGCTATGACGTCATCCTGGGACAGGACTTTCAGTCCCCACCGAAATCACGACAATCTAGGGGTCCACATTCCCCGAATCATTCCGCGGGCGCGAGTAGTCCTCCCCCGCTTCTCCCTCAGCCAAGACTGGCGCCCCCTGGGTACCAGAAGGACGTGCAGTCCCCACCAGTGCCACCTGAGTACAATGTACAGTGGCCCCCTCGATCGGTTCCCGATCCAATTCCAGTGCCCGGCCCTGCCTCAGTGCCAGTGCCAGGGCCCCAATCAAATCTCCCTTCAGGAGATGCCAAATTCCTGCCGGTGCCACTTGCATGCCCCGAGCAGGGCCAAGCTTCGTCCGTCCTGACCGACGAGCCCAAGAAGCCTCTGATAGCGCCTGACTCTGCCCTAGTGCCAGCGCCAGAGCGCTACGCCGATCTCCATTCACGGGATCCAACTCAGGACCCCCTCTCTTCCCCCGGCCTGGCACCGCTACCAGCGTCGGTCAGAGAGACGGTTCCTCCCGACCACCGCGGAAGCTCACCTGCAGGTGCGGCCTCGCAACCCGTGCCTGAGCTGGTCAACGTTACCTGCGAGCCGCTCACGCCACCCCCGACCGCCTCCTCTCTGCCTCAGCCCGTCGCCGACGCAATTGCAAGTCAGGATTCTGCCATATCTCACTTGGCCGATGAACTACAAGAGCCGCGACGGATCATGGTAGAACCCGCACGGAACACTCCTGCGTCAGCTGTCGCATCAGCAGGCCCAGGTTGTACTCCGTGCCGCCCTCCGGTCGCGGGCCCTCCGCTTCCCCGGCCGAGGACGACTGTCCCATTAAGAAAGACTCGAGGCGAAATTACCACGGGCGTGGGACATTCCAGGTAATTTACAAAGAGCTCTAGAGCTCCCATGGCACCTGTGCCACCATTTCATTTTCGAAGGTCTTGGCACCCCTAATCCAGAAGGGGATGTCAGACCCTCCTCTATCTTCTTCCGTTCCTCAGGAACTGCTACCTCTTACCATCCTCTACTAATCTTCCCTTAAATTATCCCCACAAGAGGCAATTAAAATACGGGATACCATTCCCCACACAATGTATAAATCATTAAGAATAACAGAGTGAGAAGTGGCACGCCCTTGCGCCCATACCTTGGCACCGGGCGCGCGTGTCAGCCCCTCCTGAAGGAGTCGCGCCCTTCGGGTGCACTTTTCTCGCCCTGGGACTGAAAGGATAGTCCGGGCCGTAATTTATAGGCGTAGGACGATAAAATTCCCGCCTAACACAATAAAACCCTCACTCTTTTTCCCTTAGCTCCTCTGCCAATATCATTTACCTTCTTTTAGTCATTTAGTTATCTTTATTTTAATGAATCGCGAGTCATAAACTCTTGCCCTTGTGATTTAAATGCCCCTTTTGTAAGCTCTGAGGGACGTGTCCCGCCTTTCATATGCGGTCAAGTTTTCATTCGTAACGTCTTGCTAATTTTCCTTTTGTTATTATTATCCCTTTTCCCCCTTCCATTCCTTCCAAGATCGCTGTTTGTCCTACCCCACATCTTTTGTCTGCTCGCCCCGTCATAACATTGAGTTGGCAGTAGACGCATAAAATTAGCGTAGTTTAAGGTTAGCGAATTAAAACCTCGCGAATACTCTCGCCCGCACACGACTGTCAAATTCCCGGTGTGTGGGTCATCCCTCAGCTCGCGTTGAACGATAGCTGAGCCAAGTACGTTAAAACGAAGATAAATTATCAATGCGAATATGTATAGTCATTACAGTATCGTGAAAAAGGGGATGTCATTTACAAAAATAAACGCTGTTTTTCATTTACACAGCCTCTTCAAGGCAGATTGTACTAACCGCATGCATTTTATCTAAAATTAAGTAACCGTGTATTTTAATTCTTGAACAATAACCATTTCTTTTCATTTGTTGGCCATAGCCTCATATACGTGGTCCTATAATCTTAATTAATTCACAATTGTTCGAGTCACCTCATAAAGTTACAGTGGGTAACCAAATCTAAAGTAATTATTCTTTTGCAAGTGTTTAAATCACTTTGCGTTCTGTTAACGAAAATTGTCCCAATATGTTATTAAAAGTAATGTCTCAGCTTCATAAGACCCTTAGGAGTAAAGTTCATTGCAAGGCAGAATGTAGAGTAACGTAAAGCATTTGCCGCTCATTCTTGAATATCGATGTACACACCCGAAGGAGGTATGTACATCATCTTGTATGGGGAGGTATTATGATTAGCAAGAATTCGCTAGCAAATTGCCTCCCCCCCCCCTCCTTTGTTGTGGTTGGTTGTTGTTGTGTTTCATTTACTGCCAGCCGGCCGATCGATAGACCATCTGTCTATCGACTTAAAAACAGGGGTTTAAAAGATTAAAGGCGCTCCCATTTTTGATAAAGATCTTTCCTTCGAGGCAAAAGTAATCTGGCTTGGGCGTTTCTCCTACAGGCCAAAACCTCCCCTGCGGGCAGCAGGTGCAATGAGTCAAAGCATCTGTGTTGGGCGCACC
>JANJGK010000018.1:10618179-10626410 GCA_039081455.1 Macrobrachium rosenbergii
GACTTCGTGGGTACGGGAAAACGTAAAAAAAAGAGGAAAACAAAGGAGAATTTCATATGATCATAGGGCTCTGGTTACTGAGGGAAATATTACGTAAAACACGTGGGCACATTTAAAGTAGTGTATTTACATAAATGACATTAGTACGGGAAAGAGGAACTCAGTAGGTTGAATGAAACTGGGGAATTCCAGCCACAGTCCGAGAAGCTTCCACGAAATAGCATCCCTCTGAAATGAGAGATATGCACATTATACGCCAGTAATGAAAATAGACAAAAGAATAATGAATTCGAGGCTGCACTGAGGGTGCCAAAGGAGTAATAAAGAATTAATACTGCCGATGCAAGAGGCGCACGGACATTAGACAAGGGAGATTTCTGGCTTTCTCTTTAAGAAAATATTACGAGACAAAAGCGTGACTGAAATGGGGCTCTTCCAGGGCACTTTACCTTAGCAGATTTTCCGAGGGCGTGTAGAAGGCGGTCCGTGGATGACTTGCGATTTCCGAGGACGAGTTTCTTCCACGTGGTGAGATGCAAGGGCTTCCGTAAAGGGGCAAGGCGATGGGGACTCCTCGAAACTCCAAGCAATGGCGTGTGGGCTCGAGGAATACGGTCGAAGGGCACGAGGAAAAGTATACTTTGGAAAGGGCCACGTGGTTAGGATGCAAGGGCATCGATGGGGCCAGGTGTTGGGGACGTCTTCACAAGTTCACTCCATATCTTCCAGCCCGCGTGTGTGTGAGACCTCGTGGGCTTTTGCCTTTTATCCCCTCCTATGGGGCAGGGGGGCGTCCATCACAGATGCTTTGACTCATTGCACCTGCTGCCCGCAGGGGAGGTTTTGGCCTGTAGGAGAAACGCCCAAGCCAGATTACTTTTGCCTCGAAGGAAAGATCTTTATCAAAAATGGGAGCGCCTTTAATCTTTTAACCCTTGTTTTTAAGTCGATAGACAGATGGTCTATCGATCGGCCGGCTGGCAGTAAATGAAACACAACAACAACAAAGGAGGGGGGGGAGGGGAGGCAATTTGCTAGCGAATTCTTGCTAATCATAATACCTCCCCATACAAGATGATGTACATACCTCCTTCGGGTGTGTACATCGATATTCAAGAATGAGCGGCAAATGCTTTACGTTACTCTACATTCTGCCTTGCAATGAACTTTACTCCTAAGGGTTTTATGAAGCTTGGTTACTTTTAATAACACATTGGGACAATTTTCGTTACCAGAACGCAAAGTGATTTAAACACTTGCAAAAGAATAATTACTTTAGATTTGGTTACCCACTGGTAACTTTATAATGTGACTCGAACAATTGTGAATTATAGGACCACGTATATGAGGCTATGGCCAACAAATGAAAAGAAATGGTTATTGTTCAAGAATTAAAATACACGGTTACTTAATTTTAGATAAAATGCATGCGGTTAGTACAATCTGCCTTGAAGAGGCTGTGTAAATGAAAAACAGCGTTTATTTTTGTAAATGACATCCCCTTTTACACCATACTGTAATGACTATACATATTCGCATTGATAATTTATCTTCGTTTTAACGTACTTGGCTCAGCTATCGTTCAACGCGAGCTGAGGGATGACCCACACACCGGGAATTTGACAGTCGTGTGCGGGCGAGAGTATTCGCGAGGTTTTAATTCGCTAACCTTAAACTACGCTAATTTTATGCGTCTACTGCCAACTCAATGTTATGACGGGGCGAGCAGACAAAAGATGTGGGGTAGGACAAACAGCGATCTTGGAAGGAATGGAAGGGGGAAAAGGGATAATAATAACAAAAGGAAAATTACCAAGACATTACGAATGAAACTTGACCGCATATGAAAGGCGGGACACGTCTCTCAGAGCTTACGAAAGGGGCATTTAAATCACAAGGGCAAGAGTTTATGACTCGCGATTCATTAAAATAAAGATAACTAAATGACTAAAAGAAAGTAAATGATATTGGCAGAAGAGCTAAGGGAAAAAGAGTGAGGGTTTTATTGTGTTAGGCGGGAATCTATCGTCCTACGCCTATAAATTACGGCCCGGACTATCACTTCAGTCCCAGGGCGAGGAAAGTGCACCCGAAGGGCGCGACTCCTTCAGGAGGGGCTGACACGCACGCCCGGTGCCAAGGTATGGGCGCAAGGGCGTGCCACTTCTCACTCTGTTATTCTTAATGATTTATACATTGTGTGGGGAATGGTATTCCGTATTTAATTGCCTCTTGTGGGGATAATTTAAGGGAAGATTAGTAGAGGATGGTAAGAGATAGCAGTTCCTGAGGAACGGAAGAAGATAGAGGAGGGCCTGACATCCCCTTCTGGATTAGGGGTGCCAAGACCTTCGAAAGATGAAATGGTGGCACAGGTGCCATGGGAGCTCTAGAGCTCTTTGTAAGCTACCTGGAAATTTCCACGCCCGTGGTAATTTCGCCTCGAGTCTTTCTTAATGGGACAGTCGTCCTCGGCCGGGGAAGCGGAGGGCCCGCGACCGGAGGGCGGCACGGAGTACCACCTGGGCCTGCTGATGCGACAGCTGACGCAGGAGTGTTCCGTGCGGGTTCTACCATGATCCGTCGCAGCTCTTGTAGTTCATCGGCCAAGTGAGATATGGCAGAATCCTGACTTGCAATTGCGTCGGCGACGGGCTGAGGCAGAGAGGAGGCGGTCGGGGGTGGCGTGAGCGGCTCGCAGGTAACGATGACCAGCTCAGGCACGGGTTGCGAGGCCGCACCTGCAGGGGAGCTTCCGCGGTGGTCGGGAGGAACCGTCTCTCTGACCGACGCTGGTAGCGGTGCCAGGCCGGGGGGAGAGAGGGGGTCCTGAGTTGGATCCCGTGAATGGAGATCGGCGTAGCGCTCTGGCGCTGGCACTAGGGCAGAGTCAGGCGCTATCAGGGGTTTCTTGGGCTCGTCGGTCAGGACGGACGAAGCTTGGCCCTGCTCGGGGCATGCAAGTGGCACCGGCAGGAATTTGGCATCTCCTGAAGGGAGATCTGATTGGGGCCCTGGCACTGGCACTGAGGCAGGGCCGGGCACTGGAATTGGATCGGGAACCGATCGAGGGGGCCACTGTACATCGTACTCAGGTGGCACTGGTGGGGACTGCACGTCCTCCTGGTACCCAGGGGGCGCCAGTCTTGACTGAGGAAGAAGCGGGGGAGGCTTACTCGCGCCCGCGGAATGATTCGGGGAATGGGGACCCCTAGATTGTCGTGATTTCGGTGGGGACTGAAAGTCCTGTCCCAGGATGACGTCATAGCCTCCGGGGAGATGGCTTGCTACTGCAAGATTGCAAATTTTGGATTGGTGAGGTCTTGTGACTCTCAATTGGACCGTAGGGAGTATCATTTTAAATTTATTTATTCCCTCGATCGTGACGAGTTTTCGTCTATTGACGATAGCTCCGTAGGGAACTCTGTCCCTTCGGATGAGGGAGATTTGTGCGCCCGAGTCCTCGAAAGCAGTGACTCGGCGCGCGGGCTGGCTACCTCGTGGAGGGGCCACGTATACAGGCCCTTCGGCGGGAGGGCCTAATGACTGGAGATCTGTGACGGCCACGGCGACGGTGGGAGTAGTTGATTTATTATTGCGTGGGCATTTCGCCCATGCGGGAGAATGGCCATAGACCTTGCACGCCGTGCAAAAGGTCTGGCTAAAGCCTTTCCGCGCTGCCCCTGTGGAGGGCGCAGGCGAGTTATTTGTCGGTTTTCCGGGAGAGAGAGGAGCCGGTTTCTTGTTCCGGCACTGTTCGGAGGAATGCCCCGTTTTCTTGCAATAATGGCAAGTTAGGGGCTTGCCCGAGTTCCCATTTTTGTGGGAATTTGAACCTCCGAGGAGGGACGGGGGATTTATCTTCCGCCCCATGGATCCTTCTTGAGGGTGGTGGGTTTCCCACATGTCTGCTATTCGGCAACACTCGGTGAGTGTTGCTGGGGCTTTTTCCACTATATGGGTGGCGAGGGCAGGAGGGGCGTAGCGCAGGAAATGCTCGAATTTAAACCGCTCGAGTACCTCGGCGGTGTTAGTGGCGCCTTCGGAATCGAGCCATTTTGTCAACGCCCGCTCCGAATGGTACGCCCAATCGGACCAAGTCTGGCCTGCTTCTCTGGGTTGCTCTCTCCAACGTCTCCTCCACCGCTCGGGGGTAATCTCGTACGCCTTCGTAACTGCTTGGCGTACGGCTTCCCAGTTTCCCCGATCGTCTGCGGGAAGGGCGTGGTAGGCAACGAGGGCCTTTCCGCCCAGGAATTTAGTGAGAACAAGGGAGAGTTCCGCGGGGGAGAGATCGCAGCACTCCAGGACTCGTTCGGCCCTTTCAAGCCATACTTCGGGTTCGGACTCGGTCCATTTTGGCATGAACGAGTGAGCTTGGCTGAGGGCACTCATCCCCGCGGCAGGGGGCGGGGGGGTGGCGGGCTGTCGTTCTAGCATCTGGAGCTCGTGGGCGCGCTGTCGCTCTCGATCTTCCCATTCTCGTTCCTCCCTTTTCTCTTGGGCGATTCTGTCTCTCTCTCTCTCCTCACGTTCTCTTTCCTTCTCCTGCTCTTGAGCGATTCGTTCTCTCTCCTCTCGTTGTTCTTGGGCAATTCGTTCCCTCTCTCTCTCTGCACGTTCTTTATCCTTCTCCTGCTCTTGGGCAATTCTTGCCCTCTCTCTCTCCTCACGTTCTTTATCCTTCTCCTGCTCTTGGGCAATTCTTGCCCTCTCTCTCTCCTCACGTTCTCTCTCCCTCTCTGCACGTTCTTTTGCCTCTCGTTGCTCTTGGGCAACTCGTTCTCTCTCTCTCTCTTCACGTTCTCTTGCTCTCTCCGCCTTGGCATCGTCCACTCGCTCTTGAACCCATGCTCTCAGATCTTGCCCCGATAGTCCCATGTCCTTCCCAGCGGACATGTAGAATTTGAAATCCTCGTTTTGTTGGGCTCTGGTATTAGCCATCTTGAAATAATGGGTATATGATATGTCTGAGAAGACCTTTTGTTAAAATTGGATGTGTCTTGGAAAGACGTGGTTGTTCTTGGCGAACGAAGTCTAATATGCGTCTCGGAAGACGTAGTTGGATTTTGTCACGCTCGGACTTGGCCGGCTGTAGCGTGAAGTTAAGGAGTTGTTCTAACGAACTAGAATGATCAGTCCCGTAAGGGCTTAGATGTGTGTGAACTACACTATATAATGTCTCAAAAGGACTTAATTTTGGGTTCCCGCGGGAATGAGAAATTCTCGCCACGTGCGACGTAGAATTTTAGGAGTCTCTGAGGACTGGAATTTGGAGGAATTCTCGCCACGTGCGACGTAGAATTTTAGGAGTCACTTAGGACTTGGAATTTGTGGAATTTGGAGGAATTCTCGCCACGTGCGACGTAGAATTTTAGGAGTCTCTGAGGACTGGAATTTGGAGAAATTCTCGCCACGTGCGACGTAGAATTTTAGGAGTCTCTGAGGACTGGAATTTGGAGAAATTCTCGCCACGTGCGACGTAGAATTTTAGGAGTCTCTAAGGACTGGAATTTGGAGAAATTCTCGCCACGTGCGACGTAGAATTTTAGGAGTCTCTGAGGACTGGAGTTTGGAGAAATTCTCGCCACGTGCGACGTAGAATTTTAGGAGTCACTTAGGACTTGGAATTTGTGGAATTTGGAGGAATTCTCGCCACGTGCGACGTAGAATTTTAGGAGTCTCTGAGGACTGGAATTTGGAGAAATTCTCGCCACGTACGACGTAGAATTTTAGGAGTCTCTAAGGACTGGAATTTGGAGAAATTCTCGCCACGTGCGACGTAGAATTTTAGGAGTCTCTGAGGACTGGAATTTGGAGGAATTCTCGCCACGTGCGACGTAGAATTTTAGGAGTCACTTAGGACTTGGAATTTGTGGAATTTGGAGGAATTCTCGCCACGTACGACGTAGAATTTTAGGAGTCACTTAGGACTTAGAAATTACTAACGGGAAACCCAAAGAGAAATGAATGGGGGAAAAAAAAAAAATGCTACACACGCGGGCATGGGCGGGGGGTGGGGGGGGGGGTGCAGGTCGTTTGGCCAACACCGGAGGTATTTTTAGATTCTGGGTGAATGAACCCGTATATTTATATACCGTCTGGGATTCCGGAGAATTTCCCAGTCGTCTGAGAGGATAACAGTACAACGGCCTAGTAATTTCCCTATAAGCGGAGTTTAAATTTCGCTTTCCTAACACCTAGCTCGAATTCTAACTACACTGAGAGAATTTCAGCAATGCAAGCTGACTTCGTCGTGTCCCACGTGGGAATTTTATTCGCGCCTAAATAACAGTTCGCTAATTCGAAATGCGAAGTAAAAGTTATCACAGAGGAATTTCTTTCGCACTATTCCTCGAAGCAAGAATATGGCAAGGATTTTAACACAAGAGGAATTTCGCACTATTCCTCGAAGCAAAGGGTGGTTAGCACTGGTTATTTCCTAACTACCTATCCTGAAAGGCATGCATTAACGAATCTAATACGGCGGTTCTTTTCTCTCAGTGATTACATGCGTCCCTATTTCTAATTCCTAGGAACAGTCACGATTGTAAAAAGGTTTTGCTAAGATTAACACATTACTTACGTGGAATTTTCTGGATCTGTGTGCTGGTTTTACACAAAAGGTTCGTAATTGTCTCGTACCCAGCTTAGCTTTGCTAATAGCTGATCTGGCAAGTTGCAAATGCAATAAAGCAACACTAGGGGAACTGCAACTGCAAAACGAGATCTATGGCCAGGTCGCCATTTTTACGTTTTTCCGTGGTTTTAGTTTGAAATATGCTCTGTGAGACAGGTAGCAACAGTTTAAGTTAATTTAGCCTTGTGATTCTGACTTCGTGGGTACGGGAAAACGTAAAAAAAAGAGGAAAACAAAGGAGAATTTCATATGATCATAGGGCTCTGGTTACTGAGGGAAATATTACGTAAAACACGTGGGCACATTTAAAGTAGTGTATTTACATAAATGACATTAGTACGGGAAAGAGGAACTCAGTAGGTTGAATGAAACTGGGGAATTCCAGCCACAGTCCGAGAAGCTTCCACGAAATAGCATCCCTCTGAAATGAGAGATATGCACATTATACGCCAGTAATGAAAATAGACAAAAGAATAATGAATTCGAGGCTGCACTGAGGGTGCCAAAGGAGTAATAAAGAATTAATACTGCCGATGCAAGAGGCGCACGGACATTAGACAAGGGAGATTTCTGGCTTTCTCTTTAAGAAAATATTACGAGACAAAAGCGTGACTGAAATGGGGCTCTTCCAGGGCACTTTACCTTAGCAGATTTTCCGAGGGCGTGTAGAAGGCGGTCCGTGGATGACTTGCGATTTCCGAGGACGAGTTTCTTCCACGTGGTGAGATGCAAGGGCTTCCGTAAAGGGGCAAGGCGATGGGGACTCCTCGAAACTCCAAGCAATGGCGTGTGGGCTCGAGGAATACGGTCGAAGGGCACGAGGAAAAGTATACTTTGGAAAGGGCCACGTGGTTAGGATGCAAGGGCATCGATGGGGCCAGGTGTTGGGGACGTCTTCACAAGTTCACTCCATATCTTCCAGCCCGCGTGTGTGTGAGACCTCGTGGGCTTTTGCCTTTTATCCCCTCCTATGGGGCAGGGGGGCGTCCATCACAGATGCTTTGACTCATTGCACCTGCTGCCCGCAGGGGAGGTTTTGGCCTGTAGGAGAAACGCCCAAGCCAGATTACTTTTGCCTCGAAGGAAAGATCTTTATCAAAAATGGGAGCGCCTTTAATCTTTTAACCCTTGTTTTTAAGTCGATAGACAGATGGTCTATCGATCGGCCGGCTGGCAGTAAATGAAACACAACAACAACAAAGGAGGGGGGGGAGGGGAGGCAATTTGCTAGCGAATTCTTGCTAATCATAATAATATATATATATATATATATATATATATATATATATATATATATATATATATATATATATATATATATATATATATATATATATATATATATATATATATATATATATATATATATATATATATATATATATATATATATATATATATATATATATATGGGGTAATGTGTTTGATTTTAGAATTACTGTGTATATTCAGCCATAGTGTGATGAAACGAAGAGATGTTTTAGAACATTCAATCCGCCTAGAGAAAGGTACAAATCCCATATATATTCCAGTGTATCGAATTCCTTTTAAGATTAGAGAGGAAGTAGAAAAAGAAGTTCAGAAGTGGGAG
>JANJGK010000018.1:10626510-10651510 GCA_039081455.1 Macrobrachium rosenbergii
CGTCACTCTGTGAGAGCTACCAGTATGCTAACCTTGCTTTACATTTTGAGACACTGAATAAATTAACCTGAGCTGAATTTTCAAGACCCAAATCAACAAAGGTCTCAACCATAAACCACTAGAGCACAAGATCGATTGAACTAGGTTTCGCTAATACTGTACACTTTCAAGAAAAGTACAGTATCAGATAATTTCCACTTTCAGGAATAAAATGTTATTTAAAAAGCCTAGAAGAGTGTGAAACACGAGTTACAGTGTTTGGATGGTCATTAAAAATATCTGGGGGTGGAAGGTCAGCGGAAAGCTATTATTTAAAAAAATCAGGGCTATTACGCTTCCATTTCATAAGAAGTTCTACGATCTACACAATTTACTGGATAAGTAACTCTACACAGCTTTGAAGGAAACAAGACTTCCAGAGCTTCTTAGTGAATTCGCTCTAACATAATATTCACTGAAGTAGGTGAACAAAACTCAATTCTTGGATGTAAAGAGAAATTACATGGTCGTAAACATGAAAATAACTACAAACTCATCACGGCCACCAACACTTATGTAAACGTATGCAAGCCATAGCATTGAATGCGATCAAAGTGTCGAAGTTGATAGGCAACAAAAAGGATAAGAAGAGGCGTGAGAGTGAAGAAAAAAAAGCAGCAACGTTATGGTAAAGAAATGTAAAGAATATGAAATATAGCCAATAAAAATGATAAACAACAGGAGGCTGACTATGTCGGCCTGGCATTCGTATGGCTTGTTGTACATCAATGAAATTGGAAACGTTGAGGACATTCCAGCCATCAAGATCAGAAGAGTTCAGTGATGCACGATCTAATAAATCTATCGTATTTATAGACAATAAATATAGTGTCCCTTAATAACTATGAATCAAACTGACAACAAGGATAGAGATCACACCCATACACACACACACACACACACACACACACAATCACACTTGTTCAAGAAAATGTCTCCTTGGCAAGGAAAAGATTAGGCCTACGAAATCCCAGAACAATTTTGGAAAGTAAATGGTTATTCAAGTTTCTTAAATGAATCTAATAAAATTTTAAAACATACTTTTATTTCTGGAGTCAGCGAGGACTAGAATAAACTATTTTATGGTTCAAGGCAATTATAACTCGACATTTTTTCAGATTTACATAACGAAAAACATTTCCCTCCTCCCTCCTCAGCCTTACCTCAGTTTCCGCATTTTTAAAGGAAAAATTTCTTCTTTAGGAAACCGAGTCATAAAAATTTTTACTAGTTTAAAAATAAGAAAATAAATCAAATTTTCCTTGTTAAGTTTTTTTTTCAAGTCTTTTAGACACTGTAGAAAAAGTATGTATAATATTATAGAAGAATGTTTAAACTCCTTTCTCAAGAAATAAATGTAGAAAGGTTAGGATAAAATTTAACATTTCAGGAAAATGAAGTAAGACACGGAAGTAGTTAATAGCTCTCACCTATTAAAATTATGCCGTGTAAGGTTTCAAACTAACAGTATTCCTTTTCTTTCTTCCCTTTGGTAAATTTACTGCTAGTTCCACTATACTGTGATTATCGATTAAAAAGAAAAGTTTTGTTGGCATTTGCAAAAGTAAACTAACTCTTCAGTTGAATGTGCTTGATTTTACTTGTATTTTTGTTTTCACTAAATTAAAAGTATACCCGTAAAAATATGGATTTTTCTAAATACCAAAAGATTTATTCAAGTTAAAAGTATAATACACTTACGTGCAAACAAAGTGGCAAATAATTATTTGTACGTAGGTTTCATCCCACTCTGACAACTATTCATTTATCCATTTATTTTTTAGTTAACAACGACACGTAGATATACGTACTCAAAGAAGCATAAGAATGTCAAGTTGCCTGCGAAAATCGCTGAGATAGTCATCTAATTCAAAGAAGTAACGACTGAAACTAGCCAGCTAAAATCTTTATTGGAAGTAGTTTTCCTGTAGTAAGTATATGAGTTATACTCATTTTTTTTTTTTTTTGGTTATCAAGCAACAAAAAAGAATGTGAGCAAACCATAGAAGGAAATTGGTAGGTATTTTGGAAGGAAATATTAAATGTTTAATAATTAGAAATATGCAAGTAGAAAGCCTTTGGTGAAAAATTGTTAGGCAAAAACTTGAAGAATAACATTAGCGTCCTTCATAAACTTTCACTGTGCTTTTTCTGTATAAAGTTACAGTTATCAGTTGGAAGCAAATAAGGTCATTTTGATACATGGAGTATACTACTTGATCATGTATAGTATCTTCCTGCTTAACGAGTTGCATTAACTTCTTCGGTATTTAAGTGGTTCTTCACAGAATATTTAGCTTTTACATGAACGAACGTAAAACGGTTTCATAAATGTTAGTTTTGATAAGCCTAATATATTTACAGACTCCCTCCTTACAGAAACTGGTCTTTCATATTCCTTTTGAACCAACAAGCCCTTTATCTAATGATAAGAGTTTTTAACAGGGTACTACTTATTAAAAAGGTTTTATGTATAATATGTTCTTGACTATAAGAGTTCGTTTAAACCGCCCCCCCCCCACAAAAAAAAATTAAATGGCAATTATGCTAACATTAAGATCTTTTTCTCTCCGATATCTTGAAATATCACCAACCTTTAGTTTAAGGCAGGCAGGCAAAGATGTCACAGCCCGTTGTGAAAGCAAGTGTATTGACAGTTCATTTTTAAAAGTGAAATTTGGTTCTGGATATAGAGATGATATAATATGGCTAATCCTTTTCAATTATGGAAACTATTTTAGCCTTATCTTTCTATGCAGATATTTTAGAAACAAATGTAATTCATTAATTATGGTCATAAATCTAATTTGCTTTAGAAATACCAGTTTGCTACGTGGTTTAAAACATGTTGCCTAAACAACCATTATTCTTGCAATCATTTATCTTGAGCATTTTGGGTTTAAAGTTTTAATGATACGACTGGGAATATGTAAATGTTTTTTCTTGTGTATTTTAGTACACCCCCAGGAAAATGAAACTGTTTGAATCCAGGCTGTTTAAAACATGATGCTATGTTTAATTATTCTAAGGAGTCTGAATAATTGGTCAAGTAGGCAACATATTGTTCTTCCCACACGAGTGGTTTACCTATTAGCATATAACAGTTAATTTTCTTTGTCCCATTCTCTCTTTAATGTTAAATAATTACAGTTACTTAAGTGCACTTACCATTAGTTAAAGTATTTGATTACATGTGAATAAGCGGTTTCATCCCATTTTCGTAGTTTTGATACTTATTGTTTTTCTGCTCAGCATCTCGTTAAACAAGATACCTTGTCAGTAAGAGCGGTGCTAAAAGTAAATGAAGAGAGAGAGAGAGAGAGAGAGAGAGAGAGAGAGAGAGAGAAGTATTATATAATATTCTAATTGTTTTAACGGAATAAAATTAAATGACATTTTCAAAGTTTCAAAAAGTGCAAAAGTTGAAAAGAACTCTAGCACTAGTTTCTGAATCTGTATGTATGTCCTTTAAAGATGAACACACACACACACACACACACACATATATATATATATATATATATATCCAAGTCTGTTTTAGCTTCTATTTTTTTTATTTTATAACTTTGAAAATGGGACAGAGAGGGTCATGAAACGCCAGCTGAGTAAAATATAATGAACAAAGGAGTTGTCCTTTTTCCCATACTTGCTGTCGTGTATATATATATATATATATATATGTGTGTGTGTGTGTGTGTGTGTGTGTGTACATTAGGGCCGGAGCTGAGGCTCGAAGTATACAACACGAAGGAGGTAAAAGGGAAAGTAATCCTCATCCTCTAACAGTTTATTTTCAATGCCGACGATTCGCGACAAATTCCAAGTCGCATTTTCAAGGCTATAAAATATAATTTGCAAACATTAATAACAACTTAATTTATAGAGATATGCAATGACAATAGCTCTTTATGAAGTGAAAACATTTAAAACAAAACACGTCATTCGAAGACAAACCCAATATAATTAAAAGGACTTCACTAAAATCTTAAAACAACCTACCTACATAAAAGAAAGAGCAAGACTAAGCACGCAGAGGAAGGCCTGAGGAGGAGGGCAAGGAAGAAGTTTTTAGGGCAGCAGTGGGAGTGGTAATGCCATATGGAATGGGAGGGGAGGGGAGGGGAGGGGAGGGGAAGGAAGGTTTATTTTTCTTGAGAGCTTGCATGACTGTTATTGTCTTAATTGAACAATGTCACTTGAAATGCCATCATTTGCCATTATAGTTTTCGCTTTTAATTCGCTGATACAGATACGTCATCAGTTCAATAGCATATGGTAGAAAGTGCATGGGTGGGCAAACACTAATTATCTTTCTAAGCTTTCATACAACTGGCAGAACCAAACATGTTAATACATATCATTATGGTTTTTTTGCTTTTGAATGGCTGGCTGAGAATGTATCATGTTAACATCATAAAAATTCCCTTCTCTAATTGGCTGCAACTGAAGTGCATCAGCGCACTTGGTGGCTTCTTTGTCCAGTTACTTTTCAGATTTGATATTCGTGCTTTTGGCAGTTACTGTTTCTATTGCCCTTGTTGCTGTGTTTGCAGCATTTCACGTATTGTTATTGCTATGCATGGTGCTATATATTATTTGTATGGTCCCACCTCTTCCTAAAAGGAAGATGAATGTTCTGATCCTTCTAAAGAAGCTTGAGATTATGAGGAGAATTGAGGCAGACTGGTCTGTGGGATGCATAATGCAGGAGTATAATGTTGCCCAGTCAACCTTGCAGGACATCGAGAATGTCAAGGACAATCTGAAGAAGTATGTGATTGACCTGGGTAAGAAGACATCGAGAAGTCAGACTCACAAGGTAATGGCAAAAACCCATCATGAAGAGTCGACTTTGACCTGGTTTTGTTAGCAAAGGATGGCTGGGATGCACATGCACAGTGCCGAGTTGAAGGCTACGGCTACAATATTCACAGGCCTGCATGGGCTTGCCAACTTTATGGCATCTGAAGGTTGGCTGTATTGGTTCAAGATTCGGCATGGGCTTTCTAACAAAAAGACTAATGGCAAAGCTTTTGATGAGAATAAAGGACTAAAGGAATATCAGCTGATGTTGCAAGACTGATGAAAAAAGGCCTTGTTTTGGGACAAGTCTACAATAGTGATGAAACTGGTCTATCCTATCGCTCCATACCCATTGACAAAAAAGGAAAATAAATTACCTGGTCAACAGCTTTCCAAGTAATGTGCGTCTGCATTGTTATGTGAAAATGCTTCTTGTAGTCATCGTTGTAAACCAGTGGCAGTTGAACAAGCAAAGGAACCACATGCTCTCCAAGGGTTGATGGATAAGCTCCCAGTAATTTGGCATCATTCAGTGAAGGATTGGTTCACTTCCAAAATTGCCTCCTATTGGTTCCATAATCACTTTAGTAAGGATGTTTTTGTCATCTGACACAGGACCTTGGCATTGCTAGGCTTTGTTTCTCTTGGACATTGCACCTATGCATCTTACCACAACACAGTTGGTTCGTAACAAAGGTCATGTTTTGCCTACTAGCATAATTGCACTCATGTGGATAGAGGGGTTACTGTTTCAATGAAACGGCTGTGCTGATGCAAGTTCCTGAAGGATGTGATGCTTGTGTTTGAGGACAAGGAGGAGATTGAGCAAGGTTTGGATATACGGGGGAATGGCCACTTAGTAATCATTGAAGGCACTTGATGAAATCTACCATCTACAACTTTGCAGATGCTTGTAAGGAAGTCATCATATAGACTCTTGGTCATGCTTGATCCATATATTGAAAGGAGAGGAGTGCACGGTGGACTTCTATGGGATTCAAAATCAGTGACTTACGTACACCAGGATGTTCCCAAGGATGATGAACGGGAGTGGTTGGATGTCGTCGGTGGTGACCCTGGCTTCCAACTGCTATGCAACAGCGAGCCAGGTGCTGTAATTACTTCTGTTGAGCAGGAATTCCCTGAAGACGATGAAAACAATGACGAGCTGATTCACATCCACTGCTCTCATATAAGCATATTCAGATGGTCTTTGATATGATTATCATCATAATGGAGAATACCAACTTCAACTGTAGCAAATTCCCATGGGCATTAGACTTGGTTGGAGAAGTCCAAGAAATGTAATGGACAGTGACTGTGAAGTAGAATCGTTCATATCTTGAGAGTACAACTTCTTTAGATCCCAGTCCCTTGTGCACCCAAGTTCATCGCCATCCACTTCTTTGGCGACTTGGTCATTCAGCACAGAAACGCAGGCAAGCACATCAGTTCTTTTTGTTGATGTTTGAACTTGTTCTGCCAAGAATCTGATGTGCTGCTGCTGTATTTTGACGACCATGACCTTTTAGGCACCTCTGTGCCTCTTCCCGCTAGTTTGCTGCTTAATGTCTTCCAGTAGTCACAGGAGGCAGGAGATGCGGTTTCAGTGCCACATTTGAGGTGGAGGGAAGAGGAGAATGAGGAGTAAGAGGTGGCGGCCCAGTAAACCTCCTCGTAAGTTTTAAAGATTCTGCCATTGTAAGTAGTTTCGGCAGTGCACACAAGTGAGTGAGAGAGAAAAAGGTCTGAATTTGTTTTTAATAGCTATTTTTTTCAATGTGTTTAGGCAAAATAGGAAATGAAAGTGATAGCAATTTATTTGGTAGTGTACTCAACATACAGTACACCTACCATACTGAGTGTTGTATATGAGGGAAATTGTTTTTAAAGCACTGGGTCAAGGCAAAATAGGAAAAGACAAAGAAGTACCTGTGTTTTACAGTAATATACTGTATGTATGGTACACCTACCGTATTCTGTGTTGTGTGCGAGAGATAAAAAAAGTATTTTTTTTATCGTGTACAATATATTTTCAAGTATCAGTGTTTACAGTACTGTTAAGGCAAAATAGGAAAAAAAGCCATACCCATATACTGCAGAGCGCTGTATGTATGGTACACCTACCATACTGTGTGTTATGTACAACTGGGGTACAGAATATTGCATCAGTTCCATTAATATTTCAGACAATAGGTGTGTGGCAGGACTCAGCAAGCGTTTTCTGGCAACTGTTCGCCTGGTGCGCAGGCGCATGATGTTCTATGGTGACAGACTAAATTTCTGTTACTTGGTTACAGGTTACCCTAGAGCAAGAGACTTTGCCTACACAATGCCGGCTTAGTCTAAAACAAAGAACCGAGTCACTTGCTAATGTAGAAAATGGTAGCTAAGCTAAATAACTTTCTGTTTAAGGGAAATTAAGATTATTATTGTTCTTTGGTATGTTTTTTTCTTTAAGAACTATGGTATTAATTTTTTTCTTGTGATTCGGCCTAACTATTTCTTTTGGTCTGACAGGGTTTCATTCTAGCACTCAAAATTATAAGCCTGTATGATTTGCATATACAGCATTAAAAATAGAACTATTTGTTACATTTTGTTTATTTATCATGATCAAAATATATATATATATAAAAAAAAAAATTGAATATTAACCCATAAATGTTTGGTTAGGCTTAATGATCCTTGCCTGACCTGTGAAAGACGAGGAATCCTATAATATGGAGCATGATTCTGTTTATAATTTGTGTGGTATTCTTTTACAACCGTTATGCAGATATATAATTGATGATATCAGTGTTGAATGGCCTCCTCGAGTTGTCCCTTTGACCGAATTCAAAAACCGTATGGTTGAGGATTGGATTAGTCACTCCTTGAGAGAAAAATGTTTATACTCTCCAAAATGAGAGAAAACAGAAAAACAAAAATAATGTATTTCCATGTATTATTAACATCCGTAAAGGGTGCTAGATAATACTGATAGTGAGTAAAAGGTTGAAACGTAACATTAACTAATAAAAGTTCAATAAATACTTTAGAGTATAATTAAAGAACAACAACATCTAACAATAAGTCAATATGCTCTTTCTAACACAATTAAATGAAAACTACAGTAAATTATATTTATCCCTTATACTAAATAAGAGGGAATTTTCTAGCCAGTTTCAGTTTATGAATGCTGTTCAGATCCTGATATTTACTGCAACTCCCAAAAGCACCGACAACTGCGTTCATACATGTTGTTACCGGCTAACATTCATTCTAGGCCTATAGGGCTTCCATTAAACCATTCACTTGTAAAAAAAAAAATATTCCTAATTTCGTTCTCTGGTATATCTGAATTCTCCATCATAGTGGTAAAAATTTTCTTTTTTAATTTGACGTTCTTGACGGTATTAAATTTAAGAAAGGATAATTATATCTTATTTGCTACCTTAAAAAATAACGTTCTTTCTATTAACAGAAACATCTTTAAACAGATGATAATCTGATAACATTAGATATGCCAAACTCCACTCACTTGCATATTATTTGCGTAAGAAAACAGCTCCTTATACAGATGATACTCTGTTAACATGGTTGGTAGAACTGTTCATATCTAAACATAATTAAATATTTCATAATGATTTGGACAAAATGATTAAAACTTGCATAAATAGAACAGCAAAGAAAAACTTTGTTTTTTCCTTGTTTTATTTTATTCTTGTGATAATTTATTCCAGTTTTCATATCAGAATTTTTTTTTGCAAACTTTTATTTGGAAAACAAAAAGAGAAAAACTATCCAAACGATACATTTCGTAAGGTGATGCATTGTATATAATAACATAATTGTACAAGAGAGGAAAAAAGGGGTTTGCTATTTTTGTTCAAAGTGTATTTATGGAAAATATTTGGTACAAATTTGGGAAAATCGGATAGTAAATTGTCTTTTTTTACCAAGTTTTAAACTTTAAGTATGATGGTTGTTTTTTATAAGCACATTTAGTGTTTACAGTTATGCAATACTGACAAAGTAAGGGAAGTAATGGTATTTAATTGCTATTTTGGACCTACTGAATAAAGTATTTTTTACCATATCCGGAAATTCCCATTATTGTTTAGGACGTTGGCTCTACTAATGTGGGGACAAAAGAGATTACTCTATATGAAAACAAAGTGAGGAAAATTAGTTTACCATATAATCTTTTAAACAATTGTATAGAGTCTGAGGACTTAACAATATTACAATCTTTTTTTATGATTTTAGAGTTAAAGATTGTGAGGTCACTGATTTCTGCACTTGGCTTATTACAGAAAAATCTTTGTTGCCATATTAGACCTTATGAATATTTGTATAAATTCCTATATATGATTGCTCTGGATTAGATAACCTGCTGCCAGTTCTATGACTTATGTGACTTATGCCCCTGCGGTAATCCTAGCTAGCCTCTTCATGCACCCCACGTATATTCCATGATTACATCTAGGGCAAGTACCCAGGGCTGCCCATAAAAAGATAAAATATGCTTATGAGTACAATCTTAAAAAACCATACAGGGAGTAACAGAGCAAGCAAAAATAAAATAAAAACGTAAATGACCTACAGGCGAGACAGCAAGGAAGTCATTGAAAACAAAGCACGCCAGTTGGAAGTTAAGATAAATACAATGGAATGAGGGGCGTCTGAGTATTTAACAGCAGTAAAAATTGTTTTATAAATAATGATTCAAAGATATTTAGCTCTTGAATTTTAGCAATATGACCAATGATACTTGATGTCTTTGCTCTCAATAAAGGTCTTACATTGTTTTAAATGATTTCTGATACTGGAGAGCTCTGGGTTAGAATTTCGCTCTCTGTGCAAAAAAACTGGCTTCCTGATGTGCAAATCATTACGCACCTTAAAAAGCTTATTAGTGAATTCCACACGAATCCTAGAAATAAATTTAGCGCAAATATATTTATAGACGACACCGAAGGACATATAAGGATACAGCTGATCCTTTGCCTTTAAAGAAAGATGCTACTCGATACGTACCTTAAGAAGCCAACTGGTGGATCTCATATACATCTAAGAAATACATTTAGGGCAACTATATCTATAAATAAAACCAGGGGACACATAAGGACACAGTTGATCCTTTACTTTAAAGAAAAAGCCAATATTATGGGTATTTTTTTTAATTAGGGTGCCTTTATTGGGTGGAAATGTTCAAAAATAATTTAAGTAAATCGATTTTGAAAAGTTAAGTCATGGATATATGGGAAGCTTACATAAAATTTCTTCTTTTGTACAGCTACAACTTCAGGATTTGCTTGAAATTGTTTATTCAGTAATTGATATAACTTTTTATAGACTATCCTCTGTGGAAAACAGCTGCTCTTTAAGAAAATCACTAGAAATAAAATCTTATCAGGAAAGGAATTCCCGTTGGATAAGAGGACCAGCGCTCTATAAAGAAAGGTAAATATAGAATTAATCTTAAAATTTAAATAACAACTAATATAAAAGCTTTTTCTGGGTCCTGTAAAAGTTTACTTTCCAAAAGTCGTGGTATGAAAAGAATTCTCTTGTTTAAAACTTAAAGCATCTAGAAATGAAAGGCAGTATTTCACTTCTTTTTATGGCTAATTTTATATTAGGACGAGCTAACCAACCCGGAGCTGCCAAGGAAAACTCTGAATGACAACCAACCAATAAACTCTCTCTCTCTCTCTCTCTCTCTCTCTCTCTCTCTCTCTCTCTCTCTCTCTCTCTCTCTCTCTCTCTCTCTCTCTCTCTCCCATACTCATTCCCTCTTTCTCCTCCCTAACACCCCCTCCTCTCTCTCTCTCTCTCTCTCTCTCTCTCTCTCTCTCTCTATCCGCCTGTCTCTCTCTCCCTTGCCTGTTAAGATAGTTGTTTCCATTACATTGACAAGCATTTTTATCATTTTATATTTCACCCCTTCAGACACCTCCATTTCTATCAGGGCTGAACTTGGATTTAAAGGGCATCATGAGTGTCACTGTTTATCTCAGTGACCTCAAAAACAATGAATTAGACATAAATATCTGTCATTTTTTTGCATTTTAATTTTCACTAATATCAGTCGTTTTTGGTTATTTTTACATGTCACCCCCTTCCCACCCCCAACCCACTTTGGTGCCAGTGATGCCTTACACATACAGAATTCTTTTCCAGATAGTAAGTCATATTTATACCGATATGAGGTATGATAAACCCATAGAGTTTATTTAGTTACCAAGTCTATTGGCAGAACCATCCCTGTTTCAGGGAAGCCCTTCCTACCCCCACCCCTTTTGATGCCCTTTGGTGCTAATGATGTTTTACCCCCACAGTATTCTTTTCCAGATAGTAAGTCATATGTATACCAAGTTTGGTTGAAATTGCTCTATGCATTTCAAAGTTAAGCTGGAACATATGTACACACACACACTTACATACATACATCATTTATATATATACATACATACACACACACACACACACACACACACACACACACACATATATATATATATATATATATATATATATATATATATATATATATATATATATATATATATATATATATATATATATATATGTGTGTGTGTGTGTGTGTGTGTGTGTGTGTGGGTGTGTGTATACATGAAGATTTCACCCACGGCCTGGTGGTGGCCTGTATTGTTGGCACATATAGCGGTGCCAGACGCACGATCATAGCTAACTTTAACCTTAAAGTAAATTAGAAATACTAAGGCTAGAGGACCGTAATTTGGTATGTTTGATGTTTGGAGGGTGGATGACCAACATACCAATTTGCAGCCCTCTAACTGCATCAGTTCTCAAGATCTGACGGCGGAATGAAAAAGTGCAGGCGGACAGACAAATAGCCATCTCAATAGTTTTCTTTTACAGAAAATTAAAAAGAAGGCGGAATCTTTGAGGGCTATCGTGCAGTGTGCACTCCTTGAGTGAGCATATGAAAATGTAAGCAATGTACGCATATTTGCATATATACACACGCAAATTCATGCATACATACATACACACACATCCTGATTTCTTAAACCTTCCTCCCGCATCTCATTTGCTTTTTGTCCTTCCCTCTGAACTTTAGCTCTCCTCTTCTTCTCCTTCCCTCCACCTTCATGTTCATAACCCTTTTACACGCATACATTATCTTCTCTCCGCATGATATGACCAAACCTCTGTAGTCTTCTTTCTTGGGTCTTCTTCGATACTTCCTTTGCCTTAACTGTTCCTCTAAAAAATTTACTTCTGATCCTATCTTTTCTTGCGATTCCACACATCCATCTCAATATCCTCATCTCTGCCACATCCATTTTCTGTTCTTGAGACTTCTGCATCGGCCACGTCTCTGCTCCGTAAATCATCGCTGGTATGACTACACTCTTGTAAAGCTTTTTATTAATCTTTGCACTAATCCTCCTGTCGCAAAATATCCCTGACGATCTTCTCCAGCTTTTCCAAGCACCTTGTATTCTGTGGTTGATTTCAGAGATTTCACTAAGTTGTGCATAACAGGGCTTTATTTTAATTTTTCTATTTTTATTTTATATTGCTGCTTACAAAATCCCAAAAAAATAGAATTTCTATATAATGCTCCCAGTCGTGTGGATGATCAAAGGAACGATTTGTTCAAAAAGAGTATTTATGTTGATTTATCTTGCTGACATTTAATTTCCAATTTGGACATTAGTTTTTTTTTTTTTTACATATCTTTATAGAATGGTATAGGGACAGCCCCTAAATGAAAAAGGAGAACCTTATGCTATTTACAGTATTTGGCTCTAAAAAGTAAATTGACATAAAAATACTTCGATAATTTAGGTAATTCTTAGTTGTTTTTTTTTTTTTTTGATAACCTGAAAATGGCTTTCTTACCTTATTTTCATAAAACTTTTTTTTTTAGCATTTTTAAAGCCTTATCCATACAAATCTATGGGTATTGCAGTTTTTCACCAATGATTACAAACCTTAATGCTCCCAAAACATGGAATAATAAACTGATTGTTTAAGTTTACTATAATGCACTGAGTAATAATGGGTACAGGAGCGTAATTCTGTTAGTTTACAATAAACAGTGAATCTTATATTCTGGTCGTGCTTATGTTCTCCTGCGACAAATGATAGCATTGGACTTCTCTCCACTTTAACTGAGGCAACTGACCAATTAATTTTATCTGAAAATTCACTAATGTTAGAATTAATTGACAAAAATCAAACGTGCAGGCTATATACTGGATAATAATCTAGTTTCAGAAACTCCCTCCGAAGGTTACTAAGCACAGGAGAGTGGATTCCCCGTTTCCATGCCTAGTTCCTGTATAAAAGTTACCACTTATGTAAATTCATAGTCCTTAATGCAAAGCCCAATCACTGTTAATAAATCTTCCACTGGGACTTTTGTTGATAGTGAAACACTGTCAAAGGTAACAATTAAAAGAAAATTTACATTACTATACTGTTGAATTTATCTACATAGTTAACATTATTTTTTATACCGCAACAGTCGGTATTACATTTTAGTATCAAAATTCATGCTGACTTTCTAAAAAAATTAAACAGTATTAATGTAAAATTTGAGTTTAAAATTTTTAGCGTAGATGCTGAACCAGCCCAAAATACACACACACTCACACACACACACACACACACACACACACACACACACACACACACAAAATCAGATCCCTTCCCTTGACGATATTAGTAAACACTACCATTCAAGCCACAAATCTTCTTTGAAAATCAGGATCTGGTAAAGAATTTCATGAACACTTGGCTTCTAACCACACAAATTCCCTCCATGCAAGCCATATTATTGTTTCAAAGACCTACTAGATGTAAAACCAAGAATTTATCCAGATTCTGAGCCCTCAGCAGTGATGTAAGAGATTATATATTTCTGTTTATCCTGAGTGAATTTTTCCAGTGACAGAACAATCAAAACGTGCAAGAAGTGCAGATACTCCTCAAGAGATATATCTAAGATCTTTTTATATCCCCATAGTGATCCTGCTCCTTTTAAATTAAGTTTTAGTTGGAGTAGTTTAACGAACCTTTCATTTTCAGTGACTTTATATTCCTGACTGACTGGAACAGAGACACAAAAACCGTTTATATTTCATTTGCATAGACATGGGCATTCTATATAATTTATTATGTAGCTGGCAGAAAGACGATCATAATATTGGATACTGAAGACGGTCCAGTTACTAAAGGGCTTGATAACAATTGTTGTAATTAATCTGGGAAAGTAAGCATCCTGAAAATCATTAAATTTTGGCAATGGTTCAATAGAAATCATAAAATTGCCATGTGTAACTCAAATAAACATAGTAAAGCTTTTCTATAGGAATTATTTTATATTAGTAAGAAGAAATGCAACAAAAATCTAAGAATTAACTGAAATTAGTTGATATGTAATATTTAGAAGTATATTTTCATCTCACATAATTTTTTTGTAAACTATCGGGAATCTTAAGCCTCGTTTTGTATGATAATGTCAGTGAAAAAAAATAAAGATTCTATTTTCCTTTCTTTGATTGAATATTCTGGCAGTATTTATTCAAATATTCGTGGAGGTTCGGATTGAAATCATGAAAATTTAGTTTCACAACTGAATTAGATTATTGTAGGAACAGAAAATGTTTGTATGTAATATTGTATAGTAATATGATTCCAAACCTTATCATTTATTTCCCTACAAAAGTGTCTTGATTTTCCAAGAAAAAAAGAATAAAAACTGGAAAACAGCGTAAGAATTTACTATAAAACATAATGGCCAACCGAACCACTGACCTGGCCTTTCTTTGTGTTCACCCATCCAAATATTGACAATTCCCCGATGCTTTAACTTCGCTGCTGGAACGACCAGCACTATCGCGAAGGCTTTCCGAATGGAATATGGAATAAGTAAAGGGGGATTGGCTGGGGAGAAATATATATAATTCAGATAAACTTTGTGGGCAAAGTTATCAAGCTTCATAGATACACAAACATTGAGCTGAGCTGACTCTTCTAGATATGTGGCAGGATTTTATCGTTAAATCATCATTCAAATGTATATCAGTTCTAAACAGAAGGAAATTATTATTTATTAATACGACTAATCTTGACAATATCTCAAATTCTATTTATAAATTTGAAATTTCTCATTAATTAGGATTCAGTTGATCTTGTATGCAGCAGCCAGCAGGCCTCGACTGCAGTGAGCCAATATAAATATTAATTAGCTCTCTCTCTCTCTCTCTCTCTCTCTCTCTCTCTCTCTCTCTCTCTCTCTCTCTCTCTCTCTCGTGGTCAACATTATTGCATATCTGAAATCAAATATTATCTCCATTTTCAAGAAAATAAGACACACTAAAAATGAAATGACACAATAAAAGTAAAAGGTATGTTCGTTGAAAAGAAAAGCTGTTATATGTATAAATATAATTTAGTTACATATTTTAGGTATATAATAAATCTTCATCAGTTCGTGGAACTCATGAAGCATTTTTAACCCTTTGAGTGTGATTACAATGAAATTTTTCTTATATGCATTTTTTTGTTTGGAGTACATCAGTTGCTGATATCCACTCCAGCCAATCATAAAGAGAGAGAGAGAGAGAGAGAGAGAGAGAGAGAGAGAGAGAGAGAGAGAGAGAGAAGAGGGGGTTGGGGTTCTACTGAATGTTAAGCCACACATACATAAGCCGATTTCTATTTCACTAGACTTTGGTCCTGTCAACACCTTACCTCGCATCCTCATGAAATATTATTATGTTGCAAATTATTCAGAACAAAGTTGAGATCTGAGTATAGGGCCTTCTGTGAATGCCAAACGTAGAACCTGGAATCCGGTGTGAATAGAAGTTGCCAGTGCCGTCTCATAAACTCTGATAAGTGATCGTGTTTGACTGTTAAAGTGTTCGTGTAAAAGAAGAAAGTTTAAGAGGAAAACGGTTACAACCAATAAGAACGCACTTACAATGAAAATAATTTTACTTCTTATGACCAAGGTAAATTTTATATATCCTAATTCAGTAATTCGCAACCTTTTCTGACTCCAGGTATCCGAGCCAGGCCTTTCATTAATCCACAACACCCTTATTAGAAAACCACATTTGTTAGTATTCTGTATTAAATTCAGCGTGACAGTGATCAACTTTGTCCTTGGACAAATTGAAAATGAAAAATATTTGTCTTCGCTCTGATGTAGCTATGTACAGCATGAAATAAACAACAATAAAAGCTTAATTGTAACAGTAGTCTGATCAGTTTCTCGTATATGAGTATATAGCACAACCATACAACCAATGCTAGCTAACAAGGCACAATTGGACAATAAAGAAGGCGTCTTTGCAAGAAGTATAGAAAATGCGGTTTTTGGTTACCTTTCTAAAACATATTTTACTATATATTATAACACGAATTACCTTAGCAAAAGCACCTCAAAATTCCCAGGTAAAAACATAAACATGTGTTTAAGGGTTTCATTCAAATAAAACAAATTTCGTTGTTTATAAATGAAACTCGTGTTCTTTTCAGAACCCTTTTTTCGCTATTTATTCATAACATCGCGGTGAAGTCGATCAATACAAAAGCTCATGAAATTTTAGATTGTTTCCTTAAAAAGAACAACTTGTTTTAGTAAAAACATAAATGTTGTAATTACAACGCGCCAAAAAACACAATTGGACTAAAAATGCCTCTTTTTTTTATTTTATGAAACAATGAACATATCCATGACAATGAAAATGCAAGCGGATCACCCGTTTCCATCTAACTATGTCTTCTCCCTCCCGCTAGAAACAAAGGAGGGAACGGCAATTTACGTTACCATAGCCTTTCCATTCATAACTTCTTTAACTTATATTTCAGAAATCTCAAATGGTACCTTATGTCAATAAAAAAAAGAGTTGCAATAGATCAAATCATTTGGAAATTTCGTTGTGAACTGAAGAGAAATTAAAATTGTTTTACCAGGCTAAGCACCTCAAGGGGAAATTATCTCTGTCTGGGTAAATAGGAGGAGCCGAAGCTATATGGAAATCCTGATTACTATACAATGGCCAATTCTCGGGTTTTGCAGATCCATTGCTAAAGGAGTAGCAGAGAACTATAAGTCAAACACACAGATTGACTCACTAATATGACCAATTACAAACCTCCTCCTGACCTCGACGGCAAAGAAAATTGAATGGAGAGGCTGGTGAGAGAATATGAGAGAATGGAAACACCTCAAAGCTTTAATCGTCCTAGACAAACTGTGTTGGCTTAACTTGAAGAGTAAACCTTAGTAGTACTCAAATGTATGAGTCAATCAGAGGAGCTCCGTTTGAAATGCAGAATGGCATTTTAGAGAATGTTTTGAGTCGTTATAGGAAGGTTTATGGTATCAGAAATAATAATTTTTTTACATAGAAAAGGTAAAGATCTCCTGAGTGGTATGAAGACTGCAAAAATAGATATCAGAGACAGCATTCCTTCATCTATAAGTATATGTGGATTTAAGATTAACTTCACATACAGTGTAAAAATAGTGAGAGCAATATTCAGCTATATGACTTACAAGATTTTCCTGCTTTGGAACCTGAGTAAAATTGGATGTAGTTGCTGAAAGAGAGAAAAATAACAACACTGGAGGCAAGGAAAACGAAGTTATGAATCAATCTGATATCGCCTTCAATAATGCATCATTAGTACAAGATACAAATCATGCAAAATCTGATAAAGAAAATTATTAGTCATAATGAAGTCTCTTGTCATAAGGAACCTTTATTGGAATTACCAGATATTTCAAGTTCCCTGTATTCATCAGTTGTTAAATCGTCCGGTTCTCGCCTTCCACTTGAGGAAAACTTAAATGTGATAACAACTTCTGCTTCGGTCTATGAACCTAACACTGATGACAACATGGATGCTGAAAATATCGGTGGATATTTTAATTTGCAGGAAAATACTCATAGACATGATAAAAAGTCAGAACATGGGAAATAGAATTTAAAACTTGAAGAAGATGGTAAATTGTAGCTGGTTAAGGAAGGAAGTCAGCAACAAATGAACAAGAAACAACGCATATAGTCCTATATATCATAATGTCCTTAACTGTAGCGACATCAAATATTAATGGTATATGCAGTACAGGCAAGCAACTGAAATTACGAGCAATGTTAAGCTACCAAAAAAATTGACATACTGTTTTTGCAGGAGCACAATTTGAAAATTTCGCTCTCCTTGTTGGATATTTTTAATAATTATGAAGTAATTTTCAATCCCACAGTGTTATCCAAAGGTGGTACGTTAATAATAATAACTAAATATTGAGATTATTAACCAAGATACAAGTGTGGAAGGGCATAATATTGGTATACAGATACGTTAAAATAATTCAGAATTCATCATTGAGAATGTTTATGCTCCCCCTGGGACGAATAATGGTAAGATATATGGGGCGTAAAATAGACGACATCATTTTAGGCGGAGACTTCAACTGTGTTGTTACCGACAGAGACTGTAATCATCGGAAAAAAAGTTAAGTATACCTTAGTTTTACCAGACCACTGGGCTGATTAACAGCTCTCCTAGGGCTGGCCGGAAGGATTAGACTTATTTTACGTGACTGAGAACCAATTGGTTACTTAGCAACGGGATCTACAGCTTATTGTGGAATCCGAACCACATTATAGCGAGAAATGAATTTCTATCACCAGAAATAAATTCCTCTAACTCTTCATCAGCCGGTCGGGCGAATTGAACTCCGACCCATCGAGTGACAGTCCGAAGCTCTACCGACTCACCCAATGAAGGGCTTGTAGTCATCGGAGTCACCACATAATGTACATTGGAGTCACTATATAATGTCAAAAACGTTATCCTTAATCACACATTTAGATTTAATGGATACTTACTACTTTAGAAAAGGATTACCGGAATACATTTTTGTAAGGAAAAATTATGGATCTCGCCTTGACAGGTTCTATTTGAGACGCATTTTTGATAATATTCGTAATGTGACCACAGTACCTGTCTCATTTCCGGACCATTGTTATGAGAATTAACTGTGGAATATATCACAATGGGTCTGATTATTGGAAATTAAATAACAATGTATTAAAATATGAGTCAAGTGTCTTTTTAGTACTTTCTGGCATTATTTGAAATGCAAGAAAAGTCTGTTTGAAAATTTTTTAATTTGGTTGGACTGGGTAAAAAGTGAATGTCAAAAGCAGTTGATAGCTTTATGAAATAGGATTAACAATGAAAAATATGGTCTTATAAATCTATTACAGGCGCTGCTGAGAAAATTGTATTTAAAACATGATTGTACTGCGGGAGAATACATTAATATTCAATCCTTAAAAGGCAAAACTGAAAGTATAAGGAATGAAATTATGGAAGGAGTGAAAATTCGAGCTAAGATGGATCAATTGAACAAAGGAGAGAAAGTGTCGTCGTATTTATTAGGAAGGGAAAGAGTAAAACCTCAACTCGCTTCTTTAAACAAAGTAATCTTATAGAATGGGAAGACACTCGAGTCTCAAGGTAATTTATATTCACATATTCTTAATTATTATAGTAGTGTCTTTAAGAAACCGGAATGTATAAAGAAGGGTAAGAATGATTTTCTTAACAAGATTCACAGATGAGCATGACAGAAAAATTCTCAATGAAGCCCTTTCATTATTTAGTAAAAATAAAACTCCTGGTAGAGATGGTTTCTCCACTGAATTTTATCTTACCTTCTGGGATATTATCAAGATGACTTTGAAGAGGCATTGAAATACATGAAAACACATTATGAGTTTTCGGTATTCCAAAATTTAGGTGTAATTAAATTAATCCCAAAATCAGGAGACCTGCCAAAATTAGAGGAATGACGACCTATTACTTTATTAAATAATTATTACAAAATCTTCACAAAGATATTAAAGAAGAGGATTCGCTTAGTGATTGATAAGGTGGTCTCCAGACTTCAATTCTGTGTTGGCTCTGGTAAGTCAATTGCCTATTATAATAATATTAATAGAGACATGATATATTGTGTCAATAATGAGAAATCAAAGGCAGCCTTGCTCAGTGTAGACTGGTCTAAGGCCTTTGATAAAGTAAATATTGATTTTCTATTGAGGGTTATGCAGAAATTAGGTTTTCCAGATGAATTTATTAAAATTATCGAGACTCTCTTTAAACAATATAGAGCAGTTATTAGTTTTAATGGTAATTTATCCTGTGACACTGAAGTCCAAAGATCTGTTAGATAAGGATGCCCTTTGGCCATGGTTCCATTTTATGTTTTTCAAGAAGCTTTTTATAAAGCGATTCAGTACGACAGTGAGGTGCAAGCTCTTGATCTTCCTAATAAGGTGATAATTAAAATAATAGGTTTTGCAAGCGACTCAAATATATTTATTACATCAGATAACGCTTTAACAAAGTGTCTTGAAATTGTGAGTACATTCGAAAATGCAACTGGAGCCTTGCTTAACAAAAAGAAGGCCGTTATCATGGGTCTTGGCTTATGGTCTGACAGAAGTAATTGGCCAATTTCATGGATACGATCAGTAAAACAAATAAGAATCTTGGGTATAAACCATTATTATTACTTTGAAAAAGTATTTGAAGAAAATTGGTTACATGTTGCTGAAAAGGTTCAAAAGACAGTTAATATGCTAAAGCCTAGATTTTTAACCTCATTTCCAAAAACCATCATTGTGAATTGTTTAGCTTTATCCAAGGTGTGGTATGTAGTTCACACACTTCCATAGTTTCATTCCTTATACTTTCAATTTTGCCTTTTGAGGATTGAATATTAATGAATTAGTAAAATTAATACCATTTTCTGCCAGTATATGTGGAATGGTAAATATCATCCGACAAGAAAGGAGACACTTTGTCCGAGTAAATGAAATGGTGGTATTGGTGTAACTGATGTTTATCGTAAAGCATATATAATATTTTGTAAAACTTCTCTCAATATGTATAGCGCTGATATTGGTTTAACTCGATATTTCCGTCACATAAGAGTATCTTTCTTAATTAACTGCGGTGTTGTAAATAATACTGCATTAACCACGCCGTGCTTTTATTCTAGGTTCACAGATTTCTTAAGGCGTATACATAAGATGTTAAATCTTCCAGTGTTATCCAGTGAAGTATTGTATAGATAATTTGCACCTAATGTTAAGCCAACAATCGAACAAGCATTTCCATTACACAATTGGGGGAGAATCTGGATAGTCTTAGACACTCCGTTTATCTTCCCGGATGAACGTGAATTTTTATTTATAAATTTACATGGTGGTCTACCTTCTAACTCTCAATTAAAAGCCCTAAATATCAAAGACACAGATGCATGAGCACATCGTGGTTGTAGAGAGGATGTGTTTCATATCTTTTGGTTTTGTGATCAGATTCAACAGCTGGTAAATTTTTAAAAACAGCCTCGATTACATTATGCAACTTAAGAAATCAAAGTTTTCCTCGTGTTGTTCTTTTTTATCTTAACTGTATAATACTAATAAAGATCATAATTGTGTTGTGGTCCTTGTTATTGATTTCCTGTTAACAGTATGGAATGGGAAAAGACAAAATATAAGCAGTAACGTTTTATTTAGCATTCTAAAACATAAATGGAATCTTCGGAAAAAGTTGTTAATGGAGAATTATAAGTTAAAAATTAAAAACGTATTTCCTAAGGTGAATGTTAGAAATTTTCTATGATGAACATTCTTGTAATATAAAAATAATAAAACAAAAACAAATTTAAGATAGGTTTAAAGTGAGGTAATGAGGAACATTGGTACAGGAAACTTCGTGTAATATTGCAATTCGAGACTATGTACATTGTACATGGAACATATTTAAATAAAAGATTTAAAAAAATGCGATTTAAGTATTATGTGCATTCACGGCCGTATGGATACCGAGCTATAAATACTACTGATACCAGGGATGAGAAAAAAATTGTTGACACAAAAAAAGATTCCTATAGTATTTAAAATGTTTTCCCAAATATTGCGGCACCCTTAGCCGATCACACGGCACACTTTGGTGCCGCGTCACTGGTTAGGAACCATTTTTTTCTGTTCCTTGCAAAAATTCCAGCAGAATAGGCGGGCAGAACAAATTTTGAGTTTTTTACTCTGTCCGTTCATATATATATATATGTATATATACATATATATATATATATATATATATATATATATATATATATATATATATATATATATATATATATATATATATATATATATATATATATATATATATATATATATATAAATGTGTGTGTGTGTGTATAGACACACACACCACACACACACACACACACACACACATATATATATATATATATATATATATATATATATATATATATATATATATATATATATATATATATATATATATATATATATATATATATATATATATATATAAATTTCTGACTCACTACAGGATCGAACCCAGGTCTTTCAATTGAGAGGCAGTGGCGCTGCTCATTGGGTCATAAAAGAAATTGGAACCTGAGTGCTACTGCACCCAAGGAATTACCTAGGCAAGCTAACTGCTTGCATACCATCGAGTGTTCCCCCAACTTCCCGACTCAGCAATGACCCAACTGACAGCATTTCATTTGAATTATCCCTTCTGAGTGAACATAATAGAAATAATCAACACACATTCACGTGTGGAACAGAAATAAATTTCTGACTCACATCAGGACCGAACTCAGGTCTTTCAATTGAAAGGCATGGGCGCTGCCCACTAGACCATAAAATTCATAAAAGAAGTTGGAATCTGAGTGCTACTGCACCCAAGGAATTACCGGGGCAAGCTAACTGCTTGCATACCAGCATGTTTTCCCCACCTTCCTGACTCAGCAATGACCCAATTGACAGCATTTCATTCGAATTATCCCTTCTGAGTGAATATGATAGTAATAATCAACACACAATCACGTGTGGAACATAAATAAATTATTTCTATCGTGTTCACTCAGAAGGGATAATTCAAATGAAATGCTCTCAATTTTTTATCACGGTGTGATAAAAAAAATTTCATATTAAGAGCTGCGTGTTCCAAACGTAACAATGAGCTCTCGTCCGGTAAACAAGTACAACAGATTCGGCATTAACTTATACCTCTCTTGATGGCTCAGTGGGTAGACCGTCGACTGGAGTTGATGGAAGGTAATTGTGAAAGCGTTTGGTACTGATCTTATGCCTGTCATTTTCCTGTGGGATTCGCTTATACACTGAAGTCACGTACATCTACTGTGATTTTTTAAGTATATATATATATATATATATATATATATATATATATATATATATATATATATATATATATATATATATATATATATATATATATATATATATATATATATATATATATATAAATAATGTATGTTTGTATGTATGTATGTATGTGTAACGTGTGTGTGTATGTATTTATATATATATATATATATATATATATATATATATATATATATATATATATATATATATATATATATATATATATATATGTACTTGTGTGTGTATTTATAGAAAAAACGGGACGGCTGTGAATAAGACCAAATATCAACCACTTACGCACCCTTTTTTTCAGGGTACGGGTAAAGTAATAATTAAACCTGGAAAGAAGAAACTTCATAATAAGAATCCTAACACCACAAAAAATTAGAGAGAAACATTTGCATATAAAAGCAATTATTTTAGAAATATTGGCATTACTACTAATAAAACCAGTAACATTCGGAAAAGTATTTGTACAACTAGTAGGAAGCTCCAAGTTGATATTTTATTTCCTCTGTCTCTTTTCAAAATAGGTAATCTTGTACCCTAAAAAAGACAACACTCATGTGTGCAACAGATCACTCGAGATAAGTAGTTTTATTTTTCTGGAGTAATAGTGTTTCTCAGTCACGAGAAGAAAGTTCTGTTCATCACATGTAAATACAAAATATTTCATTTTAGGGAAATAAAATCTTTACAAGTCTAGGTTTTTATATAAAATCTTTATTGGTCCAGATATCTTATTATAATACGCTCATCTTGAACATTTTTGGTAGTTTATTTTTAAAAGTAAAACCTATTTTTGATATAGTCCCGAAACCCTTTCATTTTAATTAGAAGGGTAATATTTTTCTCTCTGAAAAGATTTTTCAACTATAAACTTCATGTATTTACACTTAGTTCTTACTTCGTAAATGCCACAAAGTTTAGTATTTATGGACTCCGGCCCATACACACGCAGTTCTCCGAAAAGAAATGTAATAAAATACATTAAAACACCAACATTGATATAATGACGTGAGTAATAAAAAATACGAGAACAAACCATGGTAATTTTCCAATAAATATAAAAAAGAAAGAAAGAATATATCTCTTCTGTACTTCAAAATACTTACAATGGTAGCTACCATTATTTCCTTACTCTAATGCCTATGATTTAACTAGTTCCAATGTATCATAGATATACTAAGTTATATAACAGACACAAAACACATTTCAAACTAAATACCCTTTTTTTTGTTATATCTCTTGTAACTTTTTATCATCAAATAAAAATTCCACAGAACAGTAAGAACAGCTGATTTCCCATAGCAGTTCCAAACTTTTGAAGATAATCGTCAACTGGGACATTCGTAAGTGCAGAAGTTTCATCAAAACTCATTTCCGAAAACAGGCATGAGAACTTGAACCAACAATTTACATATTATTTTTTGTGAGGCAATTTCAACTGAGCTAATTATTTGGCGGAGAGGATTACTATCTTGGCGGGTAAAGTAGCATATTCAAAAGAAAACTATTTATATGTTCGGTTTACTTTCTGTTTACTGTCCCAGAACATTTACTACCAACAATATTTAACGATTGGATTTATCAGACCCTTGTATTACGTAGAGTCGTAGACTATTATCTTTGTTCTCATGATTACCGTAATAAAACTTTTAGGAACTCTGGAAGTTATTGGTCTTCAAATGACGCTATAAAACAGAACCTCTACGTGACAAATTTATATTTATTTTCACATAAAAAGGACTGAAAATATTCCCGTAACCTATGTTTTCTTTTGGGACCGAAGAGCTTAAGCTGTGATCTGGTGAACTTCTGATAATGAAATTTGTCTCAGCAATACTGAGAATAAGATCGTT
>JANJGK010000018.1:10656510-10671510 GCA_039081455.1 Macrobrachium rosenbergii
TATATATATATATATATATATGTGTGTGTGTGTGTGTGTGTGTGTGTGTGTGTGTGTGTGTGTGTGTGTGTGTGTGTGTGTGTGTGTACGTATGTATGTATTAAGGCAACACTCAAACGATTTGGTGCGAAATTTATCTAGGAGGTTTTTAACTGTTGAAAGTAAATTCAATCTTGCAGACTTTCTCTCTCTTTTTCTCTTTATCTCTTTTTTTTTCTTAATTATTAAATTCCCATTATGAATGGAATTAAGCATCAAGTCATACAAGAAAAAACTCGGAATGTTTGCCACTGTAAGTCAATCATTCTCTCTCTCTCTCTCTCTCTCTTTCACCATTTTAATCAGATAAGTTCCAGAATATATGTGTATATGTATATACCATATTTATTTAAAGTAATAATTTCAAGACAATTATGAATCAAAGGAAAGAAAAGAATTTTCAAAGATAGTACACATACTTTACACAACAAAACAATTCAAAGGGGATGAAGGAGTTCTTCAAAGTTCTCCTGGGCAGCACCAGGTTGGTCAGCTAATATATAATATATATATATATATATATATATATATATATATATATATATATATATATATATATATATATATATATATATATATATATGTGTGTGTGTGTGTGTGTGTGTGTGTGTGTGTGTGTGTATGTATATATTTGATGTGTGTGTATGTTCCACATATACTCCAAAACAAATGACATCACTGGCACCAAAGGGGGGGAGTGTGGGAAGGGGATGACGTAAAAATAACCGAATATGACAGATATTGGTGTCTAATTCATAGTTTTCGAGATTGCTGACATGAACAGTGACGCTCCTGATGCCCTTTAAGTCTAATTTCAGCCCCGATAGGAAAGGGAGGTGAGAAGAGGTGGAAAGGGGGTGACATGTAAAAATAACCGTGAACGACAGATATTAGTGTCTAATCCATAGTTTTCGAGCTTACTGAGATGAATAGTGACACTCCTAATGCCCTTTAAATCCAAGTTCACCCCCAGCAGGAAGCTGGGGTGAGGAGGGGTGAAATATAAAAGTTCAAATATGCTAAGGAATGTAACTGAAGCAACTATCTTAACTGGAAAGGGAGAGAGAGAGAGAGAGAGAGAGTGAAAGACAGAGGAAGTGAGAGAGAGAGAGTGATGAAGAGAGTGTTTATCTCTTGTAATTCAGAGTTTTCTGGGTTGGTTAGCTAGTGTATATATATATGTATATATACAAATATATGAAATATGATTTATATACAATCATGAAGCTACAAATGTTGTTTAATATCAAATTCACTGGGTAGACCTTCGACTGGAGTTGTTGGAACGTAACTATGTCGAGGGATCGAGGCCCGGCAGTACTGATC
Source organism: Macrobrachium rosenbergii (assembly GCA_039081455.1). NCBI lineage: Eukaryota > Metazoa > Arthropoda > Malacostraca > Decapoda > Palaemonidae > Macrobrachium > Macrobrachium rosenbergii. Next base: position 10,657,876 of record JANJGK010000018.1, read on the forward strand.
CATTTATCACTTATAAATTCTCCTTCGGTGATAATTCCCCATCGGGGATATTCCCGAAGTAGCGTGAATTTGATATTAGAAACATTTGTAGCTTCATGATTATATATATATATATATATATATATATATATATATATATATATATATACACACACACACACACACACACACACACACACACACACACACACACACACACACACACATATATATATATATATATATATATATATATATATATATATATATATATATATATATATATATATATATATATATATATATATATATATATATATATATATATATATATATATATATATATACATATATATATATATATATATATATATATATATATATATATATATATATATATATATATATATATATATATATATATATATATATATATATATATATATATATATATATATATATATATATATATATATGAAAAGCGTAAAGGTCACGAGTATGTTATGAATTACAATACACAGTGAATGTTTAATTAACAAGTGAGGAGAAAACCTTCCCAAAATCCTGGACGTGGGAACTTGTCACATGACTTCGTGAGTGCGTTCGCCTGAAATGTCCAGGTTCCGGTGGAAACGTGTGCATGTGCGTTTCTTTTGGGCAGAGTCCCAGGGTGTGAAGGGATTAGTTATGGAAAAAAGGATCATTCGAAGACCAACATTGAACATTATTAGAAGTCTTCAGTGAAGACTTTGCGGTTCGAGATTTATCGAACATTGCAGTTTGGAGGTAAGAACCACGTTAAATTTCCTAAACTATAGATTGCTATTTTGATTTATATAGTCTTTTTTTTTCAAGCATGTATTGTATTGTGTGTACTTTATAAGTAACATTGGAAAAATTCCCATATCTTCATTTTTATGCATTTTGGGTTAATAAGGGATTTATTTGACTTCTTTAGATGTTTCGCTGAGTAAGAGGTTGAAGATGTATTCATTGGGAATATACTGGACTTTGAATTATTTTGACCCATTGCAAGTTACAGTGTAAAGACTGTAATAGAATTGGTGTTTTGGGAATTGGGAACTTTAATATTCCATTTTATTTCATCTCTTATTTCTTGCAATCTAGTTATGCTAGATTTAGTTAAGTAAATTATTTTGTTTTGATCCTCTTTATCTGCAGAGAGCAACCAGATTCGCTGAACAGCAGCATCAATATGCAGTAAATGTGCCTCCCTGTTGAACTTCTCAGTTCCAGAGGTCCTTTATTCCTCTCACTGTTAGATTGTGGAACACCCTCGCAGAGGATGTCGTGCAATTGGAACTTCAGAAGTTCAAGCAAAGATGCAGTGTATCACTACCATAATACTATCCTCCTTGCATTTTAATACATTTTTTATCTATTTATTAACTTAACAACTTCGTTTTTTTTTTTTTTAATAAGTGGGATCGCTTCTTTATGTATTTCCCTTTACCTCCTTTCACTTCTTCCTAATGAACACCATATTCTTTGGATGCTTGAATTTAAAGTCAGTGGCAAAGTGGGCTTGTTCCATATGAAAAGGTTTCATCTTCTGAATAATAAACAGGGAAGTAAAGTAGTTGATAGAAGGATTGATGGGCAGGAACAGTGGCGACAAAGATGTCTTGTAGGTCAGTTGTTTATTGTGAAACTGTTGTGAATGAAGTTTAACAGTAAAGGGGAAGCAGTATGTAGATAAATGAACCTAGCAAAGATAATGGTAGAATCAATAGTGCTGAATTTTAGAGGGTGCTGAAGATGTGTGATATTATAGATGGTAACTTGAATATATGACGAAAATTTATGAGATAATGTTTCAATGGAAGTTAGGGTGATGCATGAAGCAGTTAATGTTGAAGACCTTTTAAACAAGAGGTACATTCAAGATTTAACAGTTGTGTCAGAGGCAGTACTATTATTTTTCTATAGAGACACCTGTTAATTCACGAGTATTGCATTACATGCAGAATGCGTTTACGTGCATATAATTATTTGGTAACTAAATTACTCCTAAGTTGCAGTTAGAAATGTGTTTGCCTCTCCAGAACAAGAACCCTCATAAATATAGCTTTCACCTCTTGTCCACTGAATAATCGGCTAAATAAAATTCTTAAAATTACTTTTTTTTGCATTATTATGTGAAGGCCTCAGAAATTAGGCAAATCTATACCATAATTTCTATAGACATTAAGGAATGTTCAAAACGTAAAGAATAAAATACGGTGTTAAAAAATAGTTTAAACTAATGTTATTGTTTTCATCGTTTCAGACAACAGTTTCTTTGCAATGCCAACTTCACGATTAGGCATAACCTGAATGATTTATTCAAATGTAGTTGACGTGCCCTAAATGCTTTTTAGTATTATGACAACAAACAGACATAGAATAAGAGATTTTTTTTTTCAATTCATTGCGTTTGAGGTCTTTTTCTTTATTGTATTTTCATGTTTTTTATTTAATTGTTATTCTCTGTAAATTTCTTTGTTTTTATCACTGACTAGCCCTACCGCCTTTTGCCCTTTTTCAGTGTAAAACTCTAGCTTTGGATCTCAATGGTATATACTGGTCAGATAACCATTAAAATTAAGGAAACAACAGAAACTGAATTTCTTAAATGTCATGATCTTCCGCATCTATACATCAGAGCAAACTTTAAATCTTTAGACTATAGTTCTTTGTACAAAAGTTCGTTCAATGAAGAAGGAAGTAACTGGGCTAGGCTTTCAACTCTCAAAGGCAACAAACCATAAGAGATGCCCAAATTACTCTTTTTAGATCCATAGTAAATGAATTGCCTGGGCGGCAGGTTTTGCTCTATAGCAGACTGCTCGTTATATATGGAATTGAAATATAAGTCTATATTATCATTAAACGTTTCAGTTAATTAGGAGTTATCTATGAACCCGTTGAAAAGTTCAATATATAACTTGCGAAACAAGCCACATGGTACAAAATGTATTTGCGCGAAAAAATATTTTTGGTGAAAATAACGAGTCAGTGAACAAGGCCATGAACAAGCAGAAGAAAAGTTTTCAAGAGAAAAAAGTACAGTTAACTGGAAAACTGTGGCATAACTATTACGTGTCCTCCAGACATACATAAACGATAGTTATATCATGCAAGCGTTATTCTGTCGAGCAACTAAAAGTACTACTCCTCATTCACAAATTCTACTTTAATTCTCCTTTTAGAATATCATTGGCGGCCATAAATATCACTAATTATACAATGAACGATCAGGTATAATTGCAGGGAATCACCACCAATTAAGATTGGCAATTAATTTTTATAGTACCCATTTAGTGGATGGGTATTGCCATAAATTTGTCGCAAAACCTAAGGGTATGTAACTATGACGTTCGTAAAGTAATATGAAAAAATTACCATATTTCAAAGTTAAAAATAGTAACTGCTAACTCTGATTTTTCAATGTAATCTTCTTTCATATTTGTCATTGAAAAATAAAGACGTGTACTCAGGAAAATATAGCTACCTGCTCTTAAGAAATACGAATACAATTTTTTTTTATGTACACATGTTAATTAGTTTTTTTTTTGAAAGATTTGTGGAAAATTAAGTAACTTCATAAAATTAGATCATCCGTTATTTTATCCGTTGTGCCATTTTATAAAAAATCAGAAGTCAGGCAGGACACATTAACAATTTCTTCACCTGCACGATTAGAATTAAAAACGAAACTTCTGGATGCAGTCAAAAAACTTTTCTTATGAAAATGTGACCTCTCAGCACAGCAAGTTATTAAACATAATATTGCTGGGTACGATGCAACGAATACCGAAAAAAGAAGTCAGTATTAGTTTACATACAAATGTATATTCCTCATATATGCTTACTTTACTACGTATTATTCTGAATCCTTTTTATTGAAAATGAATGAATATGCTACGATTTCTACACATAACATTACAATATCTATCAGTGATTTTGCATACAATCATGATTTTTTGCAGTATTTATTATTCTATAAGAATTACGAATATATTTCCTCTGTTATCTGACGTAGATAAGGGAAACTACTAAAAGGTAAGTTGACCTTTTGTGGCCAGTGGGCATTGTGCAAGATGGCCATGTCATAGACTATTTAGCATGAAAAAGAACATAATTTGCAACAGTATTACCTAATTATCGTTCACTGTTTTATGATATCTTCTTATAACACTTTTTTTCTTTTTAGAAAGAGAGGAAAGCAAAAGAAGAAGACGTTATCATCTTCCTTCCCGGCATTTCACTCTGGTCTATGAACCTGTTCAACTACACACTTCATATTGCCCTGTGTCCACTAAAGTCAGGTTCCAAATGTTTCGTACACAGATGTGACCATACGCAAAAAAAGACTCTTCTTCGTATACATGATTAAGGCATAATTTCTTTTTTAAGGGGTAAAATGTTTTTCTTTTTTTGTTATTTATAAAACTGGGAAAAAATCTGTCTTTATCCCTTTCATGTGCATTGACATTTCAGACTCCAGTTAAAAGCATTCGTGGTAGATGGCCTGAAGGGAATGAGCTCATCATAGCTTGCCTCTCCGGACAACATCACCCGGGATAGGCTTTGATGTAAGTTTATTAACTAAGTTTAATCAGGGAGCCTTTGACGGTCTTGTTTGAGCTTTAGTGGGAAGGTTATAGTTCAAGTGTCACTGCAAGTAAAGGGATAAACTTGACTTAGAAAGCGGAGGGTTTTTAAGATTGTAAGAGATTAATTAGATCAAGTGAGAAGTAAAAAGGTGCACAGAGATTCTGCATTGTAAATAATTCCCGATTTATAACGGGGATTCTATTCTATAAGCCACATATCCCGTCTATATCTAAGGAATTACTTTCTGAAAGTAAACAGATATAATGCAAGTGATTTGACAGTTGTGTGAAAGTAGCAGATAAAATAGAAAATTAGATTTGATAGCGAAAATTTGAAGATTAATAAAAAAATATGACTTAGAAATCGCCCGAGAAAGGAGTAATATAACTGAATTAACCATGAAACATGAGTATAACATTACTGTAACGGTACAATATATATATATATATATATATATATATATATATATATATATATATATATATATATATATATATATATATATATATATATATATACATATATATATATACATATATAATATATATATATATATATATATATATATATATATATATATATATATATATATATATATATATATATATATATATATATATATATATATATATATATATATATATATATATATAATTTGTAGATCTTGTTATTAAAGGAAGTCAAGGTTTCGTGTTGTTTAGCCAACTATGATCATCTGAGACAATGGCCAGGGTATTGTTGCAGGAATGTAAAGTCCTATAAGTCTGACAACCAGTTGCACCCTATAATTGCCCAAGTTAACCTCCAACTTCTGAAATAGCCAAGACTAAAGAAGATCATCACTCTGTGCATCCTTAGTGGGTATGCAGTGGTTTCATTGGTAGAGTTCATCAATATTTTGAATACTATGTCTCCAAGCTCTATCATCGCATCATTGGACGTAGAAAGTCTACTCACAAACGTACCGGTGGACGAAACCATCTATATTTTAAGGAGAATCTGTTCCTCCGATGCCACGCCCCTTGACATACCAGAAGATGCTCTTTGATGTCTTCTTCAAATCTGCCCCGAGGAAGACCCCTTCCTCGCACATAGGGGTGACCTCTTTCAACAAGGTAGATGGTGGCGCCAAGGGATCCCCCATTGACATCCTATTTGCCAATATGTACATGGCAAATGTTGAGGAAAGAACCTTCAGTTCCCATCTGAAACTAGATATAGGCCCTGTATATAGACGATAGTTTGCCATGAAGAGGAACTCTAGCCTAAACTTCACAACTGAATATGGTGTCAAAGGACTACTTCCTCTCTTGGATGTAAATGTGGAGAAGAAAGGAACCATGCATCATATTACCAGGTACCAAAAGACAACTAATGTGGGTTGGTGCCTTAGCCAACCATGGGGATTGCCTTCACACTTACAAATGCTCTGTGGTAGCTGCGTATGTGAGACGTGCAACTATGTGCTGTTCCTCGTGGAAAGCTATTCATGCAGGGCTCAAACAAGTTAGGCAAAGCCTAACTAATAACAGATACGATAGCAACCTAATAGAAGGTTGCATATTAAAACAGTTGGATGTGTATGCAAGCACACCAGTAATGACGCCTGCCTCACCAAGAAACTGCCACATATCACCTTAAGTTCAAGGATGAGGTAAAGGCCATGAAGAGGATAATTGCCAATGGTACAACACCTACAAACTCTGACGAAAGGTCTTCCTTGCGTGTCTACTGCTGTCCTAACCTACTCAGCACCCTTGTAATGCAGAATAGCACAACCCCACAGAGAGATGTGGGGGATAATGAACGTGGTCTACAAATTAAAATGTACTGAAGGGACATGTCAAGCCCTCAGCAATTGCCATGTAAGTTGCACCACTTCCACTCAGTGCAGCCGACTGCAAGCTCACCATTACCACAGAGCAATATTTCAACACAACGTAGATGACTATGACCGTCAACCAACACTAGAAGAATTTTTAGAAAGCACAGGGATCGTGTATTGAGAAGCCCAGTCCCACAGATTGCAAATAGCAGAAACTGTGGGTACAAATCAACAACAGCCTGCATAAAATATACAGAGGAACACAAACTTCATCCTCCCTTCTTCAAGGTAACCACAGGACATCCGTGAGAATCTGAAGGAAGACATGAGTGACAAAACACCCTTGGACACGACTACCAACAATGAAGAAAATCAAGAATATCGGCCAGAGATGAGAATCACACTCTTGCACACACCCTGTGCTGCAAACCACTGCATAGGACACATCCTATGGAGTACAAAGAATGCCCATGCTGCCACCCAGATCACCAGCGAGAAAATGAGACCCCCAACCAATAGAAATTCAGCACGCCAATATTACTGATAAAGACTGAGAGGAAAACAGAAAATGGGCGATAACAAACTAAGCGATCCCAGATGCCGAGTTTGACCGATCGTCGCCCATACGGATTAAAGAGTTTATCTCATACAGCACTTGGCAAAAGAACTAATTGAGATCTTTACCTCATCCGGTGACCTCTTGCTCACCAAAATATTAACTCAATAACAACCACTGAATGAAATGTATAGATAATGGAAAAGGGGAGCCCATATGCACGAAATTTGGGAAAATTACACCAAATTTTGGTATGAAATGAATGCCATATATACGAAGACTCTGGAAGCAGAGTCAGTTGGAAAAAGTCATCAGGGCATGGCGTGTGTGAGATCTGTGAAGAGGTGACAGTGAAAGCTCGAAGAGTCTTGTGAACTTATATAAAATTTCTGAATGTCCATAGACTAAGTAAAATTCTAAGTCCAAGAATTTTACAATGTGCCTTTCAAGGTAAAGACTCGGTCACTACTACCCATTAAAAGGTGGAGAGTTATACAGTTTTGAAGACTAGAATAAATTTATTTAAGGGGAAACATAATTTTAATTTTAAACAAAGATTTTAAAAACATCTTGTGAAAATTTCAAGATGGCTGACATCTGAGCACCATAAGCGTAAGCTCCAACATAGTTAAATATCAAGTAACTTGTTCCTCCGGAAGTGAAATCACGCAGTACAACAGACAGTTTTCAAGAAGTGAATACCTTCACCACTTCAGAATTACTGGTGACACCTTCGGGAATTATTCGAACTCCACAGCCGACAACAACAAGAGGTAATTAGTGTGTGCTATCCCTAAATCTACAGACTAATTGTTAACTTCAAGACCAAGCAAAAAATATTTTCCGTCTGAATGTTGTAATCAGACAAGGTGCGACCATCTTCAAGCTGTTTGCCAACAAAGATCAACCTCTGCTGGTCTAACGAAGATTGTTATAAGACAATATCGACAATATCAAGTAAGTTAAAGTAATTCCCTTATAAAGGCAGTTACAAAGTGTAACAAATAATAAGTGTTCCACCGAAGATTCGGTCATTCCACAAACAAATCTCCACTCCAAAACTTAAGACAGTTTGAAAATTAAAAAAAACAATTTAACCGCAGAGAAGCTCCAGAATCACCGTTTTTCGTGAAGAAGAAAGAATATTACTGTATCAAACATAGAAGCACTTTGCTATCCGTGTAGACACCTCGGGATTAAAGCAAATGGGTGTTACAGACTAATACATACACAAACAAAGCCACTCCAACATCTTCTAAAAACATAACGGACACCTCAAACGTCTCAACCGTCGACCTAACCCGCGCAACGACTCCTCGCTGCTGGGAGAAAGGGTGCTGGTGACTGGTACAATACATGTACATACGCTACCAGGGTCTAGGCGATGACAGGCAGGGCAGCCGATCGAGACTACATTCTACCCCAAAAGCTAAATCAAAGTCCTTCAAAAGAAGGCATCGTGCTTATCCCATACAAATGGGAAAACAAGCACGTTAAAAGAAGGAGAGGAAACATAGAAGCAGAAGACGAATTTTACGACCGAATACAATAAGATACGCAGTTTCACTCAGCTAGAGAGAGAGAGAGAGAGAGAGAGAATTTTTATGCAGCAGCCGACATAGGAGAAAAACGTGTTCATTTCCTTTGCGATTCGTGAGAAAGAGAAAGAGAGATGCCCCAGCAACACAAACGCAAGAAGTCACACGTTATCCTGACGTCTCTATCCCAGTAAGGCAGCCAAGAAAATCGTACACCCACAGAAGACGCCCAGATTCAAAGACGGCAAAGATAAGTCCTTGAATATCCTGACATAAGTGCACACACATAAGATTTAATCTATTTTACTAGAGCTAACTTGATGCGAGTACTTCTGTTTGACATTTTCACAACACAAAAGGCTAGTACTTTGAGAAATATTAGATACTTAACTTCTTTGGCAACAAATTTTCTTGTTTTATTAATCAGTACTAATCAATTACTAAGACTTTTCCAATATTTGCATTTACTAACCTGTAATATATGTTATTTTATTGCAATTAAGGGAGATGTTTAGATTTTTTTTGTAAATTTAAGCGACTGTTAAATTTACTTTAATTCAGGTGGAAATGTTTATGATTTTTTGGTGATTTGTAAGACCTGGTTTGTCTTAATTTTTGATTTTTTTTTGAGATGTTACTGCCATAAGTTAATCACAATTCAGTTATATTTAATGTTTAAGAATTTACTCGCCATTAATGAGTAAATGCACGGAAAGAGATCGGCAGACAATAAGAAAGTAAGGATTCCTGTTCATACGAGAAGCCAACCAAAACAAATGAAAATGGATAGTCCTACTCCTTCAGTCCCATCAAACACAACCTCCACAGTTGGTCTTAAATTACATGCGAGTGACCATATTATTAAATTTTGGAGAAGGAAAGGGGAACACGATGCATAATCTAGAGACGTGGATTGAGCAAGCAGGAACCCATTTGAATAGCATTGCTGGAACAGACACAGACAAATTAAATGAAGCTAAAGCCTATCTAGATTTGTCGTCAGAAGATATAGGTGCCACTTTCATTCTAGTGCCTATAGAAGAGATAAGAATTGGGAAGAACTAAAGCAATATCTAAGAAGAATATACTCCACAGTAGGCGAAACAGATCCCGTTACCAGTCTTGCAAAGATAGTTAAAGCTGGAGAATGCGCGAAAGATACAAAAGGCGGAGAGAATATGGAAATAACCCAAAATATGGGGCAAAACTGTAGTTTTTGGCTTCCTGTATCACATTTTCGCCAGTCAAGGTAATAAAAAGAAGAAAGGAAATAAAAGGTAATCAGTTGCAAAGTTGACTTTCCCAGATTTTAGATCCAGTAAAAAATATAAAATAAAAAAAACAGTAAGAGTTCATTACAGAAGTCATAAGAATATAATGTCTGAAAAGGTGTATCAGGATTATTTCTCTTATTTAAGCTTTAACCCATTAGTAGACTGTAAAATCACGGATGTTGAAGGAAACAAAATCAACCTAGTAGGACAAAATGATTTACCTTTTAAGTTAGGAAGAATTCTACTTAAGGAAAGGGTTCTAGTAGCAAGGGGAATGCATTTTGCATTTGCACACCTATTAATTGGTTATCCAACTTTGGGTAGACAAGGAATCATAATTGACGCACCCAGAGAACAATTAGTGATTAGTAGGAAGCATGGGAATTATAGAATATCACAATGTAAAATTATTAGAAGAAAGAGAACTCAGAAAACCTCCTTGCTGAAAAGTATCTTAAAAAAAGATAACACAGAAAAGGGATATCATGTATGTAATACAAATGCACAACTAATCAGTAATAATCCAGAATCTAACCAGGAAACTTACCTGAAATTAAACAGAGAATCAACACTTAAACCAAGAGAAAACACCTGGATAGAATGCACAGTAAATCTATTATATGAAGGAAAAGAAGTTCTAACCCTTACAGAAGTAGCGCAAGTAAATGGAACACATTATTCCTCCAGCCTACACGAAGTTAGACAAAGTAAAATAGCTTTACAAGTTATAATAAGAGAGGAGGAAAAGTTAGGCTATCACAAGGTACAGAGACAGGTTTAGCAGAAGTATACAATTTCCTTATTCAAGTTGTAGAGAAGGAAACAGTATCAGCAATCAATAAAGAGCACACAAATCCAACCCATGAAACAGAATAGAGAAGAGCAAAGATATGGACTCACTTGAAAGACATCGAATAAGACTCTGCTAGAAAGAACATCATTGATTTACTGAGTGAATATAGTGATATAGTCGTCATAAAAGGAGACACCCTTGTCAATACAGGAGAGATAACCCATAGAATAGACATTCCACATAATACTAAACCAATTTACATACCTGCTTATAGAGTTGCACATTCCCAGAAAGAGAAGTGCAACATATGAAGAAGCAAGGGATGATAGAACCATAAAAATCTCCGTGGTTTTTTCCACTTTTGCTAGTTCCAATGAAAGATAAAACATACCGAGTAATAGTTCGATTTTAGAAGGTTAAATAAGATAACTGAGAATGATCCTTATCCAGTGCCATCCATGAGAGATCTTATCACGACCATTGAATCCAAGAAATACTTGACCACGATAGATTTATTACAAGGATTTTTACAAATTCCTTTAGACGAAGAAAGTAAGCCTTTGACAGCTTTTTCCACTAGCAATGGCAGATACCAATATGTAAGAATGCTCTTTGGTCTAAAGTCAAGCCCAGAAACGTTTGTGAGGTTAATGGATAAGATTTTAGGAGATTTATTAGGCAAGGATGTACTTTGCTATATAGACGATTTGGTAATAACAACAGATACAATTGAAGAACACATAAGACTAGTGAGAGAAGTTCTAAAAAGACTGAGGAGAGCAAATCTAAAACTAAAGTTTAAAAAATGCAATCTCCTTAGAAGGAAAATAGACTACTTGGGACATACTTTGAGTGAAAAAGGTGTCGAAGTAAATGACTTAAAGATTATGTCAATCAAAGAGTATCCAGTACCTAATTGTAAGAAAGACGTAAAATCATTCTTGGGTTTGGCAGGTTTTTACCGAAAGTTTATAAAAGATTTCGCTACCATAGCAGCGCCACTGAGTGAATTATTAAAAGAACACATACCGTTCTGGTGGTCAACCAAACAACAGAAAGCATTCGATGAACTGAAAGAAAGAGTGACACACCCTCCAGTACTTAGTTTTCCAGATTTTAGTAAAGAATTCTTCTTAGCCACAGATGCAAGCCGTACTGGTATAGGAGCATGCTTATTACAGAGACATGATAACAAATATTATGCTATAGCTTATTACAGTAAAAAGCTAAAACCAACATAACTAAATTACTCAGTAACAGACCTAGAGTCTTTAGCCATAATAGATGCTTTAAAGCACTTCAGATACATAACATTTGGCTATAAGATAACTATATTCACTGATCATTCAGCTGTAACAGAAATGATAGAAAATCCGATTTTTTCGAAATTAGAGCTCTGTGGTTTATGACTGCCCAAGATTATGACACAGAAATGATATATGTGCCAGGTAAAACAAATAAAGTAGCAGACGCATTATCAAAATTCATCCCACATAGTCCATTGGCTGAGGGGGTTCCCGTGTGCATGAAAGAGACACGAAGTTTCTCTTCATTTCCATAAACTAGACTAGAGAGGTAGCAATCAAAAAAGTCTGGGTAGACTTTTGGTTACCTGGCAATAACCGAGGAAATGACCCCTGAAGTAACGCCTTCTGCCACTCTAATGGTACCAAAATTTAGGGGTAGGGCAAATATAAATCCCTACAACTGGGGAAGTATTAATCACAGAACAACGAAATGCATCTCATAATGTTTGTATTTATATCCTTTATACATATCAATCATCATAGAGAAAATTGGTATCCAAATGAGGTCAACAGAGGTCAAAAGTCACAAAAATCTAATGAAATCAATATTTCACAATAGTGCAGCAAGTATCCGTTAAAATTTTCCGATTTATTCCAGATGAATCCTTTAGAAAACACGTTACTGACCATTTTGGTATGCAGTATTAACTTTTTTATGTCTAATTGAGCCACAAATTGCAAAGAAATATCACCAGAAATTCAAAAGCAGGCTTTTGCCGTTCACATAATGTTTGAAAGTGTAATGTCATGCTTGTATCCTTTAATTAGGAAACTTCAGGTGAATCTGGGGTCCGTAGTGCACAAACACATTTTATGCCACGGACACCTCCTACTCCTCAACGTGATATTTGCAGCCAAAAATGTGTTGTATGTATGTTTATCAAACATCAAGTACATATGAAAAGTTTCTGATTTCGGAAATGGAACAAGCTAAAAAATTCTTGACAGCAACTGTATTTCTACAGGATGATGTTTATGTCCGTGCTTGTGACCCAATAGGAAGTGGGTTGAGAATTATTGTAAAACAAAAAGTTAAAAATGACAGATATTAGTGTCTATTCCATAGTTTTCGAGGTCGCTGAGGTGAATAGTGTCACTCTAGATGCTCTTTAAGTCCAAGTTTAGTACCAGTAGAAAGGGTGGGTGAGAACGGGTGAGATATAGAATGTCAGCAATGCTGGGCAATGTAATTGAAGCAACTACCTTAACAGGAGAGAGAGAGAGAGAGAGAGAGAGAGAGAGTTTACTGGTTGTAATCCACAGTTTTCCCAGGCAATGCCATGTTGGGCAGCTGCTTTATATATATATATATATATATATATATATAAATATATATATATATATATATATATATATATAAATATATATATATATATATATATATGTGTGTGTGTGTGTGTGTGTATGCATGTATAATACCTCAATTATTTTTTTGCCCAAATACCCAGTAAAATCTGAATTAAGGTATAAAAATGTTGATATCTATGGTTTCGAAGTAATGTTCAACATAGTAGTTCATTGGAAACATTAATAAAATAAAGAAAAATATAAAAAAAAATACTAATAAAATTACTTCTCGAGGTAATGACAAAAATAAACAAAAGAAACAGTTCTTGCCATTTAAACTTTGGATAATAATACCTATAACTATCAGCAAGATATTTTTATGTAAAGTTAATTGCGTATGAAATTACCCTTTAACTCACTGAAGACTTTTGAATAAGAAGATAACAAAATTCATGA
>JANJGK010000018.1:10676510-10678601 GCA_039081455.1 Macrobrachium rosenbergii
TACCACAGTACATTATCCCAGAGGAGTGGTTCTTGTAAATCTTAAGGTCATTTTCACAGGCAAAATGAAAAAAAAAATGCAAAAATGGAAAATGAATTAAATTATATAAAAATTCTCCCTTTCAGAATTTCAAGACTAGAAAATTAAACCGGGAAAAATATAGGTAATCCCTTGAAATAATACAAGCGATATTAAACATTTTATACATCCCTATTTTACATTATCACAATTAATGCTAATAGTTTTAGACGTTGGTGATAATAATTTTCGTCTGAATTTCTGACATTTCTCTTGTACAGATTTTTTATTTTTATTTTTGTAATGGATAAGTACTCTCTTGAAATATCTGGAAGACTGGCTAATTATACCTTTAACGATAGGACTATACTTTTCCAACTCCAGTCGAAGAAATAAGAATTTGATGAAAATAAAGAATATATATATATATATATATATATACATATATATATATATATATATATATGTATATATATATATATATATATGTATATATATATATATATATATATATGTATATATATATATATATATATATATGTATATATATATATATATATATATCAGCAAGTGTATTGCAATTAGGATGCTAATTCCGCGATCTTCTCCATCCTGGTTGCGAACGCATCGTAGTCGATAACTAATATTTCTCCCCCGAGTTTGGATTAGATTTTGGAAATGTCGGGTCATGAATGTATGAAGAACCAAATGTATCATTAGTGATGAATTATCAAATTGGGAGTGAGAAATAAAATTAGGATGATCGTAACTTAAGAAGTGTTTTCTACTAATAAGAAATGATGAGAATCTTAACTGTAAATTTTATATATATATATATATATATATATATATATATTTTTTTTTAAGTATAAAACATACGTAGGGAAGTGTTGTTCCAACCCTTCGCTTTTAACTTACCTTTTTTCTTGAATAGTGAGGTTGGTATATTCTTTAATTGGACTGAATATGTAGTATGTATCGATATAATCTAAAGGCAATGTAAGTTTTGATGTAGATACATTATTCACTTTGGTTGTATGGACCAATTAAAATATTATGTATAATGATGGTTTGCTCATACACTTCAAAACACCTGAACAGCATTTTGTATGCTTATTTAAAAATCAGGATTTTTTACATAGTAAAATTAAATTTACCTTTATATATAAGGCTAACTGGCTAATTTTCCTGTAGATTCCTATTCAAACCCAGGAAATAAATTTCTCTCTTAGTTATAGCAATTCCGCGGGAAAACTTCATGAAAAAATGTACATTTTCATTAGGGATAAGATAATATACAAGTAAGGTAGTAACCTACTGTCTTGTAATGGACGATGGTGGCTTGAACATTAAAGTAATCCGAAAATATTACCGTAGCGTAAGAGTTGGAATGAAAGTTGTGGAATATTTACAAAGACATTGGCTTTATTGGCCTAACAATGTAAACCTGCAGTATCTTCCTTTGAATCTGCGTTTTGATCCGAAATGGCAAATGGCATATAACAATCATCTCACAGCCTCTCTAGACGGTGCTTACTTAAACTTTCTTATTCTCTTGAATATATATATATATATATATATATATATGTATATATATGTATATATATGTATATATATATATATATATATATATATATATATAAAATAAACAAAGAGCACCTCTTGTGTGTGCCTTCTTAGAACTTAGCTATTCCACATTCAACTTCATTTCGTTTTGACAGTCTTCAAGAGCATTTATTTTTTGGAAATTATGAGGTAATTCTACACCCTTTCTATTTTACAATGGAATATATAACATTCTTTCATTTGTTCTTTGCTCATTATTATTCCTTCCTTTATTGTCCCAGTTGCTTCGTCTTTTTCTTTTCGCCATTTTTGATGCCACGGTTATGTTCTTTGTTCCCTACCTCTGAGAAAAAAAAAAAATCATTCCTACACTAGTAATCAGTGTCCGTTCTTTAACTCCTTTAAAGGACCCTATTAACTTTGGCAAAATTATTTCTCATAAGTTCTCCTTCATGAAATGCGAGTTCTCCTTCCCAGATCTTCTGGCCGAGCTTAATATACCTTGAG
>JANJGK010000018.1:10678701-10708701 GCA_039081455.1 Macrobrachium rosenbergii
TCTGGTCTTGAATCCAATCACACTTACACAACTTTCACACTCATACTCTACCTTTCCTTAACAACTTCCCCCCTTGCGTCATTCAGCTTGCATTTCTTCTATCTTCTTTATGTAAAAATTCCAAAATTCATACTATATTCGCCAGGGGCAGCATGACCTACATACAGCATCTCTCATATTGCATCTTCCATGATATGTAGAGCAATGTCTTACACTTTCTCATGTGCTTGCCTCTGTTTTCTCACCTTCTTAACCTCCTTATTCATCCTCGAGTATTTCCGCACACATTGTTCCCGTGTGTCCTCAAGTGACACCTTCCTTCACTAAATTTCCCGTTTTCATCATCTCCCCATTCGATTTTTAATCACCTCTTCTCTCCATCCTATACCCACAAACACATCCTGACTTCTCCATAACCCTATCCCGGAATTTGAAACATTCATTATAAAGTCCTTTAAATTCTTTGCCTTTAACCCCAACCCATTTTCCAACGATTTTCACATTATGCGTCCTTACCATTTCCTTCTCATGAAAGTCACTTGTTTAAAGATGTAGGGAAAGAAGACAGCAATATTTCTGTTCTTTACTTTCCTACCTGAACTTCGGTCTTTCTTGACTTTCGCTCTCCTCCGCACCATTTTCTCTTTCCCGAGTGTACTTACACACGTTCTTTCAAACCTTGCATTTCCATCAACTATGCTTCTTTACAGACACATTTCCACAAGACTCTACATTCTCATTTACTCCAAGATCTTCATATCAGCCCACTATGTATTGAATATATGTTGAAGCGAATAGATACTATCGCCGGGGGAGAGGTTATTGAAATAAATGTCGAAGGGGAAAAAAATGAGGTACAACAGAACTCGCTTGCGACCCTGCACTGGTTTTGGTCGATAAATCCTTTCTTTTGTTTCAAGTCATACCACAGTACATTATCCCAGAGGAGTGGTTCTTGTAAATCTTAAGGTCATTTTCACAGGCAAAATGAAAAAAAAAATGCAAAAATGGAAAATGAATTAAATTATATAAAAATTCTCCCTTTCAGAATTTCAAGACTAGAAAATTAAACCGGGAAAAATATAGGTAATCCCTTGAAATAATACAAGCGATATTAAACATTTTATACATCCCTATTTTACATTATCACAATTAATGCTAATAGTTTTAGACGTTGGTGATAATAATTTTCGTCTGAATTTCTGACATTTCTCTTGTACAGATTTTTTATTTTTATTTTTGTAATGGATAAGTACTCTCTTGAAATATCTGGAAGACTGGCTAATTATACCTTTAACGATAGGACTATACTTTTCCAACTCCAGTCGAAGAAATAAGAATTTGATGAAAATAAAGAATATATATATATATATATATATATATATATATATATATATATATATATATATATATATATATATACATATATATATATATATATATATATATATATATATATATATATATATATATATATATATATATATATATATATATATATATATATATATATATATATATATATATATATATATATATGTATATATATATATATATATATATATATATATATATATATATATATATATATATATATATATATATATATATATATATATATATATGTATATATATATATATATATATATATATATATATATATATATATATATATATATATATATATATATATATATATATATATATATATATATATATATATATATATATATATATATATATATATGTATATATATATATATATATATATATATATATATATATATATATATATATATATATATATATATATATATATATATATATATATATATATATATATATATATATATATATATATATATATATATATATATATATATATATATATATATATGTATATATATATATATATATATATATATATATATATATATATATATATATATATATATATATATATATATATATATATATATATATATATATATATATATATATATATATATATCAGCAAGTGTATTGCAATTAGGATGCTAATTCCGCGATCTTCTCCATCCTGGTTGCGAACGCATCGTAGTCGATAACTAATATTTCTCCCCCGAGTTTGGATTAGATTTTGGAAATGTCGGGTCATGAATGTATGAAGAACCAAATGTATCATTAGTGATGAATTATCAAATTGGGAGTGAGAAATAAAATTAGGATGATCGTAACTTAAGAAGTGTTTTCTACTAATAAGAAATGATGAGAATCTTAACTGTAAATTTTATATATATATATATATATATATATATATATATATATATATATATTTTTTTTTAAGTATAAAACATACGTAGGGAAGTGTTGTTCCAACCCTTCGCTTTTAACTTACCTTTTTTCTTGAATAGTGAGGTTGGTATATTCTTTAATTGGACTGAATATGTAGTATGTATCGATATAATCTAAAGGCAATGTAAGTTTTGATGTAGATACATTATTCACTTTGGTTGTATGGACCAATTAAAATATTATGTATAATGATGGTTTGCTCATACACTTCAAAACACCTGAACAGCATTTTGTATGCTTATTTAAAAATCAGGATTTTTTACATAGTAAAATTAAATTTACCTTTATATATAAGGCTAACTGGCTAATTTTCCTGTAGATTCCTATTCAAACCCAGGAAATAAATTTCTCTCTTAGTTATAGCAATTCCGCGGGAAAACTTCATGAAAAAATGTACATTTTCATTAGGGATAAGATAATATACAAGTAAGGTAGTAACCTACTGTCTTGTAATGGACGATGGTGGCTTGAACATTAAAGTAATCCGAAAATATTACCGTAGCGTAAGAGTTGGAATGAAAGTTGTGGAATATTTACAAAGACATTGGCTTTATTGGCCTAACAATGTAAACCTGCAGTATCTTCCTTTGAATCTGCGTTTTGATCCGAAATGGCAAATGGCATATAACAATCATCTCACAGCCTCTCTAGACGGTGCTTACTTAAACTTTCTTATTCTCTTGAATATATATATATATATATATATATATATATATATATATATATATATATATATATATATATATATATATATATATATATATATGTATATATATGTATATATATGTATATATATATATATATATATATATATATATATATATATATATATATATATATATATATATATATATATATATATATATATATATATATATATATATATATATATATATATATATATAAAATAAACAAAGAGCACCTCTTGTGTGTGCCTTCTTAGAACTTAGCTATTCCACATTCAACTTCATTTCGTTTTGACAGTCTTCAAGAGCATTTATTTTTTGGAAATTATGAGGTAATTCTACACCCTTTCTATTTTACAATGGAATATATAACATTCTTTCATTTGTTCTTTGCTCATTATTATTCCTTCCTTTATTGTCCCAGTTGCTTCGTCTTTTTCTTTTCGCCATTTTTGATGCCACGGTTATGTTCTTTGTTCCCTACCTCTGAGAAAAAAAAAAAATCATTCCTACACTAGTAATCAGTGTCCGTTCTTTAACTCCTTTAAAGGACCCTATTAACTTTGGCAAAATTATTTCTCATAAGTTCTCCTTCATGAAATGCGAGTTCTCCTTCCCAGATCTTCTGGCCGAGCTTAATATACCTTGAGGTTTATCCTACGTATATAATTTCTTCACCTTTTGTATGCTACAAACAAAACGCCCTGCTCAGTCCTCTTGGCATAGATTGTACTCACCCTTTTATTATAATACACAAACAGAAGCTTCAGGGTACCATATTTTCACGATCACTTAGTCCCTCTCTCTCTCTCTCACTCTCTCTCTCTCGTTCTCCTTTACTTTATGAAAAGCAAAATCTGCATAAACCTTCCATTTCATGGCCCATCGTAAAGTTGAGGGGAATTGCTCTCAAAGTCGCCCTTAATAACCAAACATTTATTTGCAAGATCTCCCCTCTTCCGCTCTTTTTAAAAACATTTCTGAGCAAAATCTACATATTGTTTTCACTTTATGGGTGTAATGTTCTATAGACTTCATGATGATGACCCCTTAAGAAAGAGGGGTCTTAATTGTGGAGTTACGCTCTTGAATATCTGCAAGTATTTCTCATGTTTGGCACAAATTATTCTTATTCTTTACCAAAAATAATTTTTTTTTTATCTTAGCTGATTATCCTATTCTGATATTTATTTAGTGCTATGCGTTCATATTCGAATTAAATAGAGGAAGCGTGGTTGGGGGATTCAACTAATATTGATGATACACTGTATATTAAAAATATAATTCCACCTGGAGCTGTAAATATATCAGGAGTTAGTAATAGTCTTTCTTTCCAACCATCATAAAATTAGTTGTAATT
This sequence comes from Macrobrachium rosenbergii, assembly GCA_039081455.1. Lineage (NCBI taxonomy): Eukaryota > Metazoa > Arthropoda > Malacostraca > Decapoda > Palaemonidae > Macrobrachium > Macrobrachium rosenbergii. The sequence goes on from JANJGK010000018.1 coordinate 10,683,082, forward strand.
AAATTATCATGTGATACAAATTATGGATTAAAAATCCCATGAATTCCATATGGCAAATAACTTTATATTCTTGTATAACTGCTTACAGTAAAAAAACAAGCATTTGTTATAATCATGAAGCAAACATTTACATTAAAGAACTCTCTCGACAGTACTAAAGAATGTGCATATCAAACCCTCTGTTAGTTATGTTACAACTTTTAAGTTAGCAAAACTGGAAATCACCGGAAAAGGGAAAGAAACAGCTTAAAAAATGTGAGATGGTTACAAATCAAATGACTAGATAGGGGCAAAAAAGATGATTCATTCCAATAGCATATTGACAAAAATCTTGTCCAGTTTTATAAGAGATAGCCTCCGTTAGACTATGAATGTTAGCCTATAAATGTATAAGGCGATGCATTCATTTCAAAAGAAGTAAGTAAAATGTATAGATTTTAAGGAAGGTAGTTGACATAGGAAGAAAACAAAGTTCTGAGCCCGCCACTCACATAAATAAGATCTGCAGACAAAGTACTGACCTTAGTCGCTAACGAAATTACTGCTCCTTGCGCTGTTTTTCCAGTTACCAGGCGTAAATATTTGCTTTTCAGCCGTCTGTGTGTTTGTTTTTACTCTCACTCTTAAAGATGTCTTAAAAAACAAAAGGCGAAACCGATCAGGATTTATATCTAATGTTTCATTTTCTCTGTGGTACATTTGTATATCATATATACCGTATATACACTCATGTTCCTCTGGGAGGGCATCGCTCTGAATATTTCAAAGCAAGTATTTCAATGAGGTTGCTGGTCCATGCCTTTCTCATCACTGCGGGAATTATTGTTCATATAATTCCTTTGATGTCAAACAATATCCATTAATTTTAGCAGTATGGTCCTATAGAAAGTAAGCTACAGTTTTTTTTTTAGCCAAATCTGCGGAAAGATTTTTTTTTCTTACTCTTAAAGTTAGACACGATACTTCTTATTAGTAAAAATAGTTGGCATTAAGCTTGTTCAATGCGCTGGGACCTCTCCCTAAAGTAAGAAAAATTTGTTTATGGCAGGAACAATTCGGGCATTGTGACATGGGCCGCGTTCCTGCAGCACTGCATTAAATTTCCTCAAAAGAGATAGTCCGTGTGATGCGACAGTGCTCATCAAACGGCTTCCGATAGATGTGGAATTTTCAAATTACCGAAATTAGTTAAGTAAATGATATATGTGTTTGTATACACACACACACATACACGCGCACACACACACACGTATATATATATATATATATATATATATATATATATATATATATATATATATATATATATATATATATATATATATATATATACATTACCTCTTGCTCCACCTGTTCCATAATCTTAAAAGGTATCCTATACAACGGAACATAAATAGGCCTCGTCCCTCCCTCTAACTCTACATTATGTTCTAAAACATTTGTCATTCTCAGTTTATCCCCCTTCAGGGCTATAACATCAGAATATTCAGCTAACACCTCACCTAACACCACCTGTATATTCTGTATAGTCTGCTTCACCTAAATGATTTCTATAATTTCCGTTCTAACCTCCATTTCGGCCTCTGAAAATCCATTGTGCCCCCCTACAAATGTCACTGATTCAGTATTATCACTCCATTCCTCCAAATCTACAATGTAAGTATTCTTCTGATATCTCCTAATTGAACTATTTCCGTTTACAATTTCACCCATGTAACACCATTATTTGATACCTTATTTACTGAAACTGTACTCACCACACCTTTAAGTTTCTCACTGCCTTCAACCACATACACCTGTTTATTCACCTTTATATCTCTCACCTTCATTTTCACCATAGCAACCATACCTGGTCCTAAAACAACATCATCCAACAGACTGGCATTATATACCCTCTTCCCCTCATCATTAGGCTCAACTTCTCCCCGTGACTGATTATCTCCCACAGTTTCCTTATTACCCTTACTCACAGAAATATTCCCCTCAGTTCCATCAACACCCCACATACTGGACAAAAGCCCTAGGTTCATCAATTGATATGCCCCCTTCATCAGGATATATAGAAATCCTATTCTTTCTGCATGCAGGATGACCCAGTAGAATTCTCTTCCCCAGATTAACACCTCATACTACCAAAACTGGTTCCTTAATTACCTGGTCCCCCAACAAAAAACTGATATCCGCCACACCTACGACATCTATTATGAGCCTGTGCATCACACACTTTCTCCCCTAAATGCCTTAACCGATATTGGGAAAATATCGACTGATAAAAATCATAATTTACCAAACTGACCAAAAATCAAAACACTAGACCCAGCTATAGCTCCCTTCACCACAGGCTTTGGTTCTCGTACATCTCCCAAAAGTCCTATTTGACACAAACAGTTTACCTTTTCCCCATTTGCTGTTCGGCCGTCCAAAAATCCTGCCTATTTCTAGACTTCCTTTGTTTTCCCTCCTGAGGAACTTACTTATGGCCACCCCCAAAATTCTGAGTTACCAGTCTAACATTGCTTCTTTTGAGTGATGAACAAAACCACCAAGAATGGTCAGAACCCTTACACCCGCCACAGTATTTAACTTTGCAAAACTTCTTGGTATGCCCTGGCCATCACAATTAAAACAGCGAAACTGCGGCGTTTGATCCATAGATTTCCTAACACTTTCCACTTTGGCACAAAAACTACTAGAAGCAAAATGAGATCTTCTGTCACTCTCCACTTTACCACAAAAACCACTGGCAGTAAATTTAGATTCTCTCTGCAGGAAGACCATCTGGCCTACCGCGGCCTTCGGCGTGCCATTGAAAAAGGTGCTATCTGTCGTTGGACATATCGACATGTGCTTTCTAATCTGGGCAAAAATCAGTGCCTCATCAGATGTAGGTTCTATCTGACTGTCAAAACTACTTACTACTACATCAGGGACGTCATGCAAGACCCAAGAAAAATGCAACAACTTTTGAAAATTTCTCTAAGGATATAGAATCACCACATACCCAGCTCAAACTTCCTAATTTCTCTACCAAATCCCTTGCAGCATCAAATAACTGAGAGCTAAAATCTACCATAGAACTCTGCGCTTTCCTAATCTTATAGAATTCTCTTATGCTTTCATATCCCGTACTAAATCCCCACACTTAACTGCCCTGTATGCAGTTCTAAGAAATCCTTTGAGGTCCTCCCAAGTTTGATATTTAAGAAACTGAAAACTACGACAACGACGGCCAATATCTCCTGCATCCAGTGCTAAGAAGCTTTTGGCTTCATTAAACACTTTTGTTTCATCTGTGATTTTCTTTGAATTCAAATGGCTCTGAACAGATTCAATAAAAATCTTAACTGGCTGATGCAAGACCCCATTTACCAATCCCTCAAAAGGCTAAACTGACGAAGCGACACTTGTGATTCTATGGGTTGAAGTTTTCTCATACCTGTCGCTGCCAGCCATTTCCAGTAATTTCCCTTTCTGGTTTCTACGTGAATGATAACTACTCCACACCCTTGTAAAAACCCTCCCCGACCACAAACGCATGTAATATTTAAAAAAAAACTTACACAACAATACCAAAAAACAGAATATTCACGTCCCCTTAACCAAACAATATTTGCAAAACTCCAAGGGAGAAATCTATATCCTTACGTCCTTGAGCAACAGCTGGTGGCTATAGAATATGCGGGTCAAGGGTAGAAACACACGAAGTTTCCTCAACGAAAGAAAGAATGAAAGAAGAAGAAGAATAAGAAGAAGAAAAAAAAAGGAAAATTCCCCCGAAGTAAAATTCTCCCTCCGATATTACAACCGGCTTCTCGCAGGCAGAAAAAGCTGAAGTTGCAGACCGGGCAGGGACGTATATCTCCAGGCAGACAAATGCTTATCCAGGCGAAAAGACCCCACCCATTGTCGTCAAGCTGAGACACCACCGCATGAACACCCTGCTGCCCGCGTCTCCGTGCCGGGAAAAAATCTAACTCAGCACAAATGTACGAGTGCATTACTATGCAAAGCGCTTATCCCCCCACAGTACAACCCATCATACATACCCAAATATGTATAAAAATAAAAGAAAAAAAGCTACGACCATATAACAACTCAACAAAAGAAAAAAAATAGTTGCAGAAAGAGATAGGTGAGAGAAAAAACACAAGGAGAAAAAAAAACTGAACTTCCTTTGTTTCATTAAAACATGATAAGAAAAAAAAAAGAAAAACCCTTAATAAAGTCAGCTCATATAAATCACCTATTCCACCCCATAATAAATCTATAAGAGAAAAACAAAAGATAAATGAGAGATAACCGAAATTTTAAAAAATACGCCGAAATGAAAAGTCAAAAGAGAAAAGCTCACTCTTTTCTTGCCTTCATATCCCAGCATTGTCGAGAGATCATGATAACCCAACTAAATTGTGGCCACGCTTCACTTAAAAATATACAAATACAGAATCACATCGAAGACCGCAATAAAACCCGACACTCCTAATCAACACTCCCCTAAGGGACTCCCCCCTAATGCACTGAAGTACACGCCGAGGAAGACCACAACAAAAGATCCTCTCAACCACCTTCGCGACCGAAGCTGCTGCTGCAGCGAAATTTCCATCTGACTGATGGAATGTCAACCGCTCCTGCATTTTACACAGACAACACCCTACAAAAAATATATATAAAATGTGTACCTAATTCCTAACTGTTTACCTAAATGCAAAAACCATACACCTGCACACATTCCTTCTTCAGCGTGGGTTCTCAACCTCTTGGTAACGTGATCAATTTCCGCCTGCCACCACTGTTACACCCCTCCCACGGAGTATTGGGTCTTACCTGAAGTCTGGTTGGCATCCCGTAGTCAGCAGTTGAGAAGTCTTTTCTCTCTCTCTCTCTCTCTCTCTCTCTCTCTCTCTCTCTCTCTCTCTCTCTCTCTCTCTCTTAGTCTATCTAAGGTGTATAAAATCAAACCCTAAACTGCAGAAATAGAGTTTATTTTTCAAACCCAACATAATACTGGTTAAAATGGAAATGAGAAAAAATGGGTTATTAAACCCCCACTTCAAAAAATAAAATGAAATAAAAACCAAAATCTCATTTCCATCACCGTCACTAATTATTTCATTATAAATTCAATAGGTCTGATAGCTTGTATTTAAGTTACGGCAGATGTCAGAACTGCCTTTCACCCTGTTTCCCATGATTGTCGCCTTTATCCACGATCCATCTGTCAAACCAAAAACAAAACACTTCATTACCCAACATAATACCAAGTGGGATAATTCCCATAACATTAGAACAAAAGTTATTCACCAAAAAAAAAAATGTAAATAATAAAGAAAGCTCACAAACACAAAAAAAAGATAATAAAATACATGCCTGTCCCTTCATAATCAAGCAATTGACAGGAATTCCTGTAAGTTTGTCAGTATAGTTTTTCTTTTTGAGAATACGAGTTTTGAATACAGCCATTAAATACACTTGTAATTTTTTCCCGTGACAAAGTTTCATAAATGGACGACCACATATTCTTTTGCTGGTATGTATCCTATGCCAAGGGCTAGAGATTAAAAAGTCAACATTTTCCAAGTAATTGAAAAAATAGATGAAAAATAATAAATGTTTTGATTTTTTCATTTCTGAATGTCCTTTTATTGCATATATTTTAAGTATCATGCGCTCTTTAGTATTTTAATTTCTGCATCTGATTCAACAAAGGCTAAAATATTTGTTAACAGATTTGAAAGAACATAATAGAATATAATCATTTAACTGTACACTAGGACTGAGCTAATATAAGTGAGAGGATAACTAGAAGCTTCATTCTACAGGAAAGACAAAAAGTTTGAATTTTCGACAAATGCTATTGGGCTTAACGTAACTTTCTTTAAGGGAGGCACCTCAGAAAATAATCTACTAAATTCTTTTTCTCTCTCTCTACACACCCATGCGTACACATTATATATATATATATATATATATATATATATATATATATATATATATATATATATATATATATATATATATATATATATATATATATATATATATATATATATATACATACATACATAGATAGTGGCTGGAAGATTAACAAAAATAGTAGAGAAGCAGAAGGGATTTTAACATCTTAGGAAACTTGATTACCACTGTCATATTTGAGTTTCTCTCTCTCTCTCTCTCTCTCTCTCTCTCTCTCTCTCTCCCTCATTAAATTGATACGGAGAGATCAAATTTTAGAAAATGATCCCTGTACCAAATGAAATTTCTCTTGACCCTGGTACAGAATTACAAGATTACTGATATTCCGACAATGACCTCTGTTCTTCACTCAAGTATTGTACGCCTATAAGCAATGGAGCCGGTAAAAAAAAAAAAAGTCTTTCATGTTGATTTGGAAAAGAAAACTTTTGATAAGTAATTTCACTTAATTATAGTAGATATGAATGGAAACTATATACTTATGATTCTAAATGTTATCGGTCAATGGAGAAGTCCTAGCGTCACTAGACTTTTGATGATTCTTATTCTAGGCTTATTCGATGAGCAGACCTTTCTAATCTCTAGACCTTGGGATAGGATATACGCCAGCAAAAGAATACGCGACCCTCCATTTATAAAAATTTGCCACAGGAATTGATTCGTGAAAAAAATTCTCCCATACAAAAAAAAAAAAAAAAAATTATATGGAAGGACTATAAAACCCATTCTTCTTCTTTTTTTAACCCATTAATGCTACAAAAGTTTATTATAATTAAGGCTGATATCTAGATAGGAATATCAGTTCTAGTCCAGGTCTAAATGCTCAATGCCCCATTCGGCACAAGATATCCGGAGATATAAAAAAGATCTCAGTAGTAGGTTTTAATATCCTTAGCCTCTTTTTTGTTATTCAAGTGGCCGGGTTAATCAAAGACAGGTATTATTCGTCTGCATATCAGCCTCACATTCAGTGACCTTTACATGCAGTAAATGGTTTTATATTCCTTTAATTTTAGCTGCATTTTTTTACGTAGATTGGTTGAGATTGGTGTGAATATGATGCCTAAATTATAGAAGGTGAATGTATATCCCAAAATTCCTTAAGCATTTCTTAGCCTATCCAGTTTATCCAACAAATGTTCTTTCAGAAGCGCACATGGTACTTAACAAAAGCCAGATTTAGATCCTCTTTTATTTACCTATACTCTCAAGAAAACGATCCCAGTGGTTCTTGGATATGATAAAATGAGTCATCAGATATAATGTTGTTAATCACTCTTAATACTGTTTATTTTTTGCTGAAATCCTTTCAGCAAAAAATAACGCTGATGAACTCACCTCGCTAGATCCAAAATTGAGATTTAAAGTAAATGGAAGAAAAGATGAAAAACTAGCCTTTTAAAAATATTCTGATGATAAAAAGAATCCTCTGGAAAAAAAATCACTTTGCTCAAGAAATTATATTCACTATTTCCTATATTCAATATCTCAGCGTTGTACCTAGCAATATTTTCGTTAGAGGACTAAAGATTTATTCTCGCGGATGCCTACATAAAGAATTCGATCTTATTTGTAAACAACCCCTCCATCTACTGTACCTCTCACATGTTATCGAAAAATACGTCAATAAAGCCAATATAACATACGGGCAGCGGATGAAAACAAAGGATATTTTGGGAACAAAATAAAATTCCCTTACGTAGAGGATATGAAGAATGTGACTAAGAACATCTAGGCTGATAACCTGTTTTTTTTATACATACATACATACATACATACATACATACATACATACATACATACATACATACATATATATATATATATATATATATATATATATATATATATATATATATATATATATATATATATATATATATATATATATATATATACATATATATAAGAATTTGAATCTGATTATTCATTTTATCACATCCAAGAACCGTTGGGATAGTTTTCTCGGGAGTATAGGGAAATAAAAGAGTATATAAATCTGACTTTTGCAAAGTACCATGTGCGCTTGTGACAAAACATTTGTTAGATACACTGGACGTTCACTGTCCTTAATGATATTAGACCACGAAAGATAGGGTAGGAAATGCTTAAGGAATTTTGAGATTTATATATATATATATATATATATATATATATATATATATATATATATATATATATATATATATATATATATATATATATATATATATATATATATATATATATATATATATATATATATATATATATATATATATATATATATATATATATATATATATAATCACTTTCACACGTGATTCTTTTATCACACATAACCACAAGTGATAAAATGAGAGAATGATTGTAGGTCCTGACCTGTTTCAGCTTTATTTCCAAGCCATTGACGAATGACTGATACATAGTGGTAGAAATGACAATATATATATATATATATATATATATATATATATATATATATATATATATATATATATATATATATATATATATATATATATATATATATATATATATATATATATATATATATATATATATAGGCTACTACAGAGATAGTACGGACGAACATGCACAACCGTTTGAGACTACGAATCCACACCTGACAAGTGCTAGTGGTATAAATCACAATAAATACTCAAGGGACAATATCGACAAACATACAGAGGGGTGAAAAAATTCAGTGATACTAATAACCCCATACTGTGGGAGCAAATAATATGATAAATCCATTTTTCCATACTTTACTATTGACTTCCTTAAAATTTATATATTTTATAAATCTTTTTTCTTAGAAAATCAAGTTCATGTATGCCTTGGCTGATATTCATCTTATGGACCTAACTTTCTCTTATATAGCTAAATTCAACGATATTCCTTTCCAGTGCTTTATTAAAATACGCTTTCTGTTTTGCCTCTTCCTAGTTGATAGTATGATTGTTCTCACTAACAAGTACAAAAATCCCACTGCTCACTCGCGCATATCTTACACATTCTTTATGCTGTTTTATTCTCTTTTCCTTTGTCTTATCAGTTTGCCCAAAATAAAACTTATCGCAAGATTTGCAGGGAATTTATATACACTCCCTTTAGTATTGTCGCGATTCTTTAAAAGTACATATTTCATTGTTCTTAAGTACGGCATGAACACCAGAATTCTTAAGAAGTTAGAGGATATCTTTCATATCATTATTAAATGGTAGTACAAGTAAAACTTTTTGTTGTAAGTTTTTTTTTTTTTTTTTTTTTTTTTTTAATAGTCTTTTTTGCTGCTTCTAATGCGTTGTCTAACGTACAGTGAGAATATTTTAATCTCTTACCAGTAACCCTCTCTTGTGTATTTCATATCATTATATTCAGGGCTTCATGTGCGTAATTTCCTTAAGAACATAGATGAGCCCACATGTTTTACATTCGCATATCGTCACCCTCATAAACTAACTGCCTAAGTCATTTTTCATTGATTTTTGGATTTTTGCCTAAACCAAATCTCCAATATGTGTCGCACCTACTGGTATACTTGCCTAAGTCATATGTAGAAAGTAAGTGGAATAAATTTCCCAAAAAGCTTTCTGCCTAAGTCACTCAGTGACTTAGGCATTATTATCACTATGTCTAAGTCATGATTGTGACTTTTGCAAAAAAATGACTTAGGCAGTTAGTTTATGAGGGTGACGATATATTAATCCACAAATTTCGTTTAATATCTGATTCACTATACCTTTGGAATAACTTATACTTCACGCTAATTATAAATGCTGAGTGCTTCGTCGCCAGTGGGATTCGTGACGAAGCCCTTATCAGTTACCCAGAAGTCAGAGTTAATGCATTTTCAGTGCTTATAAATCATATAGGGTGTAACACGAGTTTATGCAAATATTTTGGGAAATTAGAGGAAAAGTCATTTTGAGCAGAATATGTTCTATAAACATGTACGTTTTAAGGCATCGGTGGTCGGTGAGGTGAATTTTAAATTATCATTATCGCTGCTATAGGACAAGTAAGATGTACGGGATGTCTCAGTAGTCTTGGATATTGTGGTGGGGTTGTGGGGGCGGGGTTGAGGGTTGATGAAGTACAGTCGGCAACTGGGTTGTTAGTCTTTTCATTATAATCTTTTTCTTTCAGGTTATTGAAAAATGTAACATTACAGTCCCTTCATCTAGTAAATTAGTAAATCTAATTTTAATTATTAATTTTACGTATCAAGAAAGTAGTGTAAATGTTACTTGGTAACATTTATTTATGGTATGAATAGGCTACCTTTGACAGGAACGAAAGAAGGGAAATTTTCAATAATGTTCCCATTTTTATTCATCCGATAGAGTTGAAAATATTTTCATAGGGGCGTTTTCTTCGTTTGCCTGGTATGTGATGGACACTTTTGATGGAGAAGGAGAGATGTTTTTTTTATAATACATTTTAAATCTTTAATCGGTATGTAATGACTAGGCCTATCTTTGATGGAGGGTAGATTCTATTAAGTTTGCTTTTCTTCTATTTATCGTAGTCATGTGAATACCTTTGATGGAGAGGGAGAAGGTTTCAATAATGCTTGCATTTTTTCCCCTTTATTCAGTATCTAAAGAATACAATTGATCTGGAGGTATTTTATTCACATCGGCCTGATTGTCATTTTTTTTAAATAACAATGGAGCTCACAGCTGTATAATATAGACATTGAACTGTTGCAAAACCCATAAATGAATATCGCATCTGCATATATCACATTACTAGAATGGTAAGGCATTGTCTCCATTTTCTTGCTTTCGAAAAGAATCAGAATTTGACACTTCTAACCCGGACACACTCGCTTATTTTGGCGGAAAAGCGAGACTGCTCAGAGTAACAAGTGAACTGGCCTGTTCCATCCCCCTCCCCATATGCCAACCCCCTCTGACACACCGTACACCAGAAGTGGCCAACTACGGACCCCAGGCCGAACGCGGCCCCCAAAAAGATTTAATTGTTTAGGCTGCTTGCCATAACTCCCCTACAATTTACCATAATTATCGTACAATTACATTTGACCATCCGTACAATAAACGATACCATATGCATGATATGCGATAATTTCCGATATTTGTCAAATGATCTTCTGGAAACGTGCGATAATTTGAAAATTTTCCTACCAATGGAAAAATAAATACGTGAATTGCGTTCTCTCTCTATCTCTCTGTGTCTCTCTTTTTCTCTCTCCCTCATTGAAATCTGTGGTAAAGTCTTGAAGGTTGGGAACCTAGACATGTTTTGGAGCATAAGCTGTGTTTTTGTTAAGTTTGTTTCATGTTGTGGACAGGCCTGGACCTATCTAACTGCAGATGAACACTCTGAAACCATGAGTGGTCAAAAAGCGAAAAAGTTGATAGCGAGTGCCGATTTTATCAAAAGAATGGACAACAAAATATTTCTTCAGTGAAGTGCGTTCTAAAGCCGCATGTTTGATTTGTAAAGGGAATATTGTGGTATTCAAGGAGTATTATATCAACCATCACTTTTCTACCAGGCACACTATGCTAGTAACTTTTCCAGTGATGAGAGGGCTGCCACTGTTACAAAGTTAGCAACTAGCTCACAGGTTCAGCATAACATTTTTACCTGTCAACCCACAATTCAGGGGTCATGCACAAAGGAAAGCTATGTAGTGGCATACAAGTTGGCAAAGGCAAGGAAGCCATTCTCTGGTGGAGAATTTTTGTGCCTGCTGCAGTTCTATTTCCGGACATCGTAAGCAAATTCGAGAATCTCAGTCTATCTTGAAGAACAGTGACTCACTGCATAGTGATAATTGATGATGAATCGTCCAAGAGAGTAGATTCTTTTGTGTTGTTTTCGTTAGCTTAGGACGAGAGCAATGACATAAAGGACACTGCTCAACTCTCAACTCTCAATCTTTATCAGAGGGATTAACAAAAGTTTTGAAATCACAGGAATTTCTAGCTATGGAATCCATCAAGGGCACAACACGATGAGTGGATTCGTATGAGAAGGTGTTAGGGGTTATCGAGAGGTTAAAGCTACCATGGAGTAGACTTGTCAATGTCACCACAGATGGATTGCCAAATTTAACAGGAAAAAACGTTGGAATGCTGGAAAGAATTCAGGATAGGTGAAATAAGAAAGGATTGAGTTGGAGATAACTTTCCTACACTGTATAATCCACCAGGAGTCCCTGTGCAATTCTGTTTTGCGTTTTGATCACCTAGTGAAGGTGGTTGTAAAATTCAAGAACTTTATTTGGGTGAGAGGGCTTAACTCTCGACAATTTATTAAAATGATTGAAGAAACTGACGCTGACCACCACGACTTACTTTACAATTCCAATTTTCGTTGGTTAAGGTTGGGGAAAGTATGCCAGCGCGTATGGGAGCTCAGAGAGGCCAACGAGCCATTTTTTGGAGTTAATGAGGAAAGTTCAAGATTTCTCTGGGTTTTGTATTGACGATTGGCTGTGTGATTTTGCATTTCCTTTGGATGTCTTGTCACACAGGAACGAATTGAACTTGAAGCTTTCAAAGCCAGCCTGACTGTTCTCACGACAGATCATGCAAAAATCGTTTGCTCATTTTCCCACACAGGAGACGCTCACAGAATCCTCATGGCATGCAAGTAAATATGACAAACCGCTGAATGACCTCCATGCAGAGTTCTGCCATAGTTTTCTGATTTTCAGAAGATCGTAGAGTTGCTTCAGCTTGTGTCATGTCGCCTGACTCTCGACTATGAAACAGCACCAAGGACCTTCAGTTGGAACTTGATAGACTTGCAGTGTGACTCTGTTTTAAAGGAGAAATTCAACACTGTGAAAGTGGAGGCGTTTTATTCCTCGCTGAATGAGGCCAAGTTTCCAAAAACCCGACAGGTAGCACAGAGGTCAAAAAATGATGTCACAGAGCCCAGCTCACTGATGAACAATTGGGACCTGTCCTGTGAATTGCCACAAGTAATATGACACCAAACTATCATGCCATTGCAAAAAGGGGTGACCAAGTGCACTCATTAAAATTTAACTAACAGATGCTCGCTATCGCTCGCATTTGCTAGTTCCCATATCCATACCCATACCCATATCTGCACCACACCCATATCAATACTCATATCTGTACCACACCCATTCCAATACCCATATCTATTTCATAGCCATATATATATATATATATATATATATATATATATATATATATATATATATATATATATATATATATATATATATATATATATATTATATATATATATATATATATATATATATATATATATATATATATATATATATATATATATATATATATATATATATATATATATATATATATATATATATATATATATATATATATATATATATATATATATATAAGATAATGTAATTTTTTTTCGATTCTCTACAAATCTGAACCGCTTGACAGACCCAGACAAAATTTGGCACACATCCTCTGTCACCCTAGAAAGTTGTATAACTCAAAATCGAACCCCTACCCTGTGACAGACATACAAGCACAGACAAAACAAATAAAATTTTCTTTTTTAGTCACATTTTCCTTCGGTGCTCAATTGGTCAATTCCCATTTTTCACCTGGCGCTCCAGCTTTTATTTCAATCGTTGTCAGGCGTATGATTAACCTACAACAATAAATCCCCTATAACATCAATTTTTTGGGGGAATTTACGTGAATTTTGATCATAATTTATGATAATAATTAATATAATTGTTTATTACATTGAAAACTTAAATCGATAATTTCTTTCTGCATCAAGCAAAGCCGCGTCCGTGCATGCGAAGTAATGCCTAAACCCGACGCTTTCAACCACCAGAAACCAAGGTATCATTCAAACGATTTGGAGCGAAATCTATCTCTATCTATGAGGTTTATTACTAAATTATTATCTAGAGATAAGAACAGTAATTTACGATGCAAAAAAAGTGGAAGGCAGCATCTGCATAAGGGACAGAAAAAATAGTCGGCAAATTTTGGTACATAAAATGTAGAAGTGGAGATGATATAACATTATACCTCAGATGATTCCATAACTCTCATACCTACTTCTTTGCAAGAGTAGACACCCATAAAAGGAATATATATCGAAAAATAACTGTTAATTTTACATATGCGACATCTGGCAACAGCTTCATCACGTGAAAAGCTATGATCGCTAGTCATATGCCCCTCCCTTTCATGCATATTTTTGAAGACGTTATATTATATAATAAGTGAATAAACACATTTCCTCTTTGCATACGGTGTTAAAATTGTCCTACACACGATCCTACGTCAGTATTACATGATCAACATCGTGCTGGATGAACAACACGTTCTTGGCTGCGCTGTTTAACTTTTGTGGGTGGAGCCTATTTCCTTGGGAAACACACACGTCTTATATATCAAAATCATTCATTCATCATCTAGCACTCATGGTTAAAACTATCAAAACCTGTTCAAAGGAATCATCTAAAATTGGCCATTACATGCGTGGCATGAGAATTACCTCCTCGAGGCTCTCTCTCTCTCTCTCTCTCTCTCTCTCTCTCTCTCTCTCTCTCTCTACTTTGGGCAAGAAATGCGAATTCCTCATTAATTCGATCGTACCTTTTCAGTTTTAACTTTCGGAATTCGTTATAGCAACTGCCTCGTGACGTTACGGCGACGTATTTCGTTATATAGTCATTTGATCGGTAAATTTTTGCAATTTTGAAAACCAGGTATACATAATGACTAATTTTGCATTATAAGTGAAACTTTTTGTGCATAATACTTACTAAGCAAATATATTGCCTGTGTACCTCAAAATACTGGTATTAAACATTTTCTTACCTGAAACATGATTCACCGATAAAGTATAGCCACATTTTTTTTTTTTTAAATAAAGGAAAAAGAATAACTTACTTTTTTGCTTAACTAAAGGAAGTTCAAGGTCCCTTCAAACACGGAACCCCTGAATTTATTTTTAACTCTCTGTAAAAGAAAACTATTGAGATGGCTTTGTCTGGCCATCCTCGCTTTTTTTCTGTCCGCCCTCAGATCTTAAAATCTACCGAGGCTAGATGGCTGCAAATTGATATGTTGATCATCGACTCTCCAATCATCAACATACCAAATGGCAGCCGTCTAGCTTCGGTAGTTTTCATTTTATTTAAGGTTAAAGTTAGCCATGATTGTGCGTCTTTTAGCACTATAACACGGGCCACCACCGGGCTGTGGCTGAAAGTTTCATGGGTCGCGGCTCATACAGCATTATACCGAGACCACTGGAAGATAGATCTATTTTCGACGGCCTTAAAAAACTCGATTGCGCCGAAGAGACTTCGGCGCATTTTTTGCTTGTTTCTCTTAGCATCACTCTTGTCAGTTTTCTTGACAGATGGAGCCTCCAGTGAGCTGTTCTTAGAGTGAACTTTACAATATGAATGGCGTTTGCTTTAGTAGGTAAGTGGTATGCCTGAAAAAGAGAACTATTTGGGTGACACAAAATATAAGTAGGACTGAGGATGCAGCAGAAAACTGAATAGAAATACTATTTTTTATTAAGGAGTTTTCTATTTCCTTACTGCCGATTTGAAATGAATTGGAAGTTAAACCCTGTCATTCTTTCTCTCAGTTTATTGCTTTTAAACTTTTCTTTTTTGCGAAGAAGCAATAATTGGGTTTGAGAACTTGTGATTTTTCATATAAGAAAACATTGTAGAAGCGGGATGAGTAAGAGACAGCGCCTTGGTACTTAATGATTTATTGTCAGAAATTTCTGACTAGACATTAGCTTCCGCGAACGGCAAGGTAGCATCTAACATCATAGGAAGAAAAGCATAATTTTATGGTCAGGTGTGTTTTTTCACACCTGGAAAGCAGTTAACAGTCCTTTGTACAATATACGGAGAATTCTCCATTACATGGTTTGAAAGCTTAGGGAGTTTTGTATTTACAGATGTTTTTGGTTTTACAAATGATACGTCGAAGGTTCCTGAAAATACATGGAAATCACTGGTTCAGCCGTCCGTCTTTGATTTGTGTTTTCTGGGGAAAAGCGGTGGTCTAGTTGTTGTTTTGGACGGCGGATGCCTGGAGGCCTACAACATAAAGCTGAATTCGAAAAGAAATCAAATTCTTAATCGAATTTTCATGCAAGAAGTAATCAAATTATATATTGAATGGGTCGTTCTGATGGACTACTGCTACTACTATCATTGCTTCTACTCCTGTTAATACTACTACTGCTTCTACTAATGATAAAGATGATAATAAAGATGGCGTTACATATTTCTAAAAAGCACAGTGGCTGTATATATATATATATATATATATATATATATATATATATATATATATATATATATATATATATATATATATATATATATATATATATATATATATATATATATATTTTTTTTTTTTTTTTTTTTATTACTCCAGAGGTCAACTGTTTCATCGAAATTATTAAGCAGTTTTTGAAAATTAGTCAGTATCTACTGAGCATTTAAATATACGTCTACAGTAGTACTCCGAGTCAAATCATCACCGAAAATTCCTAACAAGCAAAATGAAAATATAATAACATAGATAAAAAATAAACTTATAAATATGCTATGACTCAATCCATATTGGAAATATTTTCCAAAACAAGTAGGCCTATGATATATTTCCTGCATTAAAAGGACGCTTGTTACTTTTGTCTTTATTAGATCATGATGTAGAAAACTCTGGTAAGAAAGTTGGCCTTGATTTCTTATCTCCTTTGTTATATACGAAAGAAAACAAGTAAAATATGTGCCGAAGTTTCTTCGGCGCAATCGAATTTTCTGTTCAGCGCGTAATCAAGGCCACCGAAAATAGGTCTATCTTTCGTTGGTCTCGGTATAATGCTGTATGAGCCGCAGCCCACGAAACTTTAACTACGGCCCGGTGATGGCCTATCCTATATCGTTGCCAGACTCACGATCATGGCTAACTTTAACCTTAAATAAGCTAAAAAAAAAAAAAAAAAAACAGGCTACAGGATTGCAGTTTGTTATGTTTGATGATTGGAGGGTGGATGATCAACATACCAATTTGCAGCTCTCTTCACTCAGTAGTTTTAAAGATCTGAGGGCAGACAGTAAAAGCGTGGACAGAATAAAGTGAGGAAGGACAGACAAAGCAGGCACAATAGTTTTCTTTTATAGAATACTAAAACTCCTTCCTTGGTATTATCCCCTTAGTTAGAAATTTATAAGGGTGCGTCTATTCAAAACTATACAGGGAATATATTTATTTCTGGGAGCGTATATGCTCTTGCTACGTGGCGAAAAATTTTCTCATAATTTCCGTTTAATACGGCATATTGTGTTTAGTCGGGAAATGAATTGATACTATGGATACAAAATGAATAGAGCCTTTTTACGTATTAAAGATACGCTGCTCATTTCATAGTCGTGAAAATAAGTAATGGTATGAGCAGCGTATCTTGAATAAGAAAAAAGTTCCATTCTTTTTTATCGACAGTACCAGTTCATTTCCCGACTAAACACAATATACCGCATTAAACTGAAATTTTAGGAAAATTTTTCGCTACACTGTAAGAAGCATATACACTTCCAGAAATATATGTACACATTCTCTGTATAGTTTTGAATAGACACACCTATTTAGATTTCTAATAAAGGGGAAAATATCAAGGAAAGATATTTTTCTTTCTTATATGACAAAGGAAATTATATCTGAATGAAAATTTCCTTACCAGAGCGTTCTATATCATGACCTAATGAAGACAATAGTAACAAATGTCTCATTAATTCTGAAAATATATCATACCTGTTTCAAAAAATATTTCCAACATGGATTGAATCAAAGCATGTTTATATGTTTATTTTCTTTATCTATATTTTTCTATGTTTGTTTTCCTCGTTTGGAATTTTCGGTGATGATTTGCCTTGGAGCACTGTAAGCATATTCAGATGCTCAGTATATACTAATTATCTAAAACCGCCTAATAATTTCAAATGAAACATTTGAAATCTGGAGTAATAATATATATATGTATATATGTATATATATATATATATATATATATATATATATATATATATATATATATATATATATATATATATATATATATATATAAAGATAAAATCCACGAAGGAAACGGAAACACTGGAGTGCTGCAAGGCCTTTCGACGCTTACGTCCTTTACTTAGCAGACTGAAGAAATATAAAAGTAAGTTTACAAAGAAAGCTCATATAAATGACAGATGGGTATTATAAAGGAAACATATGTACCTGGAATCCAACACAATTGAAGTATTAGTAGAACTGCCAAAACAGGGTTAAATATTTAAGAGGTTTTACAAAGGATTAGGATCAACCGTTCAGAAGCAGGGACCAGGACAATTGAAAGATCATACAGGGTCGTGACTGACCACCCAAAATATATTAGTACAACAAAATAATTCTCTTTTTTGTAAACAATAATAATTTGTGCAAGATGAACATTTTTACAAATAAAAAATTATATTAAACATACGGATACATAGAAAATATATATCAAGTAACTAACTTGTAATTAAGTCAGTGATTTTATCTTTTATGTCATTCTTGAACATTTTTCTAATACAGGGGTCCAAATAATACATGTCAGGGCTAAGGTTAAAATTACAGCCGGAAGTAAGCTGGATAATTTCCCTGTTTGCTATAAGAAAAGCTTGACTAACCTTATAAAAGACAAAACAATCAACATCACAAAAGCTGATAAATCGAATAGTATTGTAATTTTAGATAAAGTTGACTACATATCACGTATGCAAGCCCTACTGGATGATGATACGACATACAAAAACTAGCAAAAAATCACCCTGATCAAGTCATAAAAAGTTTCAAGAGCACAGTGAAAAAAATCCTTAAAGATAAAAAAAGAAGTGATAGGTCAGTTGTCAGTAAAATTTCCCTCGTTACCTTACTTATAAGAACACACAAAGAAAACAATCCTATGCAGCCTATTATCAGTACTGTTGGCTCAATACCATATAAACTTTCGAAATATATTACCAAGCTCTTGTCTCCGTTACTTGGAACCATCTCAGATTCTCACGTATATAATTGTCTAGATTTAGTTGATAAATTAGACAAAATCACTTTTTGCCCCACTGATAGATTCGTTATTTTTGATGTTTGTTCTCTTTTGCTAAAGCCCCTATAGATTCTATTTTAGAGCATCTTAGTAATGA
Source organism: Macrobrachium rosenbergii (assembly GCA_039081455.1). Lineage (NCBI taxonomy): Eukaryota > Metazoa > Arthropoda > Malacostraca > Decapoda > Palaemonidae > Macrobrachium > Macrobrachium rosenbergii. The sequence goes on from JANJGK010000018.1 coordinate 10,702,259, forward strand.
ATTAATCCATCACGAATTACCTGTACCTGTAAGTCATATTATTTCTCTCACTAGGTTGTGCATTTGTGATTGTAAGTTTATATTCAATGGTGCCTTTTACCAACAAATATTTGGTATGACAATGGGCAACCCTTTATCCCCACTCCTCTCAAACTTGTACATGGAATTCTTTGAAAAACGATATATATACCTAATATCTTTTATACTCCTTTAAAGTGGTATAGATATGTTGACGATACTTTAGTTGTTTTGCCTGCTGGTATTGATGTAAATGATTTACTCTCTAATTTGAATAACCAGGTACCATCCATTAAGTTTACGTTAGAATTAGAAAAAGACAATTGCCTCCCTTTCCTAGATGTTTTAATACATAGAGAACCCTTTCAATGCAAATTCAGTATTTATAGGAAACCAACCAACAGCTTAACTTATGTCCATTTTTATTCAGGCCATCACCTTAGCATCAAAATATCAATTTTTTCCTCTATGTTTTTACGAGCTTTGCGCATTGTCAGTCCCCAGTATTTGGATCAAGAAGTTGAATACATAAGAAAAATAGGGGCAGATTTATGTTATTCTTCACATATACCAGATGTTTGTTATAACAAAGCCCACAAAAAGTTTTATGGTGAAAGTAACATAAAGAAAGAAACCCCTAAGAACATTCTTAGCTTGCCTTATTTTAGTGGTTTTGAAAACATAAAATCATTGTTAAAGCCTCGTTTTTTCTTATAATACCACACACAAAAGAATGTTAATAAAAAATAGCCCTAAAATTCCATGTTTGGACTGCCCCTCTTTTTATATTGGCCAACCTAGCGAAGATTTAGATGTACGTATTAAGCAACATAAGTATTCAGTCAAAACTGGACAAGCATCCAATGCTATATTCGTTCATTAGAGATTAACGTCATCTCTCGCAAGAAACTGACAGTCACCACTCACAGAGATTAGCTGATCAGTCTGCGTCCCAGACTAATTGGGAATCATGGAGTTTTTGGGGGGTTTCCACAAAAAAAAAATAAAATGCTGTGTGACAAAAGACCCAGTTCACGACTGGCAGCTACGTCTAAACTGGGAGTCCTTCAACTGTCCTCCTGCCCCTCTCGCTAGTTATTTACAGTATTATTTGACTTTTAATCCTTGTTCGATATTAAACTGAATCCTAATAAGGCCAAATATTTATAAGTTAAGCACATAGATTATGTAGGTATGTATGTATATTATGTGCATAAAAAGGTTATATATCTGTCGATGACTACCTATCCTCTAAATATCTGGTCTGGTTAATGAAAAGTGCACTATTTTAATCAAACGTCCCATAGACACAAACCCAACTCAACAAAGTAACATTTACAATAATGGGTTTCCATGGACATCGGAACAGCCTATCCAGTCAAGTAGAACTAAGCGCTTAGGATATATATATTAGATTAAGATAGGATAGGTTGGAAGGCTTCACTCAAATAAATTTATAGCTCTCTCAGGCTACTTAGCCAGATACCATATACTGATCTGTTTTAATCATAAGCTTTCTTTTATCAGTTTGGAATAAGACAGTTACAAAATAACAACATTCAAAGTAAAAGTCTGTGAAGAGCAATACTAAAGAGAGATCCATGGTAGCGGCTTTTTCACCTTGGTATTGAGAATTACTTTCACTATACACCGGCATGCAATGACTTTTTGACCAATCACAGGATGCACAAGTTTCAAGTAGATATACTTTCAAATCCGTTATATATATATATATATATATATATATATATATATATATATATATATATATATATATATATATATATATATATATATATATATATATATATATATATATATATATATATATATATATATATATATATATATATATATATATATATATATATATATATATATATATATATATATATATATATATATATATATATATATATATATATATATATATATATATATATATATATATATATATATATATATATATATATATATATATATATATATATATATATATATATATATATATATATATATATATATATATATATATATATATATATATATATATATATTGCTATTTCGGAAAGGATGCTAATTCATTCAGTCATCTCACCTTACTTTTGATACATTGACAGTTATGTACTGTAACCAACATAATAAATGCAGCTGTCATATATTTTATAAAATCTCTGTTATATTTTTCCGTCGGAAAGCATAGAAGAAATCTAAAGGCTAAACCTTTTATCGTACCTTAGTGTGACAATAACGCTTAAAGTACGATGTAGCCTAGGTTTTTTTCTATCTATTTAGTCCTGAAACCTTTATTTAAAAATTCTGAATTTTGCTGTTGTTATTGTTCTCACGAGAATAAATATTCCTATTACTATTCTTAAGTATCAGAAATAATTAACTATTTCTCATTTTCTTTTATATTTGGCGATTGGAGGTAACAGATTTTTCAAATTGGATATGAAATAAAGGAGGTACTGATAATACCAATAACGATCTTTGTTACCATCTTGGGTTTTGTTTTTTCTTTACCGGAAAACAATGTTCTTGTTTGTGATTTTGGTTTCTGGACGATATGACGACTGAATGTTTTGCGTTCTATTAGCCTCTGAAACAATCAGATCAAGGACGTGCAGTGTGGCAATTGAAAGAAGTAAATGCCTTGTTGATGGTATCAGACATTTTGCTATGGCACAGATGATTTTCTGTTTATAGGTAATTTTTTCAGCAGATGACTTGCCAAATTCAGAATATACGAGATAATGTGCCTATACGCTAACCCAAAATCTGTAGCTCGTCACTCGAGGTACGTAAAGATGCCACATTTTTTTATTAGAAGATTTCTTGATAACATGGAACGTGCTACCGGATGCCCCATAAACACATGGAAATTTTTAATTATAAGTATAATCTTATCTCATTTTCTTTGAGTATTTAGTTTCCTTCATCAGAAGGATGCTTTTTGGATCGACCGCAAGTTGATACATACACAGATGAATGTATTTCACTGTAATCTAACAGTGTACAATGAAGATAAAAGGCCAATAAAAACACTGTTTACACAATGTACCATATATTTCGATTACTAAAACTTCTGTATTCCTGATCACAGGTGAAATAAGACACTGGTGCGCGCTGAAAGTATTTATATGGCATATGCAGGTGTGGCAATACGCCGGTGGTGGTATGTAGAAGTTGGTTGACCCGGGATGAAAAAAGGATTAGTAACTTCTATTTTGTTCCTCGTTAACACCAGTCTGTGTCGAGTCTGGTGGGCATATCCGCTGTGACACCTGCTTGACAATAGGCCTTAAGATTAACTCGTCGGTGAAATTAGATTTCCTGTGCCCTCTTGACAGGTTTATATTGTTATTTTGACTTATGATGGCGGATTCCAGAATCTTCCTTTTGTTGGGTAGTTAATTTTGAAAAACGGGTTGGCCCCACTCATATTTATGGTATGGCCAGTATCCCACCAGACTCAACGCATGTGGCAGCTAACAAGTGCCAAAACACGAATCTGAACCCTTTCCCACCCCAGGTCAACCGACTTTTACTTAAAACTAACGTCGCATTATTACACCTGCATATAACATAAAACCCGGTATATGAAAAAATTTTCCACATTTCACCAGTGATCAGAAATACAGAAGTTTGGTATTATTTTCTTTATATAACCAGGAGTTTCTCTGTTTTATAAAGCATAGTTTGGAGCAATAAAGATACAAGTTAATCAACTTATTACTCACAGGTATAAATATATTTTTTTTTAGTACATGTTAAACAGCGCATAGGAATGAAAATATTATTCATTATTCATATAAAACAAGCTGTTTCATTCCTCAATAATATGGATTCTTCACCAGATACTTCTCGGCAAGATAATAAAATTGGTTTGTGTTTTGGTTGGTTCGTGCTAAATGTTCTTTCGTCACACATTACCATCAATGCATCCAATGCCGTGCGACGTTAAAGGCCGTCGAGATATTCCACCACTCATGTCTCAGCTCACTGACAGTCTCTACTTTTCAACCGAGTAGGTCAGGTTCTTCCAGCTCCCTTAGTGCCCACATATATCCCGCTGACACTATCACATACTTTACGCTGTGTGGTGTTACGAAATAATAAAATGAATCATGTGAGGCAATAAAAGTATACCTAAATGATTTTGTCGATTTCATAATAAAGTTTTTAAATGAGTATTTTGAGTCAGATAGCACATTAGAGTGAGAAAGGGTAGCGCAAGTTCCATTTCTTCATAAAGAACAGTTTGATTAAAACTTGATCCAAGTCTTTACTCATAAGGAAATACTTTTGATCGAACGGGATACAGGAGTAATACTCACTCAAGATCTTAGGGCTTAGGCCATGCTGGCACATAATATACATTAATGAGAGAAAAGAGAGTGGTAACAAATATATATATATATATATATATATATATATATATATATATATATATATATATATATATATATATATATATACAAACATTAAGCTAAAAATGTCATTTAATATCCAATTCGCTCTATCCTGGAATAATATATATATATATATATATATATATATATATATATATATATATATATACATATATATATATATATATATATATATATATATATATATATATATATATATATATATATATATATATATATATAATGAAGGGCAATTACTATTGGTAAGTGGTTCGTCATCTCACGGGATCGAACCGATGACACGAGAACCAACGACGTTTAGTGAAGCTCCTTAGACCACCCTGCTATCAAGAGAGGTATAGGGTGATACCGACTCTGCTGTACAAATCACCGTCAAACACAGGTATTTGTACTTAGCTTCGGTATCAACCCACCTACACCATGACAGCCAATCGGTGCACGAGGCTATTTTTATGAACTAATTTTTCTTCACATCACTGTGATTTTATATACACACACATCAAGGTACAAATGTCGTTTAATGTCCAGTTCGCTGTACCACGAATATATATATATATATATATATATATATATATATATATATATATATATATATATATATATATATATATATATATATATATATATATATACCGAAGGGGAATTATAATTGATAATTGGTTCATCACTTCACGGGATCAAACTGATGGCACGAGGACCAACGACGTTCAATGACGCTCCTTAAGCCACCCTGCTATCAAGCAAGGTATAGAGTGATACTGACGTTGCTGTACAAATCCCCGTCGAACGCAGGTGTTTGTTAAATTAAGTATAGCTTAGTTTAACCAGACCACTCAGCTGATTAACAGCTCTCCTAGGGCTGGCCCGAAGGATTAGACTTATTTTTACGTGGCTAAGAACCAATTGGTTACCTAGCAACGGGACGTACAGCTTATTGTGGAATCCGAACCACATTATGCCGAGAAATGAATTTCTATCACCAGAAATGAATTACTCTAATTCTTCACTGGCCGGCCGGAGAATCGAACGCGGGCCCAGCACAGTGCAAGCCGAGAACGATATCGACCATCCAATGAGGAACTGCAGGTGTTTGTACTTAGGATCGTATCAACCCATCTCCACCATAACAGCCGATTGATGCGTTTTGAAACAAATAGCTCTTTCTGTGAATGAATATTTTTATCACATCACCATGATTTTTTTATACTCAAACATTAAGCTACAAACGTCGCTTAATATCCAGTTCACTGATCGTCAGTGGTTCTTGTGTCATGGGACCAATACCTAGACTTTTATCTTTATCTGTCTATAATATATATATATATATATATATATATATATATATATATATATATATATATATATATATATATATATATATATGAAACTTATATATGGAATTTTTTGAAAAGAAAATATTAAACAACATAATCCCATGCAATGTAACATGGTTTGGGTATGTTGACGACATAATTTGTGTATGGATCAGATTGGTTCCTCCATGTTCACCGCTGCACTCAGACCTACAAATATAGAAAGTTGCCAGTTTGTCATTTTATAGAATATATGTATGTGTACTTCACCATGAAGTAGTATTTTGATCAAATCATATTTAGTGTCTCGCCTGACATTTTCTCATTACTTATTGAACATACCTCGTATATCTATCAATCTATCTATCTATCTATCTATGTATCTATGTATCTATCTATCTATCTATCTATATATATATATATATATATATATATATATATATATATATATATATATATATATATATATATATATATATATATATATATATATGTATATATATATACATATATATATATATATATATATATATATATATATATATATATATATATATATATATATATATATATATATATATTAAAAGGACCTCATTCAAACTGGATGGTATCTAATGGAGTTTTTATTCAAAAAGTTACAAGCTTTCTACTTGTTGGGGGAGGAACTAAGAGGGTT
>JANJGK010000018.1:10716201-10731201 GCA_039081455.1 Macrobrachium rosenbergii
TCCCGACCCAACAAGAAGACCACTCCGGGCCGAATTCCACCTACCACGCCGAGGCGGTGGGGTATCGTGCCCCAAGGTGTCATTACCTGGAGTTGGACCGTAGGAACGGTAATGGTGTGGCCCTCTATCCACTTCATTTCCCACCGGGTTTCTTCGTCAACCATGGCACCGGCTGGCACTTGGGCCCTAGTGATCAGGCTAATGTCTGCCGCAGTGTCTACTGTGACCGGAAGGGTCACGGGCAGGCTAGTGCTCTGAAGAGGGCCCACCGAGATGAACTGGGTTTCCAGTCTCTCGGGGTAAAGGATGCGGTGCGGACCAGCAACAGAAAATGAAGTGCTGATTAGGTTGACAAATTTGGTGGTGGGGACATGATGTGGACAGGCCGGAGATCCAGCATTGTAGTGGCTAGCAGCCCCACAGGATTTGCACGGGCCTTTTGGATGGGCTCGGTGGCCTGCAGTAACTGTTGGAGGAGAGGGCTGAGCAGATGAATCGGGAGTGGAGTTCTGGCTGGTAGGGTTAGGCTGCTTATTAGTGCCGAGTTTGTATCGGCACTCAGCTTCAGCGTGGCCCCCCTTCTTGCAATAGTTGCATATGGTCTTGCTAGGCAGTCCATTCTTCGGGCGAGTGGAGTTCAAGAGGTAGGCCGGAGGGATGATTCGCTTCTGAGAGGTGCTATGCGACTGATTGAAAGTTTCCCACGAATCAGCCATGCGACAAGCTTCCATAAGTGTGGAGGGCTGCTTATCGTTAAGATATACCACAAGGGGCCCTGGCACACATTGGAAAAGGTCTTCTAGCATGGTCCGATTGAAGAGATCCTCAAACGTCGTGCAGGCCAAGGAGTCGAACCAGCGCGTACCGGACTGGGTTTTGTGACATGCCCATTCCGTCCAAGACCAGCCGACTTCCTTGGCAAGACCTCGGAACCGTTGTCTCCATTTTTCTGGGGTTATCTCATAGGCCTTGGTAATGACTCTACGAACTTCCGCCATGTTGCCTCTCTGGCTCTTCTCCAGTGAGCGAAGCGCTGCCTTGGCTTTTCCCTCCATATGCTTGGCTAGTATTAAGGCTCTCTCCGTCTCCGTGGTGCTGTAGTTATCGAAAAGAGCCTCGATCTCCTCCAGCCATGCTTCTGGCTCGTCCTCAGTCCACTTGGGGACTAGGGAATTGATGCTCGAAATTGGAGCGTTTGATGCAGCAGGTGTAGGACTGGAGGCTTGATGGCTAGCCATAGCTTCGGCATTCTCCATTTTCGCTCTCTCAAGCTCGAGCTCCTTCTCCTTTAGGGCTAACTCAGTTTCCTTGCAGGCTAACTCATGCTGTCTCCTTCTTTCTTCTCTTTCCTCTTCATATTGCCTTTGCTCGGCTTTATACACCCTTCATTCTTCTTCATACTTCCTCTGCTCGAGTCTTTCTTCCTTCTCCCGCTTGGCCAAGTCGTCCACTTGCTCCTTGACCCAGGTAGTAAGTTCCGAGCCGGTGAGACCTGCCGCCGTCCCCAGCCCCAGGAAAGTTTTATAATGCTCTGCTGCCATGGTTCTAGTGGGGAAGGGCGTCTAACCGGGTCGACGGGCGTACTTGGGCAGCGAGGAAGTGTCTCTTCAATGACGTGGCACCCTTTCAAAAGGTGGCACTGTAGTTTGGGTGTGCCGTGTACAGGTCACACTGATGGCACTCAGTATCCCTAGGCACTGGTGCAGGTTAGGTCCCAGAAGAACTTTCTCTTCTGTGTTCCCTTTTGTTTTTGTTTTATTTATTTTTCTGGATGCTTGCTTGGTGGCACTTATGGTGCCAATGTGTTCCTAGGGACCCTCTACTGGAGTCCAACTAGGCTATATGGGAGGAAAGGCACTCTACACCCCCTGCAGAGTGCAACAATCGAATGAGAGAGAAAGGGAAGGTAAAAGAGAGAGAGAGAGAAGTAAGCTATTCAAGTGATGACAGTGCTGCAAATTATTGGCACTGTGGAATAAAGTGAATTTGGTTTTTTTTTTTTTTTTCTTTAAAGATCCTCGTGAGTGGCTGGTCCCAGTACCGGCCCCTGTGCTGGCCCCTTCTTTTTTTCAGAGGGTGAAAACTACTGTTTGCTTCGGTCTGGATAGCAGGCCTCACTCGTGACCGACAGTTTATCACTGTATCGTAATTAATCTTAACTTGTCCTCATCTATTGTGGGACAGAGGTGTTTCTTTTATTTGGTTTATTGTATTCGAATTAATTAGCCTAGTGTCGGCCGTTCTTTCTTTGAAGAGGGTCACGTACACTTAGGTTAGGAATGCTTACTTGAACGACGAGAGAGAGAGAGAGAGAGAGAGAGAGAGAGAGAGAGAGAGAGAGAGAGAGAGAGATTTTCAATCAGCGAATTTCTTGCTGCTTGAGAACATGTAAACAAAGATTTTATACATGCACAATGGCATGGATCTTAATAAAATGATATAGATGCGTCGTCTTGGCTTCCTTAGGGATTACTTTATTATCTTAATTTTCCTGGGAGCCGACGTCACAAAAGTTTATCGTAAAATTTTAAATTCTCTTTATATGACTTTTATAGCAGGTATCTGTATAAGAACTTGTTATGGTATTACTCCTAACTAAGGCCTATCTTTCCCTGCCTAAATTATCTTTTGGTTTTGTCTATCGAAGTCTGTCTAGCTAAGGTATTGCGAGGTGGGTTCGCTACGAAAGGAAAAAAAAAGAAAATGACCCAAGAGTGGCTCGGGCAGAGTCTGGTCACAACAGCGGATGACAATAACAAGGTCTTAAGATGGCGGAAAAGTCCCGTTAGGCCTAAATTTCAAAAACAACCTCTTGCGGCGAAGGAACACCAAAATGGCCGTTCTCTCACAAACAGTTCGAACAATTTCAAAACAACCGCGCGAACACGGAGGAGGAATCCAAAATGGCGGGTATTTTCTTTTAGCACCAAATTCAAAAACAACGCATAAAGCAAAGGCAGGTATCCAGATTTTACTTTAAATATACCAATCATGCATAGCGTTTTACGTTACGGATGGAAAACTAAATTACCAAACAACTTTGTCTTTTGTTATCGTACTCCTCACCCGGACATTAAACAAAAGAATGAAAAGAGAAATGCTAGTCTGCCTGCGTAAATTTATGTTGTTGAACGGTACCTTTATTGTAAAATTACTATTTCAGTTCGTTTGCTACTTCACTGACACGGTTTTGAAGGATTCCCGCTATATGCAAACAATAACGATCGGGATTGCCGACGCGATTTCTAAATTACTGTGTACATGAAACGGGCTCCGCGATTCGGCCTTTGAATTCGTTACTTGAACGACTTGACTCACGATCCGAACAAGGTAAAATGCCCTTTGTCTTAAACGTTACAAATTGTGATTCGCTCTGCTCTCGAGTCGCACCCTTCCTACCTACCTCTAATTCTCACTACCTGTTATTATAACTATTCTCTTTACTGCTTATTATTATGCCTCGTTCCTTGTTTGGAAGAATGAAATGGAGTTCGATATCTGACTTTTATTTTTTTGGAATTAATGTAATTTAATTTCCTTTTCTCCAGATTCTTTCTCTAAAATGTACTTTAGATTCTACGCAAGGTCGCCAATGTTACGTGTGAGGGTCTTGGTTGATCATGTATTATTCAATTTACGTAGTTTCCACGGCCCTGCAAACCAAGATTACACGTAACCTGCCACTTGAAGCCAAAAGTTAACCTCAAAGACAGTCGTTAATTAGCCAAAGGTCGCCAGTTAAGGGTTATTAACCTTAACAAAGAATATTTGAGATGAATTTGATTTTAAACGCAACGGTTCTTCCAAACATTCGGACGCGAGGCATACAAAAGCATCGAGATTTAACCTGATTTTGCTTACCCTAAATCCTAGGTATTTTACTGGAATAACGGGGTTGAAGCTAACAATATAATAATGAGGCTTAATCTAGACTTCGTAAACACATATACAGTAAGTGGGGGATGAAGGAGGAAACAAAAGAAATGCGAAATACAGAAAAAGATAAAAGAATGGGCGAAGTTTTGAACAAAAAGCGACTTTACCTTAGGACGAACGTTGTGCGCACCAACACCGCCAAGGGGTGTCTTCGCAATTGCTTCTTCACTTCACTAATAGGATAATAGAAAAAGAAAGGGGACAGGGCCACCTTCCAGACGTCTGCCCGAGACGGCGGCTAGTTTCTCTCTCTAGTTCCCTGACCGGCCTGGGTCAAAACAGGCCTACAGTCATGCCTTAGGCGTCTATGCTCTGTTAAAAACATTCGCCACGAGAGACAGGTAGAAAGGAAAAAAGGACTTTAGGACCACCTATTCTTAAAGTTGAATATGGAAATTTCTCCTATAGGGGAAAAATGGCTAAATGCTACCTATCCTTTTCAACGGACGTTAAAGTTTGAACTGAAGACGCTCCTAGCGTGGGACAAAGCAATTTCCCTGTCTTGATCAGGCTGATACTACTATCCCTAAATGTTCGAGGGCGAACAGCGTAAATATTAAAAAAAAAAAAAAAAAAAAATATATATATATATATATATATATATATATATATATATATATATATATATATATATATATATATATATATATATATATATACATTTTACATGGCAGGATTGCTCACTTGTAAGAATCTTGCGGGGGAAATACCAGACAGTGGGGTGAAGATAGATCCAATAGTATTGGAATTAGAGCAGAGTTTTAGGAATTATCCAACACAACCTTCTTCAAGGGTTGAGCTTTATTTATCCCCAAGGAACACACCTGGGGTAGGTAGTTGTTCCCTCTGTCTAAATCTCAAAATTTAATTAAGCTCACACTGAGGTTTCCTCACTTTACTGGCCATAGACCTTTACTTTAATCTGCAGATATGCGCCAACAACAGGACCTGAAGCGATGCCCCAAGCAACCTACGAGGCCTTTAAGGCAACAGCAGCCTCCACCATGAGTTCAGTCTACTCTCAAACAAGGGAACCTCTGCCCGACTGAGCATCGAGTTGTGTGCTGGTGGAAATCACTTTCCCACACTGGATTGATGGAGCCAACTACTGGAAACTGCCCAAGAGAACTTGGATTATGTCTACGTAGAGCTGTGTGTGTGCCATCAATAACATGAAGCAAAGACGGTACATGCCCCATAATATGGTTGGCCAGTGTCTTTTTCTTTCACTCTTTTTTATCATTTCTCTATTGCATTTCAGTGTTCAAATAAATTCTTTGCCTCTTCAACTTGAACAGTGACTTATTATTCCCAGTGCGTGATTCCTTAAGCAGTGCATGACATAATTCATGCCCCTTGCCAAGAAGTGAGTAAAGCCCAAGAATTCCCTCCAGTTGTTGCATTAACTCATTTTAGAGAACTATCCCTTTGGCAGTAGTCTTACTGGAATTATTTCTCATCCAGGAGTGTTATCAGTGCAAGTTACCTACATAGCCATTCCACTGTGTTCCTGATTATCTGAGGAAGCCAACCGTACAGAAGCAGATATCGTTGTATGGACGTTTGGGTTTATGGGCTACTTGCAAGTGGCCATTTACATGTACCCTTGTGGCTAGTAGACGTACATTCGATGTGTTATTCATTCATTCACTCAGTAATTGCTGTTGTGTTCCTTTTTCATTTATTTTAGTGAGATTGTCCAACTTTTCCACAGTTAAACTTATCATGTTGTGTGCATAAATGAGATTATCCAACTTTTCCACAGTTAAACTTATCATGTTGTGTGCATAAATAACAAACTCGTATTACGGAAGTGTTAGCAAATTAGATAGGGAACATTGCATGTTGTAAACCTTGCATGAAATTAGCTACCCATGAGCGGTAGTAGCCAAAACAATAGTTATCTGTGATGTAGTAGCCCAGACTTAGCTAGCTGTGATCAGTAATAGCAGAAAATTAGCTGGGTGAGCTTAGTGCTTGTAATTCAAGTGAAAAGTGTGCAATTTCTCTTCAAGTAGGGCCGTGGAATTTCATAACCACGATAGCAGAATATACCCCGATTGGAAACTCGCCCATCTCACCTCGCTTCACCGCTAGACTCGTTCACATTTTAAATTTCATCAATCAGAGAGATTAGTTGCATTTTTAAGTATCATTAACATAACATCTGTTCTGATCTAACTTGCATAGAATAGACTAGTATACCTGAATCTGAGTCTCATATTAAATGAGAGGTTCGTTGTTTTATTCTTTTTATATTCATGCATACATTTTCATACATTCCACTGATCACCAAACATGTGCGCATGATTTGGCCTTGAACTGTCATAACAAGACGGCCATCTTGGAGCCGCAGTCAGCTGTTAGAAGTGTCGACATGAGCAACCCTGAACTGTCATAACAAAGCAGCCATCTTGGAGTAACTGTCATCTGTCAAAATGCACCACTGCACTTTCATTTCCTTCATAATATGCACTGCTTTTATATTTTCTTAAGTTAATTGCCATCACTGTAACAGAAGCCTTTTCACTTTAGCGAAAGGAAAACACACCCTTATTATTATTACCTGGGAGTGTAGTTATTCTTCATTTGTAAAAAACGCAAACTTTACATATTCATTCTTACACTATGTTCACTCAAATTTTCAGTAGAGGGAGAATTTCAATATCCTTAACCATGATTAAGCATGATTAGTTAACATTTGGTTATATAACTCAATATAAATCTAACTTGTCATATAAAAATCGATTACTTCGAGTTAGCAGACCCGAATTGACGTGTCAGGTATTAATCTCTGGAATCACGTCTTTTATCAGACCACTGTCCTGCGAGTGTTGATTTTCCGCTGCACCTTGGACAAGGGAATCTAATTGTTGCTTCAAGTAAAGCAAACTCATTTAATGTACGAGGTAGCCATTGTACTGGAATTTTTCAGTCTTAAATATATCCCAACTGTGAAATTTATGAACTCATTCTTAGCCTGTACTTAATTACCATTGCGTTTATTGTGCTAATTTGATTTTCTTTTTTTTTTTTGTGTTGCCCACACTGCTTATTCTCATGCCATTGTTCCACTGAGTGTTTATTTGATTAATTTCACTTTGTTCTAGTTGGAAAACACCTTTGCTCCATGTTACCATTGTTTCCATGGGCAAGTTAAGTATTTTCTATGTTTTCATACACAAACTTACATATGTGATCATCTACTACATGCCATTTAATTAATTGCATTAAGCACTTAGCCTATGCATGATTGACTTGACTATTGGTCGTCTCATGCAAGCTTAACCAAACTGTTCTTTGTGAACCAATCTTACTGTTCTTTGTAACAGTCCACCGTTCCTCGTGAACCAATCCACATATTTTTGTGCCTTGCAAACCTATTAATTGTACTTATGTCCCTTTGAATCGTTCAATTCGTTGGAACTTAATCACATCTGCGTGTAAATCTCGTAGTCTGTTCTTCAGAGGCACTTTGCACATTTAATACTGTGTCATCCTTATTACAAGGCACTCCCATTCCAGTCACAAGTATCACCATTCCTGAAGGACGCTTTCATTCCAGTGGAGCCTTCTAAAGCCTACTTCCATATTTTGAATATGCTCTGCCAGTTCAGAGTGCCATTTCCACTCCACACAATTGTTTGCGTGGCCATCCTACAATTTTGAACACATTTTTTTGGAATCAGACCCCATTCTAAGCATTAGTATACATGTCTGCTGAAGAGTACAAAACATCTATGGAGGTAAGGAAAAGTACAACATCAAAGGAAGAACAGCTGATCCAGTGGGTTCAGGATCAAATAGCTTCTGCTAAAAAAGCCAGAGAAGAAGAAAGAGTATGAATTGCAGTTGGAATGGCTGAGACAAAAAGAGAAGGAGAAGCATGCAGAAAAGGAGCGCCAAGAGTGAATAGAAAGGGAGGAGAAAGAGCTACAATATCAATTAGCCTTGAAGGAAAAGGAAGCTGAAATAGAATGAGCCAAACAGGACAGTGCCATAGCACTGGCCCAACACTGATTCGAAAATACTGCACCAGTCTCCACGCCTTTCATTATCTCAAATATAAGCCACCTCATACCTAAATGGAACGAAGCAGAGCCAGAGGGATGGCTGGACCAAGTAGAAACCCCCTTCTCTGAGTACAGTCTGACTGAAATTGAGAAGGCAAAATAAGCCACCTCATACCTAAATGGAACGAAGCAGAGCCAGAGGGATGGCTGGACCAAGTAGAAACCCCCTTCTCTGAGTACAGTCTGACTGAAATTGAGAAGGCCATGCTTCTCGCAAAACACATGACCGGAAAGGGTCAGGAAACCTTAAATTCCTTAGAAAATGATGATAAGGGAAGCCTTAATGCGATCAGGAAGGCCGTTGTAATCACATATGAGATTACACTTGAGCACTGGAGACAAAGATGACAAGGTCTTCCCAAGGAAATCGATCAAACATGGTCCGACTGGTCTTACAAAAAGTCCCGAGCCTTGTGGCCTTGGGTCGACACTTTAGAGTGCAACAAATTCGAGGATATATTGAATTGAATGCAGCTTGAAGACTTTCTCTATTACACGCCTAGACCCTTAGCCTTATACATTTGTGTGAAGCAGCCAAAACTATTCACTGAGTGCTGCCACATGGCTGATGCATACGAGATGTACCACCCATCCTCCAGCACTTCAAATAGTCACATAGTTTACCCTGACCACACTACCTTGGTGGTCCGACCAAGGAACGGACCTTCTAATCCACCTGTATGTACAAATTGCAAAAGGGTAGGGCAATTAGAAGCCTGGTGCAAAGCCAAAGGGGGAACCATGTTAAAGCCCCTCTTTAATCAGAACTCCAGCCTACTCCCACCATAACTGCTCCTCGTAGAGATTACTGTAAAATTTGTCCCATATGTAAGAAATATGGGCATTCCTTGAATTTTAAGGATTGTCCCAGAAAGAACACTCCAACAATTGTTGCTCTAGTGGAGACACATTGACTCACTTTAGGACCCTCAGCTGTGCCCCTATTTATGTTGATTCTCCTTGAGGTGGTTATTGCACTCAACAGGTCTCACCTTTTGAAGACATTGGTGCTCATATCTCCCTCATAAGGAGAGACAAGGTACCTTATGGAGCCATTATTGAAGAAAACAAACCTGTAACTGTTGTAGGCATAGATAATTGGAGGCCCACACTCCTGACAATCCGATTGAGGGATACTAGACCCCTAAAAAGGGAGGATTTGTATGGTTGGAGTAGTAAGTGAAATCCCTGGGGGCTGTGATCTCCTCATATGACAGGACCTGCCTTACCAGCCTCGTTCAGGGCCTCCCATGAGTCCTGCTTCCTGCAAGCCTCCATCACGAGCTGATGTTAATTCTGGTCCTGCTATTGAGCCGCTGCCAGTGCTTATGCCTGGCCAGCATAGTGCTCCAACTAGTCTGGTAGTTGAGTCCCCGAAAGAGGCAGATGCTAGTACTTTTTAAAGTGTGCAAACTGGGATGTCCAGCACTCTTAGTCCCGAGACTGATGATGCCCCCTCTCCAAGTCCAATGCCTGAGCCTGCCTTAGCACCAGTGCCAATGCACGATGCCAATCTCCCATCAGGAGATCCTAATCTGGTCCCACTCTCAGCTACCAGCCTGGCACAACTACCAGTGTCTGGTCGAGAGCCAGCCCAAAGTTCAGTAGGATCTTTTCAGGATTCCCCTGACCACAACGAAAGCTCATCCCCAGCTGCAGCCTTGCAACCTGTGTCTAAGTTGGTCCTTGTAACCTGTGAGCCCCTCGCACCTACATCCACCTCATCTACTTCATTACAGTCCCCAATAGACAAGTTTCTAGTGGATGACTCTCTGCAAGGAGTACTGTTTAAGCTGGTCACTGATGTGGAAGCCAAACAACAATAGCTAGCTGACAAAGTTGGCACCTCCGCTGTCCAGGTTGTCGCAGCAGCTGGGGCAGTAGCTGACTCAGTGCCTGTTTCGCCAGTGGCTTGCCTGTATTATTACCACAGTTTAGTTTGTAGATGTTGAGGTTGTTAACCCTGTTGTGGTTGTGGAGGTTGTTAACCCTGTTGTGGTTACTGAGGTTGTTAATCCTGTGGTGTCGTATTGGTTAGCCCTGTTGAGATTTAATTATTGTATATTGGCCCAGTTGTGGTTTTAAATGTTAAACCTGTTGTGGTTTAACCCTTTTATGGTTATTTCTTATTATTGAAGCATAGTGTATTTATTGTGACAAAGCTCTCTCAATAATACGTGTCATTGTTTATTGTATAATGTATACCTTTTTGTTATGATTATTTCATTAACACTTCACTGTGAGGGCTTTACAAGGATAATGTATTTTTAACATTGTGTTTTTTTATGTGACTGTGTTGGACATGTTGTTTTTACTGGCTCATTTAGTAAATTTTTATGATGCATTCAAGATGGTCTTTTTGTATAATGAGTATTGTGAACGTGAGGTGTTTTGGCTTTTGCTGCCTCAGTTTAATGTAAATTACTGTCTCTGTTAAATGTAACTGTTATTAGTTGTTTGTATTGTTTATTGCACTACACACATTTATAATGTTTATTTTTATTATGGTAATTTCTGTACTGACTCCGCTATTTTTGGTGTTCATTTTATTTATTTGTATAAAGTGTACATTTTGTGAATAATAAATCAGTTTAAGGCAACCAATTTGTTTTGTCTAGCTCCTTCCTCCTTTGCCTGTCCAATTCTCTGTTAGATTTTGCAGTCCCATTCTTTTTATTTTAAAGAACCTGTAGGGCCAAAAAGTGGTTCATGACACCAGTTAAATATCTGCAGATGCCCTAAGTTAAGTGTTGGGACATTTAAGTTAGGTTAGCTAGCAAGCTCACTCCTCCTCAGGGGATAAATTAGAGTTATATCTTTTAGCCTATTCCCATTTGCTTGAGCAAGGACTCATTAGGGGAAGTACTTAATATAACCAATGCCAGTGGCTCACTAATGCAGACCTTCATGCCCAAAAGGGAGTGGACTGTGTACTTAAAGGGGAGCTTTTATGTTTTACGCTGCTGGATCACTCACTTATAAGAATCTTAAGGGGTGAAGACAGATCCACAAGTATTGGAGTGTGAGCAGAGTTTTAGGAATTATACAAATTAACCCTCTTCAAGGGTTGGGCTTTATGTGCCTCCAAGGGACACACCCGGGGTAGGTAGTTGTTCCTTCAGTCTAAATCTCCAAATTTAATTCAGTTCACACTGATTTTTCTTCACTTTACTGGCCATAGACCTTTCCCTTAATCCGCAGGTATGCGCCAACAATGCCACCTGAAGTGATGCCCCAAGAAATATACAAGGCCTTATAAGGTGACAGCAACCTCCATCATGAGTTCAGTCTACTCTTGAACACGGGGAACCTCTACCCAATTGAGTATCAAGCCATGGGCTGGTGGAACTCACTTTCTCTCCGTGGACTGATGGAGATAATTACCAGACACTGCCCAATATAACTTGGATAACGTCGACATAGAGCTGTGTGTGTGCCAACAGTAACAGGAAGCAAAGATGGTACATGCCCCGGAATGGAATTGGTTGGCCATTGTCTGTTTCTTTGACTCGTTTTTATCATCTCTCTCTCTCTCTCTCTCTCTCTCTCTCTCTCTGTCTGTCTCTCTCTCTCTCTCTCTCTCTCTCTCTCTCTCTCTCTCTCTCTCTCTCTCACACACATTTCATTGCTCAAGTAAAGTCCTTGTCTCTTGGAATTGAACAGCAACTTGTTATACCAAGTGTGTGATTCCTTAAACAGTGCCTAACGTAATTCATGCCCCTTGCCAAGAAGCGGGTAAAGTCAAAGCATTCTCTCCAATTGTTGTATTAACTCATTTTAGAGAGATATCCCTTCAGTAGTAGTTTTATCTGGAATGTTATCAGTGTTATCAGTGCAAGTTACCTATGTAGCCATTCCTCTGTGTTCCCAATTACCTGAAGAAGCCGCCCGTGCAAAGGCAGATATCACTGTATTGCCGTTTGGGCTTATGGACCACTTGCAAGCGGCCATTTACATGTACCCTAGTGGCCAGTAGATTTACACTTGCGAAGAAGTCCGCCCGTTACATCTTGGTGAGAGACTTCGAAAAATTACATGGTAACAGTGTTTACTAGGGGGTGGGGGTGCTTTTTCTCTGTTAGCACGAGTTCCACCAATCAGCTCTAGTTGTTTTAGTGGGAGGAGTCTTTAGGTATAGTTTGAGTAAGGCACACATACGCACATACAGAGAGAGAGAGAGAGAGAGAGAGAGAGAGAGAGAGAGAGAGAGAGAGAGAGAGAGAAACTAGACGTTGCTGATGAATCAAAAAGAAACTAGGGACAGAGAAAATTCCACAACGAGCAATAGAAAGTGAAGGACCCCCAAACTTGGTGTAGACTTTAAACCATTCCCATATGGCAAAGTTAATTCGTTTGCCAAAGATAACAATTATCCATATTCAGAGGTTTCATGTATTTATGGTTAGGCTTGTATTCCCTCTTGAATATACTGCAGAGGTTATTCCCTACTCGCAGTTCATTACGATGTATGTTTGTAATATCTTTATTGTAGGAAATGAATTACAATCATGCTTGTTAAGTGACAAATAATTTAAACACATGTGGCAGTGATATCATAATTAATCGATAGAGTAACCATAAAACCTGACAACTTATGTGGCAGGCTTATAATATCTTGTTATTATGAAGTTCACGATAATGCTAATAACAAAATGACTTTGAAACTATGGTAAATATGATCGACATATAAGAATAGATACAAGGCTAATGGCAACGACGTTATGAAAGGTTAAATGGAAGCCTAATAAACACAATTATCTGTTAAAATTAAAAGTCACGTTAAGTCAAAGTAAAGGAACCTGTTCACAATTCTTTTTTTCTTGTCAAGCAGACTATTAACAATTTTTCATCATGTAGGCATATAGAATTTTAAATATTATCAATGACAGTAATGACCTAAGATGTTGCAATGCCAGATAACAGTCAATCAATCAATCAGTCCTAGCAGTCGTGTGATATAATAAAAAGTTTCAATCAGCCAATCATGGCTAGACTGAGGTGTTGTATAAACCCTATGTTACTTCTGCTAGTATTTGTTATTGTCTCCAAATGAATAGAAAACAACAGTATATAGCTCTCCGAGCGCAGATCGTCGCTCTACGAGAAACTGGGCTTCCAATACGCGCTATTGCCCAGCGTCTTATCCGTCTCCCCTACAATAATGAGTAGGCTAATTGGATAAGGAGACA
Source organism: Macrobrachium rosenbergii (assembly GCA_039081455.1). Classification (NCBI taxonomy): domain Eukaryota; kingdom Metazoa; phylum Arthropoda; class Malacostraca; order Decapoda; family Palaemonidae; genus Macrobrachium; species Macrobrachium rosenbergii. The sequence goes on from JANJGK010000018.1 coordinate 10,729,400, forward strand.
CGCTGAGACTGGAAATTTGACCGACTTGGGTAAGCAACTTCTTCTTTACTCGTTACTAGTGATTCTTTCTTTTTACTAATCAGACAACCAAATAGCGGTCCCATAAGTAGACAGGCTATAATTGCGGTCTTAATTGCAACATTCGACGAGCAGCAGATCCTTTAACCAATGCTGTTGCTATTCGTGAACGTCTGGCATTGAATGCTTCGGCTATGACGGTGCGAAGACGTCTGCATGAGGCAGGAATTCATTATAGAATTCCTGTCAAGAAGGAATTTCTCGCCGAACAGCATCGTGCTGACAGGCTTGCTTTCGCTCAACAATTTGTGGGGGAGGATATTAAATTCTGGTCTCGAGTCGTATTCACTGACGAAAAGAATTTTACTAGTACTAGTCGTGGTAGAATACTTTACTGGAGACCGAATAATACAAAGCGAGTTTCTACACTGTAATCATTAATTTCAGTCAGACTATAATAACTATAAACAAGGGTAATGTTATAATCAAATATAATAACTTTTTCAATAACCATCTGTTTTCCGTTAATTGAACTATATTGCAACGAGAAGTATGAAAATAAAAACGCTTCATTGGTTCTACTATGGCCAGCTTTCAGGCATTAAGCAAATACATTATTAATGTTAATAATCACATATACAAACTAATAGTTATAGAGTACACCCCGTTTACTGAATCAAAGAATACCGTATCATAACGGACCATTGCATATCCAACTTTATGCAATCATAAGTATTCATCCTCATAGATGAACAAATATCCTTAACTTATTGCAAGGGTTGTTACTTAGCACAGCATCTTATTTCCCCCAACTATATCATTATCATCACTATTACGAAAATCAAAGCGTAATTTGTTAATAATTCTATGATTTTTTTCCCTTTAGATACCATCGAAGAAACATTTGCGAGGAGGCCAGGATCTCCTAACATGGTATGGGTGATAGCGCCAGGACTGAAGGGAGAGCGGTTCACTGGTTCAAGTTAAAGTCGTTGGTTTCATTCCTCCCACAGGCTGTTGTCTCTCGGGCGGACGTCATCCGGCTAACCCCAACCAACCACCATGTCTTCTACTCATGGCAGTAACCATCCAGTAAGCAGTCTCACTATCAGCTCCTTTACGGGGAGCGAACGTTGGTCCCCGAGAATACGAGGCCAATATGTTACCAACTGTATTAGCCAAATGGATTTTGAAAAGTACATTGAAATTCTTCAGGATTTCTTCCTCCCCTCACTTCAGCAGCGGAATTATCCCTTCCCACCTGGTCCCGTCATCTTCATTCACGACCGCTGCCCCAGCCATACAGTTAGAGTAGTCCAGGAATGGTTTCGAGGTACAGAGGATCTTCAATTGCTTGAGTAGCCGAGTAAGGGTGCAGACATGAACCCCATAGGGAATTTTTGGGCCGCTTTGGTCAATTGTTGGGAGCCTGAGAGGAGAGGGGACCAGATCAACATGGGCGCACAGTCGAAGGCAACTGACCACAGCTCGTCAGAAACCATGTAGCTTCTATGCCCAACAGATTGCAAGAGGTGATCGAGAAGGAAGGTGACTGGACTTCCTACTAAGATTGAAAATGAATATAAAAAATACTTGTTGTATGATGACTCCAAACAGCGTAAAAATAAAATCATAAACAAACCAATGCATATGGTTTAGCTCCAGATCACGATTATTATAATTTATATATTAGAAAGGTGAATCTGATATCTAAAAGGAGTTCAAAATCTAAAGGGCATTTTGCTACCCTGATTTCTTTAACAATTCTTTAAAAAGAGATCCCT
>JANJGK010000018.1:10733701-10741201 GCA_039081455.1 Macrobrachium rosenbergii
CGGAAGTTTATCTTTGCAGTTTTTACCTAAAATCACTGTGTCTCACTTTATTCGAGCTGGTTACAATAACTGGGTTATTGGATAAGACTTTTATAGCTGATAACCACCTGTAAAAGAAGGGGAACCAGTTGTTTTATAATTTAGAGAAAGTTTCGTGAGCAATGGTTTTCATGTATCTTTGCTTCTACTCCTTTTATTTATTCCATCACATATAAATTACAAATACAAAAAGTAATTCAGAATACTTTTCCAGCTTTGCATCTTAAATTAGTAACTAAAAATCCTTCAACGCTGGGTTCTTTGTTCTCCCACAAAGATAAATCTCACCACTTGCCTGTCTCTTGAACGGCACGCTGATCTGTATGAAAATGCATTTTTTGTCAGCAAGCGATGTTACTTTTATATTAGTAAATTTCACTTGATATATTTACGTAACATTCCTAACATTCCTTATATATCTATATAACCATATATATTATTTCAAGAAAAAAAGTTAATAAAATCTCAATACACTTGAGAACTGAGATCCGGGAAGGGTGCCTCTATGGAGTTGATAAGCGTATTGAATTTTCGATGTCTCTGGAGTCAGACTCCTTCAAGGCATAATGATTATCTTAATGTCCGGAACAATAAAAATTTATATGAATAACAGTATGTTGTTAAAAATGACGGCATATACGATGTAATATTATTTTGCGGAGACTGCAGTGAAAAGCACAAGTGGCTTAATTCAAATTGCACAGATCAACATTGCTGGTCCGCTCTTGAGTTCTGTGCTTCCTCCAATTTTGGCCAGCTAATTGAGGAAGCCATACCTATTTCTGGTAATAGATTAGACCTCATATTCACAGATGTTCCAGCTATTGTTGAATTCCAATGTTTGCGAGTATATAGGCCTCTCCGACCATTGTGCCACTGAGATGGACATATCTGTCAATCAGTATATTCCTAATACCACCATTGGAAAAATGGTCTAGCTGAAACCTAGAACTAATTGGGATCGCATTACTGAACCTTGCCAGGCATTTACTATTGTAGACGCTATAGGAGATCCAGATCCCAAGATGTTAAATGAAATGCTGAATGCTATTTTAGTAAGGAATGTCCCAAGAAAGTTCATGAAGATTAGGACAAATAGCCAGCCAAGGTTTGATGATACACATAAACGAGCTTACTATGATAGACTAAGTTAAAAAAATGAAGGCGAAATCGTTTACATGGAAATTACGCATTATTGGTGAGCCTCGCTGTGCTGCAATTGGAATTCACCATATACTGAGAGAAAGCACAACAATTCCTTAAAGAGGAAACTTGAAGGAATTACTCAGCCTCATCTGTGGTAGACCAAATTGACATCTCTCTTTAGGACAGGCTAGTCTTCCCTTCCAGCACTACTAACAGAACTGATGATGATAAATTGGTTACTGGCCCTAAGGAAAAGGCTGAACTGCTTCTTCGAGCTTTTGAAGCTAAGCAATCAGCTGAGGATGTCCCTCTCACTGATACTTGTCACCCTGAATCTGTTCTTTGAAAATTTGCATTTTGCTCTTGGGACGTTAAAATTCTTGATAATATTGATAGCTTTGTGGAGAAGACCCTCATGGTTTTCCCCTTTCTTTAAAAGTTTAAAAGGCTTCTGGTGTGTTGTCCCTCCAGACTGGTAGATTCTATAGATTTTATTTGACAAAGCTTTTTTGCAAATGAGCGTAAGCTTACTACTGCTTTCCCTGTTCCAGAGAGTAGTTTATTTGCAGACTGCAGTAACTACAGGCCAATATCCAATGTTCTCACAAGTTACAGAAAAAGTTGTTTTTAAGACACTTCACAAGTATGTGGAATCCAGTGGATTGAGAGAGAGAAAGGGTTATGCATAAAAGTAAAATTATATTGTATATATACATAATGAAAAATAAAAATATGGGCACAATGTGTAAAAAAAAAAAAAAAAACCCAACGAACTCCATGTACACAGAGAGACAAACTAGCACGCCCACATACGCACTCACTTTGTCTGTATCTGCGTGGATGATTGTGAATTTTAATCTTCAACTGACACTCTTTACGTGATACCACCGGATAAAGAATTGCGCTTTATCTATACAATAAGAACATTACTTTCCCTACAACGATGTCTTAATGTTAAGTATCAAAATCCAAGAGTTTTCTGCAGCACTACACAGGAAATATAGGCAAAAGTAAGCTGTAATTTTTATAAGAAAAAGAATCAATGGTATCATGGGCTATTTCCATTTTACTGATTTGCAAAGCACAGTTATAACATACAAGTACGCATACTCGGCTTTTGACATTTAATTATTGTAATTTCCCTTGCAATTTTTTCCTCTTATTTCTAGAAAAATATTGATCAGATACTTTGACTGTAACAAAGTCTATAATTTCTGCTTCAAATTTACTCGTATAGTTTAACAAATCTGATCATACACAATGAAGTATTTCAGCGAATATTCATTTACTGAAATGAAGGGATTTTATTGCTATGCCCTCGCTTTTCATTCTAAGAATAACCATGTGATTATGATAAGGAGTATTGTCTTTGGGTATCCACTATAATGACATTATTAACTACATGTGTGACGAGATTTATACAATTAAAAAAAAGTAATACATCAGAATACTTGTTACATTTCATGGAAACTTTTCAAAGAAGAAATACATGAAAAAGTAAATCTCGCTCTATATGCCGGGAATTCCTGATATTAATAGTGCGAGGAGATCATTTCAAAGCTGGAATCAGTGATTTGCAAGAAGTGTCTTAATACTTCATACATATTTGTGATATGATAGAGGAGGGTATTTATTTTTGCTTTCGTAATGTTTCCCTTGTTCTATCTGGCTCACGCCTACTCCCTTCAAATAATTAAAAATGAAGGCGGAGATGTTAAGAAATATCTCAAAGTCAATCGGATCACAACTTGAAAAGTAACTACAGTCCAAGAAACAAAGGTTTTCTATTGATAATTAAACATCCAAAATCGAGTAGCGAATTCCTTATTAGAAATAAACGATTTCCAGAGTTAAATGCAGTTATGTACAAAATCACTTTGGTAAGTGAAAGGAGTAACGAATCATGAAATTTAGTCTACCAAGACAAGCAGCGGCGCACTTTCATATACTCATCGCTTAAGAAAGGGAGTTGGAGTGATTGGACAGCAACGTAAAGGGATCTCCCCCCCCCCCAAAAAAAAAAAAAAAAAAAAACCCCTAATATGAAATACAACGATCCAAGAATTCCAGTTTAGAGAGACTAAGCAGCAACATCAAAGACAGGAAGCGGGAGTATTTTAGCGGGTATAGCTAAGGATCAAATGTCTGCTGATCAACAAACAGCGCTCTCTCCCTATGGTGCTGAAAGAATCAACATTGTTGATTCCAGAATGTTGCATTACGTATAATCTAATTAAGCTGAAAATTACATGGCATTTGTAGGCTTAAAGTTCTTAATACTATTCTAGTACTGCATTTTGGCAAATATATTTAAATGAATGGGAATTACAAGGGATTTCATGCATGCTTCCATTAATTTTTATGAGTATCTAAAAAACGAAAGTAAATTCTTACCCGTTATTATGATAAACAACAGTTACTGTGACACTTCTGAGCTACTTTTAATTCATTTGCTCACTAATCAGTAAAATGTTTTTTTTTTTTTTTTTCAATAACGGCTCTTTTCTTTTGAATACAGTCGGTGAAAGAGTTTGGATACGTTAAATGAAAAGCAACGTTTGTTAGTTTCAGAATGTAAATATTCCCTCGTACATTCGCTCACCAAGAAACACTGAAAATATGGTTTCTTTCACTTGATCAGTTTGTTCATCTTCAAAATTATATTTAATAAAATGTAGTACTCCATTACTTTTATGCAAGAATAACCACACATTTTCTGATTTTTCCATAAACATCTTATGCAATCAATAAATCAGAATCATTTTACTCCACTTGTAGTATAGAAGGCGATGATAATCTCTTGTTAGATTGTTCTGTCTTTTGAAACTGTTGTTTTGTACGTAAATGAGTTTCTGTTTGTTACTGATGTTCTGTTTAAAATGATTTTCTGCTCATTCCTGCTGGTGTGTGTTAAGTTGGGTTTTTTCATGTACAGCTTTCCTAAGTAAACGCTTCATACTATATTCCGCGTAGTTTGAAAATGTGCAAGAACCGCACGAAAATATTCCTTTTCTCCTCTTGGCGAAATCAAAATAGGATTCTGTCGGAAGGTCCGGTCTACATGCACCCTTTTATCTTCGATAAAAGTTCATACGACGAGGATGTGACAGATCTTCTACAAGAAGGTTCGAAAGCGCAAGCGATAACGAAGCCATAATTTAGCGCTTGCACCAATCGGTTCCTTTAAACACTGGGATTTTCTTCTTAATTAAATGAATTTTGCTCTTCACACTTTTTTTTTTTTCTTGGTACTTGGTATTAATATTATTGGACTTGTCAACATTTTCTTTTCGCGCGACAAATCTCAGTAAGTTAAGTATACCTTAGTTTATCCAGACCACTGATCTGATTAACAGCTCTCCTAGGGCTGACCCAAAGGATTAGATTTATATTACGTGGCTAAGAACCAACTGATTACCTAGCAACGGGACCTACAGCTTATTGTGGAATCCGAACCACATCATATCGAGAAATGAAATTCTATCACCAGAAATAAATTTCTCTAATTCTTCATTGGCCGGGTTGAGAATCGAACGCAGGCCCAGCAGAATGCTAGTCGAGAACGATACCGACCCGCCAATGAAGAACTACAAATCTCAGTAACTGTAAATACTTATCATTGTAACAAAATCATAAAAATGAAATGACCGTATGTTAACGTATTGCAAATATTCAATATAAGTTATTGTTAGCATGATCAAGATGCCGTCACCTGAGAAATATTTCATGTGGGTCAACAACAATCAATATTTCAGATCAACTGAGGACTGACATCGCGTGCGAGGCCTCTGCGTTAAATAAATAAACACGAATTCTGGACGTCTTAAAGATCGAATACCTTCAAAAAATAAGGATGATAATAACTGAATATAACTAATAATAACAGAAATATTGTGAACGGTTTTTGACAAACACGAAAAAATGATGACAGATGCATATTCATTTTGTACCGAGTTCTTAACCCTAGCAGGAAGTTGCCCCCCCCCCCCCCCCAAGAACAAAGAAACACATACAAAAGATACTATTAAATTGAAATTTAACAGATGAATATGGATGGATCCTTCCTGAAGAAAGCTGACATAGCACTAGCAATTTCTCATATACATTAGCAGTGGTCGTATCCTTCTACAAACGCTGACATCTATCTTTCTGGTTTTATCTCGATTACTTCCTAGTTCTTCAAGATTTTCCTCTCCGCCTCCTAATAAAACTCTCGTATACTTTCACAAACATATCGTCCTCCATATTTACTAGCTTATCATATAATTTCGAAACATTGATCCATCTTTTACCTTCTCTGGCCCTTTTATCTCTTTTACGTATCTCCGCACTTCTGGTTAAACTAAGATATACTTAACTTTTTCATGATTTTAAATTTTCCTGTACCACTAATACAGCGTAATCTGCACATCTGAAGAGTTTTTACTTTTTTCTTTAATTTACGTTTAACATCCACACTTCACTTTCATATGAGAGAAGATTTAACGATCCTTATAGGCATTTTTACTAACGTAATTCTCTTTCAAATCTTGTCCATGTACAAAGCTACCTTCCTTGCTTCACCCATCCTTTGATTCACCCTTTTTCTCATATTATAAACAACCATTATACTTCCCAAGCACATTTACGAGTCTGTCACATTCTTCAGCCAGCCGTATCAACATTGATTGTTCTATCTTTCTGGAATCCATTTACCCTCGTAACCTTAATCTAATTTGGCAATTATAATACACCAATCATCATTTCATTCTCAGATTATTCTCTTTGTGCAAAATTTTTTGCATCATTTCAGCTGATAAATAATATATATGTAAGATTCTTAAACTTCTCTTCATTAATTTTACCATTATGCAAAAGAACAATCAACCGCCGTATCACACCTTGGAAACTGTGCTACTGCATCTTACCTGTAATCCCATTAAGTCTTGAGTTTTAAACTCACAATCTCTAGTCGCTCCTTGTCATCCCAAACAGTCGTTTCCGCATGCATTCTGAAACTTGCACTGAAACCTCACCTCATGGTTCACCTGGTCTACTTCTCTTTTTTAATCCAAATTTAATGGGTCCTCTAAATAACCATTTCATTCACCTCGGATATAATCATCAAACTTCATTTTCTTCAGCTGATTCCGCTATTCAGAGACCATTTGCTCAACAACAGCATGTTTCAATGACAAATGACAGGTAAATCGTGTTCTCCCTCTATTAGTAACATAAATGTGTATCAGGAGAAAACATTAACTACAAATAAACAACAAACGTGGGCAAATTACGAACAGCAACAATGGTAAACTTGAAATCAGGCAATCATACCAAGGTTAATTATGTAGTTGACATGAAATAGCAAATAGAAACTTCCAAAGATATACATGCAATAAATACTTGAGGGGCGAAACCTAGATGATGCCATTGCATGTCCCGAGTAAAGGCTGTTGATGTGCGTATTCCTTGAAACTGACATTGTACTTTTGAACTTGTACTTGAAAAAACTGGTCTTTTGCTCGCGTTTCTCTTGGTGTTACATGTTCCCTGGGAATCACTGGTTGCACCAATATGTGGGACTACTTAATAATTTAATGTGATAACCGTTTAATAGCCAATGCCGATGACTACATTAACTTTATAGAATAATTTCTATATGGAGACCTCAGTTCGAACTGACATATCTATCGTGAATGAAGGTAACAGGTAAGCCTTTCAGCTCGTCAAGGTCGGTGAACATCACATACATGCGATACTGCTTGCCATTCAGGTGAAAGCGAACGCTAATATGACCGTATTGGTGTCTAAAGTGAATGGCAAGAAAAAAATATGCGCTGTAGAACTTTAATTAACTTGGATGAGGTATTTTGCAGAACTCCAGAGAGACCTTGGTCAAACTGATCACATCGAGATACCAAATTGGTGAATTTGCCATCTCTGGAAACCCCATTTTGATGGGGACCAAGCTTAACAGGAGGAACAGCACTCTGTTTACAGAATGATTTTGTTAATAATTACTAATGATCCTGGGCTCGCTATATTTCATCATCACAATTAGCACACGGTATAAAGCTACAATAGCGCAGCACTTGCTGCAACAATGCATGCATTGCTCGTATAAATGCCTCTCTTTCTCCATACGGAGCTTTGTGCTTAAATCTCACTTTTACCGCTGACTCTTTCGTTTGCTGAGCAACTCTTTCCGATAGCAACGACTCACTGAATAACCTTTGTTAACATTTACTCCTGAATTTTGGTGGAATTGCATGAAATGTAATCAGCGACCTTCAATGTCGACAAGTTTCAAAGAGATGTCTGTTAAATCTCTCTCCA
>JANJGK010000018.1:10746201-10768701 GCA_039081455.1 Macrobrachium rosenbergii
TTCGAATCCTCACAGGATATGCACAGCTTCTAGAAGTTGTTCTACCGTAGTTGTGGGTGTACCCGAATTTAGAGAACTTCTAATCCTCACAGGATACGCAATGTCTACAGAAGTTGAGTTTTAGTTGTCAGGGTAACCGAATTTAGTGCGCTTCTAACCATCACAGGACACGCATAGTGTCTACAAGTTGAGTTCTAGTTGTCTGGGTAACCGAATTCAGAGCGCTTCGAATCCTCACAGGATATTCAGTCTTAACAAAAAGCTTTTCTTTCCATTAGCATTATTGTCGATGTTATGGTCTGCTGCAGCTACACCACGAGCCTGTGCATAAGAAAAGTAGTTTGATTTGGAGTATACTAAAGTTTCCATGATATAACTTACCCTCTTAAAGTGAAAATAGCTTGTTCAGTTAGTCCCAGCAGCTATTCTAAAGGTGCGTTCACACGAGCGAACAATGTTCGACGGATATAATTGTTACCAACTAGCAGTGGAAAGCGAAAAGGCTCGCTGATGACGTCAGAAGCGAGCACCAAGTGGTGTACCGGACACTGTCCGTGTTCCCAGCATCGAAACGTCACACACTGAATTAAATGCCTGAGTTACCAACGGACATCACCTTCGAACATTGTCCACCAGTCTATGCCCTGTGAGCAGATTCGAAACGGTGGTAAACACCCTCATCTGGTACCACTGCTTGTTGCCAGATCCGTTTCCATCGTTTCACCGCTTATGACGTCATCCTGCTTCTCCTGTGATATGGTAACGATTTTGTCCGTCGAACATAGTTCGATCGTGTAAACGCACCTTAAAAAAAGTTATTATAATTAATACTACATCGTATGTGTAAACTTTCCCATTAACAATACCATGTATTAGTATTGCTACTTCAAACTGCCATCAACTTTCACATTAACAGTCCCATATATTACTACTGTTCCTTCAAACTCTCGAAAAGATAACAGGATAGTGTGCCATCCTTCAAGATATGATAGGGCACCAATCTTACACTGAAACAACTGTATCTAACAGTGCTACAAGACTATGAAATGTGCCATGCAATGCAAACAATCTGGCAACTTCCGTCCTTTAGTACAGCCTTAAGAGAACTGAAACTCTACAACCCCAAGGGGTGAAAAATTATGTTAGGGAATTCAGAATAAGAATGAGGTTCCTAAAGCAAGCTTCGGCGCCGGAGGATAGGTGGATGAAGGTAGGGGTCAATGAAAATATGCAATGCAATCTGAAATGTATGTCCTAACACGAAAGCTTTGCTTAAAGAGTAAGAGGCGGCAGGTGGGGGAAGGTGGGGGTGTTGAGTGAGTTGATGGAACGATGTTAAGACTACCCAAATTTGAATTACAATTTCCACTATTAACTAGCCTATTAGAATACCTGACAAGACAAATCCATGACATCAGTCAAAGAAATTCTTAAAAATCCCAAGACCTAGTCCTCTTAGAAAATCGTTAAGATCCACCTATTACCTGTCTAGTTCCTGTTTACTAATAGGAGTAAAATACCAAGTTACTTTTGTATGTCAGAGAGTTACCCTACCCTATTCTCAGCTGCACTAATACAGACAAACTTGCATATCATGACCAAACAAAGGGCTCAAGTACTGTAATACCCTCTGCTATTAATGACTTGCTATGTCAAATGTCTCCCTAGGTCTGACTACAGCGTTTTCTACCCCAGTCTATTCCCAGCATCCTTAAGAGATAGACTTGAGCGTTTATTACCTTTATCCTAACTCCTGCATCTATATAAAAATAACATGTTCTTTACCCTATTCTATCCTATCCTATATTTCAAGTTTCATTTCTAATTTCTCAAATTCCTAGCTACACGAAAACTAGCAACCTTGCAATTGTAACCTAAGTTGGTCGGTTGGTCTGAAATCCCTGTTGAGCATGGTGACAAAGTCACCATGCTTTTTTTTTGAACTTCCTGTTGTGCATGGTGATCAAGTCACCAAGCACAACATGCAAGTCCACCTTTGCCTGGCAGGTGGCATCGCCACCCCGGCAAAGGTGGACTTGTGAAGTGGGCAAAGAATAACTTTAAATGCAAAAAACGCAAAACTCAAACCATACGCAAAACTCAAACCATACGCAAAACTCAAACTTCTTTAGCTGAAATAATTACTCAAGCTTTAAAAATTTTTACTGTTCAAAAACTTCAAAAAACCAAATTAGAGAATTTACTAAACTTTGCAATTCTGAAAAAACTAGCTGAAATTACAAGGTCATACCACATAGGGCAAAAGTTTAAATAAATTTTAAATTAAAAAGTTTAAAGCACTAACTTAAAAAAAATACTAGACTTACTCTACAAACTCAAACTTTTGAAGCTGAAATAATTACTCAAGCTTTAAAAATTTTTACTGTTCAAAAACTTCAAAAACCCAAAACAGAGACTCAGCTAAACTTTATAATTCTAAAAAGAACTAGCCGAAATTACAAGATCAAACCACATAAGGCAAAGTTTAAATATATTTTAAATGAAAAAGTTTAAATCCACTAACCTTAAAAAAAATACTAGACATACTCTACAAACTTCCACACACAAACAAAACTTCCACACACAAACAAAACTTCCACACACACAAACAAAACTTCCACACACACAAACAAAACTTCCACAAACTTTTGATGCTAAAATAAAACTAAACTAATGATCAAAAATAAATTTTAAATATTTGAACACAAAAAGTTCTGAAGTTAAAACAAATCCTAAAATTTCTTGAAAAATTCAAAGCTGGAGAAGTGAAATTTTAACCTTTCCACACAACTTCCACACACTTTTGAAACTAAAATATAACTAAACTAATAATAAAAAATAAATTTTAAATATTTGAACACAAAAGTTCTGAAGCTGAAACAAATCCTATAATTTCTTGAAAGGTTCAAAGCTGGAGAAGTGAAATTTTAACCTTTCCACACACAAACTTCCACACACACACACAAACTTCCACACACACACACACACAAACAAACAAACCTCCACACACACACACATACACAAACAAACTTCCACACACACAAACAAACTTCCACACACACACACACACACACACACACACACACACACACACAAACAAACAAACTTCCACACACACAAACTGCCACACACACACACAAACCAACTTCCACACACACACACACACAAACCAACTTCCACACACACACACACACACAAACAAACTTCCACACACACACACACACAAACAAACTTCCACACACACACACACACACAAAAACTTCCACACACACACACACACACACACACACACACACACACACACACACACACACACACACACACACACAAACAAACTTCCACACACACACACACACAAACTTACACACACACACACACACACAAACTTCCACACACACACACACAAACAAACTTCCACACACACACACACAAACAAACTTCCACACACACACACACACACAAACAAACTTCCACACACACACAAACAAACTTCCACACACACACAAACAAACTTCCACACACACTTTTGATGCTAAAATATAACTAAACCAATAACCAAAACTAAATTTTAAATACTTGAGCACAAAGTTCTGAAATCCTAAAATTTCTTGAAATGTTCAAAGCTGGCAAAGTGAAATTTTAACCTTCGCAATTTTAGAGATAAAAAGAATACTTAAACTCTCAAAATTCTCAAAACTAAGGTTTTGAATCTGAAAAAATGAACCAAATGCATTAAAAAGCCTAGACTTAAAATGAAAACTTGAGTTAAGATTTTGAAAAAAAAAAACTAAAATGAGAACTTTAGTTAAGATTCTGAAAAAAATCTAATTGTTCCGGGAGTTGCTCAAGTCAACAAGAAAAATTGTTCCGGGAGTTGCCCAAGTCAATTAAAAAAAAAAAAAAAAATACTTACTCACCCATTAATCCTGTTTAGTCGTAAGGTATCGGTACATTTAAAACAATTCAGTAACTCATGGCACACTTACTTAACACACCCTGACCTGAAATAAGAAAATACATATTAAAACCCAAAATGTTCTAGGAAGAGGAAAAAACCAAAGGCTGACTACTGGTTACAATCATCTGGGCCATCTGATGTAGCAGCAAGCAAGGCTTCATAAATACTGATAATCTATATTACTAGTTCATTGCCACTAAGCCTACAATAATTAAAGTTTAAAACTTTATACACCCCATATTAAGATGGCTACTGCAGTCAAGTCAAGCCTCTTATCCTCAAGAAACTTTAAAACTTTAAACCCTATTATATTTTAAGACTTGCTATATTGCAGCATAAAGTTAAAATGAAAACATCCGTAACATTGCATAAGATTGCTAGTAAAAAGCCAAAGCGCATAGAATTACCACTCAAAGAAATATAGTTCAGCTTAGTAATAAATAGACTTCGAAAATAAGTCTTAAATACCATGCTGAAGGGCAATCTACAACAATACTTAACATTTTGAACAGTGATTTTAGGATTTTACAAAAAATAGAAAACTATATTTCAAGACAAAACCCGCAAACCGAAAACTTTCATACGACAACTGTACGTCATAGCTCAAGTGCCACAATGTAAATATTTGAGAGAAAAAAAAAAAAACGCAAAACTGGCTACAGTATCCACTCGCCAACCCAACAAAACTCGAAGCACGCCTTCACGCCTAAAATCTTGCAGAGTCTATTCACAATACATATCTGAGAAACTACTCATGCTGCTTTAGACCTCAAATGAATATTATTAAAAACAGACATGCAAGTAAAGCATGTAGGCTATTTGAACCTACAACAAATTGTAAGTCAGGCTAGGGAGCATTTGTACACTGCGCACCATGACCATACAACAAGACACCGCCTTGAGTGAAGATAAAACAAAAATAATAAAAAAGAACTAGTCTATTCTGCAGGAGCTACGATACTGACGAGAAAACACAAACATAAAATATAAGCACCTTACTTTGTAAACGTACTCGGGCCCGTCAGAGAGGGAATCCGAATTATCCCTGTGGAGCGCTGTACAGTACATAAAACCAAACAACGTGAAACCAACGATCGTCCAGTACAGAAGGGCCGAGATCCCAAACCTAAATGAACGAGAGAGTCAAGCTAGTATCAACGAAACCTGTCTTACCAAGCCGGGGACCCTACAACACTGAAACAAGCTGTTCTTGAGGATAACAGCCAACGACCGCTGCAAGTGCCTGCTTGTGGGACGTGACTTTATAGCCCTTCCGCCACCGAAGAAGTTTAGGCGATGATCGGAAAATCGACAGAAATTATTATTATTATTATTATTATTATTATTATTATTATTATTATTATTATTATTGAGAGTTGCCGGGCACTCTTCCTTTTTAACGAACTAACCCAATTATGCATCAGCAGTTAGCCCATCTGAAAAATTATTATTATTATTATTATTATTATTATTATTATTATTATTATTATTATTATTATTATTATTATTATTATTATTATTATCATCATGGAGATTTCCCATTTACTCTTCCTTTTTAGCAAACTACCTGAATTATGTATCGGTGTTTGGTCTTAATCTGGAATTATTATTATTATTATTATTATTATTATTATTATTATTATTATTATTATTATTATTATTATTATTATTATTATTATTATTATAGTTGTTGTTGTTGTTTTCAGCAGCGCTTGGGCATAAGAGCCCATGAATATTACTTTTTACTAGCGTACTTAATTTAGTAAACTGTATTGTGTTCATCTTATCGTTCATCGTATATGGCCCGGAGCTGAAAAAAACATATAATTATATTATTAATTAATGTAACATGGTGTAACAATGACATGGTCATAGACAAAAATAGTATTGAGCACTTTTGTTAAGGTGATTCAACGGTGAGCTTATTAACTCGCACCAATGAATGCAGGGTAATTTTTATAATTAAATTTATTAATAATTAAACGTGCGTAGGTTCGTAATCTACTACGGTGAAAGGTCACCTTCAGCGATTTGCCATATGGATTCAAGGCTTGGAGTGATAAATATATCCCAAAATTTTGGTGAAATTGAGAAGGCAGGAGGACAAAGTGGCATTAAATAAATCATTTGTATCTGTCGTAAGTGATATAGTTAGCGGCTAATTCGAACAGTGGTCAATGCATTTATTGAAACCAGATCATATTGTTCTATCATCGCCTGATATTCGAATCCTGTTTCGATATTATTAGGTGGAGCTATGAAAACTATTATCATGGAGATTATATATATATATATATATATATATATATATATATATATATATATATATATATATATATATATATATATATATATATATATATATATATATATATATATATATATATATATATATATATATATATATATATATGCGTATGTGTGTGTGGTAGTTGGAGCTCTGAAAAATATGATCATGTCGATTATATATATATATATATATATATATATATATATATATATATATATATATATATATATATATATATATATATAGGTAGATAAATAGATAATAAGCCACCAATATACTTTAATATCCAGTTCAGTACACCTCTGGAATAACTTAACTTACATCCAAGAGTAATTATGGTTAATAAATGTTTCGTCACCAGTTCTCAATAGAGGTATAAGTTGACATCGACTCTGTTGTACATGCCTGTCGAATTCAGGTTTTGTTCTTGGAATCGATATCAACCCATCTTCACCGTGATAGCTGACTGGTAAATTTGTAACGAGTGGCTAATTATGAATTTCTCGAATTTGTCTTATACACCGAGGGTTTTTCTTATATTCACAAACATTAGGCCACACATATCATAAAATATCGAGTTCAATACATTAGTTGAAGCTCTTAAAAATATGATCATATATATATATATATATATATATATATATATATATATATATATATATATATATATATATATATATATATACTCACACAATTATTAAGCCCCAAATATAGTTTATTGCCTAATTCACCATACCTTACGAATAGCTTACAACCAGAAGAATTATAACTAATAAGTGATTAGTTACCAGTGGTATTCGAAACGTTGCTTTATTTATAAACAATGTTGTACTTTTGACCATGGGTAATGTACAGTGACTTTTGACCACTGACCCATCAAGAAAGGTGTAAGTTGATATCAACTCAGCTGTATAGGCATAATTCTCTTTTATTTTGATGGCCATTAATAAGAGCATTCTCTACGATTCTTCGATATGAAAGCAGAAGTGTAGTCAGGTTCGATGTTCCTACAGGCATTTTCTTAATGCCTCTACGTACGGGAGTTTTATTTTGCTAATATATCCCTTATTTTTTTATGCCCATTGGTTTGAAGAGATATCCTACTGGCTTGGGTGATGGCTTTTCCGCCGACATAGTGAGGCAGCTGGTTGAGTTGTTTACAAATGAAACCGACTGCTTTGTCTATGTAACCGTCAGAACAGGTTCCTGGTCCTCCAAGAAAAAAATTACACTGATACCTCAGTCTGCATTGAAATTGCAATGTCATAATAGTTAGGAAATGAATGCAGGAAATAGAGAACGTTGGTCTTCTACAGACGTTGAAACTGTTCTTGAATGATTCCCTATTGATATATCTAAGAAGGCTAGTTCTTGTTCTTTTCTCATTCAGTTTTGAACGTAATGCTAGAAGTGAATTCATTTTGCTGCAAATAGATATCAAAATCTTCTTAACTAATATTCCAGAACGTGAAAATGTCATCAACGTGTCCGCAACAACACCACTTTGGGATTGAGCCATTATAAAGTACATGCAGACATTGGCTTAAAGAGGGATAGCAGGCTGCCTATCCCGCATTCAAATCTTTGTAAACCTTTCAGTTAAAAGAATTCATGTTATTGGTTATACGGAGCTTGATTAATTTAACTGTTTTTTTTATTTCACTGCCCACAGGAAATATATAGGTCTTCATAAGGAGTTGATTTTTTCCTTATGAAATTCAGGATGTCGTTTACAGGAACCTTTGTGAATAATGATTCTATGTCCTGGCTTATGAGCGTTATGTCGTTCACCGTAATATTTAATTTATAGAATTTCTGAATAGAATCCTCTGCGTGTTTTATAAACTACCTAGGAAATGTGTCAGCAAACCTGCTAATTTTCTGATAGAGTAAAAATGAACGAGACTTAATTTCACAAAAATGGAAGTCAGCGAATGCCTTTCTTATTGGTTATGGCGAGCCCGTAGAAATGTGGTAAAGAGTTATTGACGAATCCAGGTAAAAAAAAAAAAAAAAGTCACAGGTACAAAAGTCACAGAAAAAAGTCATGCTTAGGGCGCCGATGCTGACCGAGTAGGACTTCCCCTAACTACTGAACAAGATGATCGCGACGATATGAAGTTATGAACTATATTGAGAGGAGATCGTTGAGGATATGGAATCGATAGTCACAAAATTTATTCTTGTTAGGCAACTATCCATAGCAAATCAACCTTTGAATTACCTTATAACCACTGAAAGTTCATTTTAAGATTGACTTTTCGCTTCTGCTTAATTAATCTTGACTATTTTAATATTTCATTGTATATATGAAGAAGTATGTTTTGAAACATGCGAAAGCTCATGTTATTATTACATTTGCATATGTACTGTATGTACAGCTATGGATTTCGTAATACCATAAGTTCTTTAATACTGCATTTCACTATAGCCTTCTGAATGAACATACTCTACAAAAGCCGAGGAAGAAATACCAATGAGGTTTATGCCCTGGGGAGGTGAAAGCCAACAGCTTGTGGATCTATGCCTAAGGAGATGAATACCAATGTGGATTATGAACCCACCCACATCGGTTTTCCTTATCCAGAATTTTGAAAAAAGACTGAATGTAGAAGTGAGAAAGTATGAAAAAGTCAGAAAAACACAACAAGAAACCAGCATTACAAGAAGTGATAGACAACACCAGAAAACAATGCAAAAGCAACACATGTCGAGATCTTACAATAACAAAGGCTGTGTAAATAACAATCAAGCCGATGCTGAACGTCCAGACGGAAGGGGTTAGGGCAAGGCCTCCCCACCAACTGCCTGAGGGGAAGAGCACAAGGTCAAGATCACTCCCATAACAATCCCCAACCAAATACTTCAGAAGCAATCAATAAATTTATTAGACCCATAAGAACAAGAAACAGAATGTAAAACTAATGTAATAGTGTAGTTTCACAATGGAATTGCATTATGTAAATATAATGTACATAATTATCTACCCCCTAAGTAACTATGCATTGCAAATATAAATAAATAATAACGCTATAACCCTCCCCAGTCATAGGATTTGCCAGCGAAGCAAACAACACATGCAGAACATAAGGAATTATAATCAGACGTCGGCAGTTGCCAAACATTGTTGGGAAAATGACCATAAAATAGACTGGGAAAACATGAGTTTTCTGTACAGGAACACCAACAAAACAGCCAGACTGGTTGTAGCAGGGAACACCGGAAACGGCTTTGAAGACAGTATTTCAAGAAAAACTGTGCACTCCACAGCAGCAAGGAAACAAAAGGAAAACGCAAGAGGACGTACGGGAAACGAACACCTGGATGAAGGTGGGGCAGAGAAAGACAAAGGTTACGGGCGGGGGGGGGGGGGGGTTGTCATACAGGAGGAGGAGGAAGGCAATTATAGGATTAAAGTTCCCAGCACACAGATATAAATACTGCCGGACTATAAATACATACATACATACATACATACACACACACACACACACACACACACACACACACACACATATATATATATATATATATATATATATATATATATATATATATATATATATATATATATATATATATATATATATATATAGAAATCATCAACACGCAATCACGTGTGGAACAGAAATAAATTTCTGACTCACGTCGGGATCGAACCCAGGTCTCTCAGGTGGAAAGCAAGGGCGTTATCCACTGGGCCACACAAGTCTAAAAGAAGTTGGAACCTGAGAGCAACTGCACCCAAGGAATTACCTGGGCAAGCTAACTGCTTGCATACCAGCGAGTTTTCCCCAAGTTCCCGACTCAGCAATGACCCAATAGACAACATTTCATTCGAATTATCCCTTCTGAGTGAATAAGATAGAAATCATCAACACACAATCACGTGTGGAACAGAAATAAATTTCTGACTCACGTCGGGATCGAACCCAGGTCTCTCAGGTGGAAAGCAAGGGCGTTATCCACTGGGCCACACAAGTCTAAAAGAAGTTGGAATCTGAGAGCAACTGCACCCAAGGAATTACCTGGGCAAGCTAGCTAACTGCTTGCATACCAGCGAGTTTTCCCCAACTTCCCGACTCAGCAATGACCCAATAGACAACATTTCATTCGAATTATCCCTTCTGAGTGAATAAGATAGAAATCATCAACACACAATCACGTGTGGAACAGAAATAAATTTCTGACTCACGTCGGGATCGAACCCAGGTCTCTCAGGTGGAAAGCAAGGGCGTTATCCACTGGGCCACACAAGTCTAAAAGAAGTTGGAACCTGAGAGCAACTGCACCTAAGGAATTACCTGGGCAAGCTAACTGCTTGCATACCAGCGAGTTTTCCCCAAGTTCCCGACTCAGCAATGACCCAATAGACAACATTTCATTCGAATTATCCCTTCTGAGTGAATAAGATAGAAATCATCAACACATAATCACGTGTGGAACAGAAATAAATTTCTGACTCACGTCGGGATCGAACCCAGGTCTCTCAGGTGGAAAGCAAGGGCATTATCCACTGGGCCACACAAGTCTAAAAGAAGTTGGAACCTGAGAGCAACTGCACCCAAGGAATTACCTGGGCAAGCTAACTGCTTGCATACCAGCGAGTTTTCCCCAACTTCCCGACTCAGCAATGACCCAATAGACAACATTTCATTCGAATTATCCCTTCTGAGTGAATAAGATAGAAATCATCAACACACAATCACGTGTGGAACAGAAATAAATTTCTGACTCACGTCGGGATCGAACCCAGGTCTCTCAGGTGGAAAGCAAGGGCATTATCCACTGGGCCACACAAGTCTAAAAGAAGTTGGAATCTGAGAGCAACTGCACCCAAGGAATTACCTCTGCAAGCTAACTGCTTGCATACCAGCGAGTTTTCCCCAACTTCCCGACTCAGCAATGACCCAATAGACAACATTTCATTCGAATTATCCCTTCTGAGTGAATAAGATAGAAATCATCAACACACAATCACGTGTGGCCCAGTGGATAACGCCCTTGCTTTCCACCTGAGAGACCTGGGTTCGATCCCGACGTGAGTCAGAAATTTATTTCTGTTCCACACGTGATTGTGTGTTGATGATTTCTATCTTATTCACTCAGAAGGGATAATTCGAGTGAAATGTTGTCTATTGGGTCATTGCTGAGTCGGGAACTTGGGGAAAACTCGCTGGTATGCAAGCAGTTAGCTTGCCCAGGTAATTCCTTGGGTGCTGTTGCTCTCAGATTCCAACTTCTTTTAGACTTGTGTGGCCCAGTGGATAACGCCCTTGCTTTCCACCTGAGAGACCTGGGTTCGATCCCGACGTGAGTCAGAAATTTTATATATATATATATATATATATATATATATATATATATATATATATATATATATATATATATATATATATATATATATATATGTTAACTTTATCACATACACAATTGTTCTGTGCATTAGTAGAATTACTGACAGGGCCTCATTCAAACTGGATTGTATCTAATGTCGTATTTATTCAGAGAAAGTTACAAGCTTTCTTGGACAAACAGTCCAGCTCGTGCTGGCACAAGGCCAGCTAAATCTAAAACAACAACAACAACAGCGTCTGGTCATTGTACGGATACTTGATAATGAGGACTGTTTGTCCAAGAAAGCTTGTAACTTTCTCTGAATAAATACGACATTAGATACAATCCAGTTTGAATGAGGTCCTGTTAGTAATTCTAATAATGCACAGAACAATTGTGTATGTGATAAAGTTAATATATATATATATATATATATATATATATATATATATATATATATATATATATATATATATATATATGTGTGTGTGTGTGTGTGTGTGTGTGTGTGTGTGTGTGTGTATGTATATATGTATATAAATACACACAAACGTATATATATATATATATATATATATATATATATATATATATATATATATATATATATATATATATATATATATATATATATACATATATATATATATATATATATATATATATATATATATATATATATATATATATATATATATATATATATATATATATATATATATATATATTTGTATATCAATGTATAAATATTAAATAAAAATATATATTCAAAAAGATTTAAATTGCAAAGTGAACTAAAACTCACAAGGACAGAACATAAAAAATTTTAGATTAATGAGGATGTGTTCAGAAACAAAAGATTTAAAACAAACAACATACAATCTTAAAAACATTGGAGACTGACCTGCTGTTCGGAGGCTATGAACAAACTAAGAATATAATATAAAAAGATTTTTTTTTTTTCAGGCAGGCAGAGAGTTAAGATAAATATAAGGGTAGAGCGGTCATTTGTCAATTCAAAAGAGAACACGTTGCTTAATATTCAATGTTTCGAGAATGAGTAGTTCTTGCAAATTGCTTATGTGCCCAATAATTTTAATATCTTCATATCTGATTTCTGTATTGCCTTTCATGATATGATTACGTATGTTAGAAGATTCTGGATTAGCTAAGCGGCATCCCGTTCTATAACTAAACCCCTCCCTCCGTGGGAATCGGCCCCCATCCCGAGAAGCCGTCTGGTGGATACGTTATATTTTCCAAAATTACACATCGGACAATTGTATTCCTAGGCAACACCACAACAACAAAGGTAATAGCCGATCCTTGAACCTGAAAAAATGACTTATATTTTTTGGATTGTTAGATATCAGTTTGTGATCAATGGCCCCGATATATTTTTGAACAGTCTTAATGCAATCCTTTCGAGAGGAGTCATCATATACAAAAGGAAAGGTCGCTTATAATGGGAGTTTGGTATGTCAAATCTCTTAGGTCTCTTTGAGATTTTTTTATGAAGCAGTTTTATAAGAATTCTGTAGATGTGAGCAGGGAAATAGTTATTGAAGAAGTATTGTTTTGGAAAGACGATTTCTTTGTGAAAGAGGTTCCAGTCTGATGTAAGGGATGTAGAGTTTAATAAAAAAAAAAAAAAGCTATAGAAATTGGACCCCGGGTCGATAAAAGATTTATTCCTAAATATAGAAGTACTGAACCTATCATTATCTTTAGTTACAAGTGTGTCTAGAATGCTAATTTTGAGTCACGTTCTTTTTCTATGGTGAAGGGGATATTTTGATGATAAGAATTAGAAAATTCTAAGAAGCGCTCAGTATCGAGGTCTTGCCTAAACAAAATGAAAGTTTCATCTACAAATCTAGCACAAAATAGAGAACGATAACCCAAGGGACACTCATCGAGTATGTGTTCCTCCAGGGAGCGCATAAAGATGCTACCGAACGAAGGTCCGAGAGGAAAACCCGTGGCCACCTACTCACTTTGCCGAAAGAGTATGTCATTAAAAATAAAGGCAGTATCCAGCACGGCGAGTTCCAAAAAAGTTTTAAAAAGGGAGCCGTTAAAATTGTGATATAATGAACCGGGTGTGGGAAAAATATGTGAAGAGAGCTATCGGATATCTACAAGTAGCCCTGATAGCAACAGCATCAGATCAGATCGATACACTTCACAGACCGCTTTTCAGCAGCGCCAAATCTATTATCGGATTTTAACAGTTCGTAACAACCTTCCGCCCTTTATTCCCTCTGCGTGGCACAATTTAGTGATTTTCCCATTTGTTTTCTTTACTCCTGTGGCAGGGGAGAGATAAATGTTGTACTCGTTTATTTCATGAAAAAAAAAAAAAAAAACATTCAAAAGCTCAAAACTTCTTGCAGCTTTTTTACCATCTCTATTTATCAAATTTTGTGAAACATCTGGTCTATATATTTTTTAATTCCACAATAAACTGGAAAACTGGAAAATATTTAAAGATTTTTAGAGACCTTGTATAACGGAGGATTTTTTCCGTGTCTTGAATAATGTTCTCATGTTTTTTTTTTTTTCTTCCGCAGCTGACACAGCTTAATTTGTTAGTCAGAAACAACGTTTGATTTATTTTGTTACCCTTGATCTTCGTGCCAGTATTCATAATACTGACTATACTTTGCGTTCAGATACATGCAATTAATACTAAAGGGCATGCTTTTTTTTCTCATAGGTTAAATATCATAGATTTCTAGAAGTTTATTTCGTAATAGTGGAATGATCTTCCTAAGCCAACAGTTGAATCACTGGAACTTTGGCAGTTCAACGTGGGCCATATTTTTTTTTTGCTTTGTTTTGTTCAGCAGCCTAACATGAGTGTCGCATTCCATTTGATTTTTTTTAAATTTTACTTAGTTTTTTTTTATTTATATATTTTTTTTATTTTGTATCATATTTCATTCTATACTTCTCAGTTTCTTTATTTGTACTGAGCTGCTTTCCATTTTTTGGACACCTTGGTTTGTGCACTTTTCCAGCCAGAGAGTACATCTTGTCTTGTAATAATAACACAGTTTAAGCATTCTTATCACAAACTGCATTTGTATATATATACATACATATATATAAAAATGCTGTGCAACCCTAGTTGGGAAGATATGACCTCTAATGCCAGATGATATTAGCATCTGAGGCCAATAGCAATTAGCCTTTTCCCTCCTGTGTGGTTCCAGCACACATACCGCTCTGCTAAGTTATACCCAGTAAATAAAATGGTAGGTGATAGGAATTGATGACATTGTTGATATATGTATAATTGTATTTGGAAACAGGCTTGATTGTTGTAAGTGTATGGTTTCCAAAAAATAACGTTTATTTATTTAAATTGGTGAAGAAATGTTTAGGGAAAAAATGCTAGAGTAGACCTATTTGTTAGTACAGAATAGAACGACGACCTAAGTGATGAAATTAATCAAATATTGGGCCAATACACCTTGATGGAAGTGAAATAATCATATAGACTGCGAATGAAACAAGGAAGTTTGAAGCTGTTGATATGGAATTCATATGGAAAGAAATGAAGACATACAAGAAATGTGAAAAGATTGGTTAGAGTATTGAGGTGGTTCAGAAATGTGGAAAGAATGGATAAAATTATAATTCAGTGTTATTGGAAGGATAAATAGGAGACCTAGAAATGCTGGACAGATGGTTAGAAGATAACCGAAAGGAAGTGGATTAATATCCGAGAAGAGCAAAAACGCGTGTATAATAGAGCTGGATGGGGTACTGTGAGTGTATGGGGGTGCGACTCGCTACTAATGAGCCTTCTGTTTAGGTAAATGGAAATTACTGTCGTGGGAGTTTTATGCAATGGGGTTTCATCTGAATTTCACCAGTTAAAGTGTGAATATTGTAGTACCTGTTGCATTTTCACAAGGTTTATACAGTATATCTATCTATCTATCTATCTATCTATCTATCTATCTATATATATATATATATATATATATATATATATATATATATATATATATATATATATATATATATATATATATATATATATATATATATATATATATATGTGTGTGTGTGTGTGTGTGTGTGTGTGCGCACGCGCGTGTATATATATATATATATATATATATATATATATATATATATATATATATATTATATATATATATATATATATATATATATATATATATATATATATATATATATATATATATATATATATATATATATATATATATATACTTATAGTAGGATGTATGGAAAGGAAGAACAGTCAGTTCATCATTGACATATTTATTAATAGCTGCGCCTCGGGATCACCCATATCCGATCTTTCCTGGCTAAAATGATACAAAAATAAAAACGCTAATTAAAAATTCCAACAGAGCTTACGTATTAAAATGCTTTTAAGACTGAAAAATGACAATGACTAAAAAAGATTACCTTCAGTAGTAAAGTCCAGAGGATGAAAGTTTAGTAAGAGTAAACAAGGTTAGGAAGTAAGCAAGAATAGGCGATAGGTGCTAGTCTATGTATAAGGGGGTAGAAGTTAAATGATTATTGAGTGATGGAACAATTTCCTTGATAACCAAGGATTCTAAAATATTGAGGTGTTACTTCTGCGCCGTGGTCACTATTTCAAAGTTTTTATAGACTATCGGGTTTTTACAAATTAATGAATGATTTCTAATGTTAAACATTTCAGGTTTTGCTAGCCTAAGACCAGTATGACAGTTCAATCCACTGTGGTAAATCTGTTACTGACTGCAACAGCAAGTATACTTGTACACCACAGCAGACTGCATCAAACGGACCAACGAAACTAATGCATCTGATCATTGTATTATCTCTCCCAGAGGTAAGTCTGATGGTGACAATTACTCCCAATTCTCTTTCCCTTCGACTGCAACTCTCATTTTTCGTGTTTCAATTGTTCCTCTCTTAAACAGTCACTGACTAGGAAATCCTATTAAAACATATTCCATTTATGAAGTTATCTCTCAAGTACATTTATTGTTGTCTTGTGAAGTCATATAACTTGTCCTCCATGGTGTTAAACATATTATTTTTGAACTAAGAATCATCTCCTTGTGATTGGCAATGACAAGTGAGAGTTTCTGTAATGCAAGATTGTTATCTAAATACGTCCTTTTCCAGAATTCCATACTCCTTGTGCCTGCGCAACATCCTCTTTCTGGGAGAAGAACCTGCATCATCAATATCAAGACCTTGCAGTAAATTCCTGATACAGCGTCTGAGAAACCTAAATCTGTTGCGTTCGTTCTGTGTAGCATTGAAGTTTGTCCAAAGTCGGACTATTATTCTGAGCTGCTGTGAGCTCCTGTAAATAATCCATTCACTTTATTTAATTTACTTGTTTTGTTGAAACTAGTGTTCCAGTAAGTTTGCTGAATTCATCCCTGTGGTTATAAATAAACTTCTATTCCTTGTTAACGAGTGTCAACTGGCGACCTGATCTATTCACTATCTTTCCTTTAGAGGTAGGTTTAGCCTTAAATGACAGATTTATGTGGGTCTTAGGTAAGGCAAGGCAATATAAATCAAAGTAAATAATAATTAAACTCATTAGTCGAAGGACCCCACCCCTGTCTCCATCATGATATATGAATGTTAAAGTTTCTAATGCTTGGCTAGTTATGCATATTTGTCAGTTAAACACGCATAAATTTCTTTATATTCACAAATGTTTACAAATATCGTTCCATATCAAATACAATATACATTTGGGATAAATTGCGCCCAAGGAAATTATGTCTCCCTAGCCAGAAATCGAGCCTTGCATTTGTCTTAGATACAACGACAAATAGTTACTTTGACCACTCGGCTATCAAGAGATATAATTTGAAGTCGGTTTTGCTCTGTATATTACTGTAAGTTGCAACACCTGGCCAATTATAATTTTTCATCACTTATGCACACTCACCTTTGTAATATTTACAGATATTAAGTCCTGGAACACTGGAGTGAATATCAGGGGGATTTGTTTGAATGGGAAAATATAAGGCAGATAAAGCTAAATAAAGCAACACTGCGACATAAATAAGAAACAGAAAACTAGGAAACCACCGGGGATTGAGGGAATAGCAAGTGAAAAGCGACGCTACATTGTGAAGGTGTAAGTAGATACCTAACCAGTGTGTTCAAGCTATGTGCGAAAAAGGGAAGTTATGAAGGAATGAACGTGAGAAATTATTTTGGTTTGTATGGATACCGATGAGAGGAAGAAATTGTAAGAATATGCAGGCATAACGTCACTAGTACATCAGAATTTCGATTGAATGAGAAAGATAGATAACAGAAGGACTGACGTGGAAGGTCAATGTGCTTTTATACGAAAAAGAGGACGTTTGGGTAAATTTTCTATTAATTTTACCGTCACATCGAACACCTGTGAAATTGCTATTCGGAATGGTGGTTGCGAAAAAAAGAAGATTCATTTGACAGGAGCAATAATTCGAATAGATCAGTCATTCCTGCAAAAAATAACGCAATTCAACAACTTATCCTCTCAAATAGTTTAACTACATGACCATTAAAATATGTTCCATAAGCGACAACTACTTTTCCAGTAATAAGACACTTTGATGATCAAAATACGTACCCTTAGCGTTCTGTTTGGATATTATATATATATATATATATATATATATATATATATATATATATATATATATATATATATATATATATATATATATATATATATATATTATATATATATATATATATATATATATATATAGTATATATATATATATATATATGTATATATATATATATTATATATATATATATATATATATATATATATATATATATATATATATATATATATATATATATATATATATATTATATATATATATATATATATATATATATATATATATATATATATATATATATATATATAATATATATATATATATATATATATATATATATATATATATATAATATATATATATATATATATATATATATATATATATAATATATATATATATAATAATATATATATATATATATATAATATATATATATATATATATATAATATATATATATATATATATGGACCTCGCCTTGGTGAGAAATTTAATCAAAACTATAATTGATGCTGCCACAAAACCAAGAAAGTCCAGTTTATGAGCAAAGGAATAAGTTATGTGAAAACTTACCTTAGTATTTTCCTGGATTTACAATGCAAGGTGGTAGGTCGCCATATTGGAATTAGAATTCTTTTACAAGTTTATAGGGATTTATTTACAGAAACTTAGCAAATCAACAATGAGACACGACACCACATAATCACTAAGGGGCAGATAGAATAGGACACAGGAAAGAATAATGCAATGAGTTGGCAACAAGCAAATGGATTAAAATGGTGCCAATCTGCAATACAATCAGTTCAATGATACGAATAACGTTCAGTCTTGCTCTGATTACATGAAATAGTCTCAGGTAATGCAAATGATGGAACTCCAGGATGGGAGAATAATTCATATGAATGTTTGGGCCACAACGGAAATCGTTACTGATTGCGACCAGGAATTATCAGGATTTTAGTGGCAGACCAGATACTGGAGCATATATAGCGATCGTTCCGCGTGTGCATCCCTGAAAGAGACGTCTCAGTTAGGAATGATGGTGTACACTGAAGGAGATGGAATTCCCCTATGAAATATCACACATTACACGTTCTAAAATATGAAACATAACGTAGCCTAGGAGATGACTATACTGAAATCACTTATGTACAATCGGAGAATCAGCCCAGCGTAGGCTTTAACAATGAACACGTGATTGGACTCACACAAAGATGAAATGAACACTGTTACAGCTTAACTTAAATAGCCCTTAAATTGCACTGGTGGAGGGATAATTGATTATCACGGGATCTTTACTCGAGTTCAAGGTACACAAATGGCAAGGCATGGGGATACAGGTAGGCGAACAAGGGAGGATTGCGTTGTGGAGGGAGAGGTTAAAGTTTAAAGAAATGGAAATTAAGGAGTTTAAGTAAAAAGGGAAAGGGCTGGTCTTGACTACTTGCAAACGTACGAACCTTTTATGACTGTTATTGTCGCCTACAACCAGTCCAGGTCCTTTTGAAGTCAGTCCAACAAGCGGAGCTGGAGAAAAACGCGGCGCGTCCGCCACACATGAAATCAGGAGTCCGTATCTGTCCTGCTTTTCAAAAGCAGGACGTATTCGGGCGTCTGGCGGGGCCAACCGTAGCCACCGAGATTAGGGAGGCCTGACGCACCCCAAGGCCATGCTCCTTTAGTAGGCCTTACCTAGGGATAAGGTCTGGCGTTCCTTTCTATCTTTCTTATTTTTGTTTCTCTCTCTCTCTCTCTCTCGCAAATTTTGTCTTCTAGTTTCTCCAATCTGTATATATATACATGTGTGTGTGTGTGTGTGTGTTTGTGTACATACAAGTATATATATTGGGAGTTTTGGCAGTAATGTCAGTTTTCTTACTGTTCTTTTTTTTTTATCGTCTTTATGTCTATATGACATTTCATTGAATAAGGATAAGGATAAAGTAAATTTCTTTGATGATGATTTTATGTTTACTACGAATATGTAGCATATACCTATTATTTTATTATGATAAGTATTATTCAGTAAATACAGATAAAAATAATTATAGACAAATTTTGAATACAAAATATGATATATACACTGGACATTAATAATTCATGAAACTGCTGCTATTTTTGTCAAAAGTTTCTCAATATAGAATAATAATGGTAACTATGAAGTTATGCTATATTGGCAGAGAATTATATCGAAAATATCATTTACTTAAAGTTTGTAATTTGCGTTTTTTACCATTATTTGCATTGCATTTATTGATTAAAATTAAGTCATTTTCCCTTTGACAATAATTATTTAGCAGGGAGTTGGTGGAGGCCCAAATGATCATCTGCTGAATTTTATTTAATGAATGTCCATTGCAACAGTAATCCATGGGGAAACCAACTCCATTTGCTTCAAGAATACTATTAGTGGTGTTCATTGTAAACATTCTTTGGTTTTTTGCTTTTCTGAATTGGTCATTTTGTGTTGATTTGTTAATAATGATGTAGTTATACTGCACAATATTAACAGTTATAACATCAGGAGAGCAAAGAGATCCTCTACTTATGCCATGAAGGTAATCATAACTGGCTGGTGGCTCATTACCATAATCATTGCGCGATATTATTTCATAGCAAGATGTGCATTTCATTTTCTTATTGATTGTATGACAACAATATCCAGCTAAATAAACTATAACAGGAAGTATGTCTTTACACTTATCAAAATCATGATTGGTTACATTTATATTTACTTCATAATGTTCAGGGCATTCCTTGATTTCCATCATTTCCCAGTTTGTTTCTCCAAAGTTACTTAATAATACCTTTTTGTCCTGAATTGGTAAAGCCATTTTTAAAACTGACATTTGACGAATTTTCTTCTCACACTCACATCTGGCGCACTGATATATTGTAATTGCCACCAGCAAGCTGACGGTATTGGCCGAATCTACTCTCAAGATGATCTGTTTGAAATTTACCAGGTAAAATGTAACGCATTTTAAGATCATCTATGCAGTATTTGCAGACTTTCAGCAATGCTTCACTTGTGTGTTTCATGGCAGTAAAAGTCTCTTTACTCAACCTCCCTCGTTGCCCTGGTATGCTTTCCCAAATATCTAACCAATTACAGAAATTATTAAGAAATAAATACTTTACATCATTTTCATCAGTTGTGAGAGGGGTGCAAATTTATTATTCAGTCTCTTACCTTTATATGGTGATTTCACATTTACAACTGACCACCAAGTCAAGATTATTTCTATAAAAGTAGCTACATTATAGTGAAATGATGAATTTCTTTCTTTTGCAATTTTAAACAATCCTTGAATAACATATTCATTAAAAATTTTCAGTACTAAATTTACATTTTGTTTATCAAAGGAAGAAGGTCTTAGGGCTTTCATTGACAACCTATAAGAGTATTTTAGTAGCAATTCTGATTCTAACTTATGAAGCTCTTGCAAAGCTTTCCAGGGAGCAAATAGGAGGTTTTCTTTTTTATGGTCTCCATCGTGTGAGAATTTTGGGAACATCATACCATTCTGTAATTCACACACCTGGAAAGAATAATTGTATTCCATTTAGACACTTTACTGGTGCCATAAACGATTTGGTATTCCATACTATGAATTTGTAGTGTGACAGGGATGTGACAATAATTAGCAATTCTTCACGTATTATGCGACTACTTATTCACACTAAACGTACAATAGCACATAATGTTAAGAGAGAGAGAGAGCGAGAAATGTAGATACACTAACAATATAATGAGAAAGAGTTGACATTAGAAGATAAAGGATACATTGAAAGGGAGATGGAGGAAAGGGATGGTTTGGGAGAGTAATAGGGTACGATTTGAGATAGACATACATAGGAAAATAGATAGATAGATAGATCGCTAGACATATAGATAAAGATAAAAACGCTAGTACTGTGAAGAGAAAGAGAAGAGAAGGTGTAAGAGAAAAGGAGACGATATTGGAGAGAGAGTAAGAAAAAGACAGGCGATATTGGAGAGAGAGAGAGAAAGAGAAAATGAGAAAACAGTAGGAAGAGATAAAATGAACTTGAGATAAAACTTACTTTGCTATGTTCATTAGCAGTGAAATTCTCTCGATGAATGGCTATGGTCCATTTTTTACGTTCCTCTTCATTTTTGGGGAAAGAGAAGCAGTGAACTTTCGGTCCCGTAACGTAGTTGCCGTTACACTTGGGGACACAGCATTTATACGGCATTGTCAACGGACTTTTTATTATTCTTCACTATAAATATAGATCACAAGAAATCCACTT
>JANJGK010000018.1:10771201-10774375 GCA_039081455.1 Macrobrachium rosenbergii
GTATCCCTGAAGAACATCATTGGGGCTCTTGTAACTAATCCCTGCCAAAGTAGACACAACAGTCGACCTAACGATCTATTATAAGGATCAGAGGACTGCCCAGTACCTCATGAAAAACTGCTCCTCAGTCAGCAGCGACCCCACAAAGAGGAGAAGAGTGGTCTACCAAATACTGTGCCCCGAGAATGGATGCCGCCATTCTTACATTGGTATGACAACGATTCACCTCTCTAAGAGGCTTGCAGTCCATCTACATGAGGGGCGGTGTACCAACATTGCATGAGGGAACACGTCAATGCCTCCAAAGATCTGTAGATTGTAAGGAGTACCACAATTTTCAGCAGCAACATGGACCACTGCTGCCTCCACTACATTCTTCGGTGGAAACCAACTTTCAGTGTTACTTAGAAATCCCTCCTTCACCCACCATCAGGAGAACAACGAGGTGCGCCCCTGGGACAAAGTTGCAACCACCCTCCTCCCTGAGCAATGAGCAGAGCCCCTCGGCAACAACCATTTAGCGTCGGTGTCGGTCAGCAAGACTTGCAGCCAATAGGAGAGCTACCTGAATATACCCAACCAGTAAAAAATCTGCCCCCTTCTTTGTCACCACGTTTCCGGGTATAGATATTCCCTGTATGTAACCCTGGTGACCTTCACCTCCCTTCATTGGTAGCGAGGACTACCGAAGCATTGGAATAATAAAACTTTTGGCAGTTGCTTTATGTTTACCTGCTGAAACGAGGAAACTTATACGTCAAGTTAAGAAAGGGTAATATAAGCTCAACAGCATACTGAGTGCAATTCTTTTCAACGAAAGTTTGCCTCAGAGAGGGTCTTCTTCCAAGACATTATTATTATTATTATTATTATTATTATTATTATTATTATTATTATTATTATTATTATTATTGTCCTCTGATTTTGAGGACACTTGATAGGTAGACACCTTATGGATTAGTGATTAATTTTTCCAAAATGTTTTACTCTACAGCCTATTTTTCAAGATCGCTGATCGACTTCAGAAAAAAAACTAAAAAAAATTTTCTACAGCTTTAATAAATAAATCCTTTCAGTATTTCTGTGAAACTTGCATGGTGTGTGCATTTGAGATTATAGGGTATTTTCTCCAAATATACTTTACCCCGGGCCTTTTTCAAGGTCGTAAACTTCAAGGTCGACCTTCCTTTTTCCCTTTTTTTTTTAATAGAACTTGTTAAACACACAACACTGTGGGTGAAGGTTATTTTCCCAAAATATTTTCGACTTATCCCTGCTTTTTGATATTGATAACAAATCTGCTGGAATATCAGTTTTATTTTCTTTTATTTTGAGATTATGTTTCCATGAATAGTTTGACCTTCACCTATTTCTTATAATATTACGAGTCTCTTCATAAAATTTCTTTCTCTTTGCTTTCACTGGTAATTGGTAGGTCGGAACTATGAGCTGGTAATTATTTCCGCGCGAAAGTTTTAACCTTGACTTTATTCCTGTTTTTCGGTGTATCTCGGCTTCAAAATACTTGGCAGAACGTATAATAATGAAGTTCTAAGGATGAAACAGCACCTCTTGAAGGCTGGAGTATTTCTCATTCTTCTGCTCGTTATCAAAAATTTTTATGGTTTTATTCCGGCAGTCACCCTTATTAAATTTTACTCTTTTTACTGCAAACAGGTTATTTATGATAAACTCTTTCAACACGTTTTTAGAATATATGCTGCAACGACTACATTCAGTAATGTCTTTGTTGGAGGAGTGTGCGTGGGAGCAGGTACAGCTGAAATCTAGATAAGTTGTATTATTATTGCTCATATTATCAAAATGGCGAAATAATCCATGCGAAATATTTTGCAAGATCCTTGATTTGAAAGCGTACATTCACAGAAAACCAAATCTGTATTTGGAAACAATAAGAATAATACATAAAAATAGTCACATATTTGCATATAAATAAAAGTCTCACAGTTGTTAGGTGAACGGAGCTTGGCAATTTATAGGTGTATTATATCCCGTTCTATACTTACTCGCACCAGCAACAATAGCAATACCAGCAGGATCGTTCCACATTTTCTCAGTAAATGGAGACTGCCTTTGTGGTATTGATTTCTTTGATACTGACTCTTTTCTACCCTTTCACTTCTCTCAGTCTTTCTAGATTAGGACACGCAGTCTTTCTGGATTATGACACGCAGTCTTTCTGGATTAGGACACGCAGTCTTTCTGGATTAGGACACGCGGTCTTTCTGGATTAGGACACGCAGTCTTTCTGGATTAGGACACGCAGTCTTTCTGGATTAGGACACGCAGTCAAGGTGTGGTTTCCATTTATTTCACTTACTACGGCCCATTCGCTTGTGTCGCAGGCATTGTCATGCAAGACCTTAGATACAATAACATCCAGCATTCGATTTATATATCCAAGAGGACGGCAGTGTTGGTTTGGGGTGGGGGTATTGTTATAATTATTGTTTAAGTTGCTTAGTTTCCTTGAGGGATGGTTCAAAAAACCCACCCAAAGAAATCGCATCTATGGACGTCGAAAGCTTGTTTACTAACGTGCCAGTAGACGCCACCATAAACACAATCCTCAATCATATGTAGGCTACAGTTCACAAGCAACCCCACCACAAATCCAAGAAAAGGCCATACGGACCACGCTCGAATCATGCACAAAGGAAGCACCATTTTACTCCCACAAAGAAGAATTGTTCTGCCAAGTAGATTGTGTGGCCATGGGTTCCCCCCTAGACTTTCTTATGGCGGACACATACATGACCAATTTAGAGGACACCGTATTCATCAACCATGAAAAACCTGAAATCTATGCAATATAAATTGCACCACAATCAGCAGCAGACAAGATGCGCAGACACTGAAAGACATCTTAACAGAATAATCCGTGATGAAGTTCACCGTAGAACACAGCGTAGACCAAAAACTACCATTCTTAAATGCATTAGTAAACACAGAGACAAGAAAATATGACATGGAGGAATAAACGAAGGTGACTAACATCTGGCGCTGCCTTAATTGGAGAGGTGAGTGCCCTGAGGCACATGCAGTAGACGGTCGGTGGTTAGATCATATACTGTACGTCAGGCCTTCACCCACTACATTACATGAAAAGCAACACACGCAAAGATGGACGGATATAATAGTTGCTCACAAACA
>JANJGK010000018.1:10774475-10804475 GCA_039081455.1 Macrobrachium rosenbergii
CAACCTTGTGCAGTAGAGGTCTGGAGCGGAGTGAGTTGGGGAGAGGTCACTGATGTGCCCCATTCAATTCTAGGGACGGGCACAGGATACCGGTTTATCTGGAAGAGCAATAATAGCTAGTGCAAAGGTCAAAAGAAAATAGGTCTCATAGTTAAGACTAACTAAGGGTCATCCTAGTAGCCCAATTACTATCCTGGCTGGTCCTTCTTCTCTAATGGCTTGGAGTTAGGATGCTTACATGTGTTCCCCCTAGTGGGATCTCCCCCAGCTGCCATGAAATTTTATTTCCTGGGTAATGGACTGGAGAGACGAATATATATATATATATAACTGGAGAGACGAATATATATATATATATATATATATATATATATATATATATATATATATATATATATATATATATATATATATATATATATATATATATATATATATATATATATATATATATATATAAGCATTAAGCTACAAACGTCCTTTAATATCCAATTCGCTTTCGCTCTACCTCGGAAATAATATATTTTCATATATGTTACCGAATGGGAATTTTTTAGTTGATAATAAGTTCGTCGTCCCGTGGGCTCAAACCAACGAAGGACAAGAACTCAGGGTTAAGGCGTCACTGTAGTCCTGAGTTCTTGTCCTTCGTTGGTTCGAGCCCACGGGACGACGAACTTATTATCAACTAAAAAATTCCTCTTCGGTAACATATATGAAAATATATTATTTCCGAGGTAGAGTGAATTGGATATTAAAGGACGTTTGTAGCTTAATGCATGTATATGAATCACGGTGATGTGATAAAATTTCATTCATAATACGGCTACGTGCGACAAACGCACTACATGGTTGGCATGGCAGAGGTGGGTTGATACCGATTCTAAATACAAATACCCGAGTTCAACGGTGATTTGTAGGTGAGGGTCGGTAATAACTTATACATCACTTGTTGGCCTTGTGGGTTAAGGCGTCACTGTAGTCCTGAGTTCTTGCCCCTCGTTGGTTCGAGCCCACGGGACGACGAACTAATTATCAACTAAAAAATTCCCCTTCGGTAACATATATGAAAATATATTATTTCCGAGGTAGAGCGAATTGGATATTAAAGGACGTTTGTAGCTTAATGCTTGAATATGAATCATGGTGATGTGATAAAATTTCATTCATAATATGGCTACATGCGACAAACGCACTACATGGTTAGCATGGCAGAGGTGGGTTGATACCGATTCTAAGTACAAATACCCGAGTTCGAGGGTGATTTGTAGGTGAGGGTCGTTAATAACTTATACCTCACTTGTTGGCCTTGTGGGTTAAGGCGTCACTGTAGTCCTGTGTTCTTGTTCTTCGTTGGTTCGAGCCCACGGGACGACGAACTTATTATCAACTAAAAAATTCCCCTTCGGTAACATATATGAAAATATATTATTTCCGAGGTAGAACGAATTAGATATTAAAGGACGTTTGTAGCTTAATGCTTGTATATGAATCACGGTGATGTGATAAAATTTCATTCACATATGTATATATATGTATATATATATATATATATATATATATATATATATATATATATATATATATATATATATATATATATATATATATATATATATATATATATATATATATATATACATACAGAAAGGCATTTAGATAAATAGATAGATACAGACTTAAGACACATGGAGGGAGCGAAAGGGAATGATGCGGATTAAGGTAAGATATTAAAACCTTAATTTATCCAGGTCTTATGTTGTATATTCGGACAATATACGATAAGAGCTTAGGAAATTGTCTAAAATTACAAAATAATAAAATCAACGGAGCGGTTTCGGGAAGGAAAATCTGGTGAGGGCACTTAACTGCTTCAGTCAAAATTTATAACTCATATTTGGACGTCGTTCTGAACACATGCTCTGGATGGGTATTAACTTGTTGAAATTCCCGCAGGGAAAAAATGAAATTAGAAAGCTTAAGAATCTTAAAATACTTGCCTTTTCACTATATTTGCGATATACTGTATCTTTAGAATCAGTGTATATATACATACATGCACACACACATACACACACACACACACACACACACACACACACACACACACACACACACACATATATATATATATATATATATATATATATATATATATATATATATATATATATATATATATATATATATATGCATATTTACGTATTTCCCTGGGTTTATGGTGTTTTTACAGGTCGGTAACGGAAACTTTTATTTAATTGGCCTTGGAGTTCTGACTTGCGTAAAGGGAAACCGTAAAAAACAAAGGAAAAGGGGTGAATTTAGGAGCTGAAGGCTCGGAAATGTTACGTAAACACTTGGGATAAAATAAAGAATTATTTACAAAAGAAATCATTAGAGGGGAAAATGGATAAGTATATTGATAAAGGGCTTATAACACCTGAAGATCCCTCTACTGGAGTCTTGACTAAGGGCAAGGCACAGTCCAAGAGGAGTCCATTGCGAATAGGTCCCTCTGCAAGAGAGATTTACACATTGCACGCCAGTAAAGGAACAATATAGCACAGAATATGGTCTTGAGTCTGCACTGAGGGTGCCAAGGGCTCGAGGAATGAATGACCACTTTACACCTGAACCTTATGACATTGAAAATGGCACTGGATAAACTGGCACAAGGACAGAGGTGAAATACTGGCACTCCGGACTTTCTAAAAGGCAAATTGTCGTGACTTGAAAGTCTTTACTCGCACTTTACCTTAGGGGAAGCGGGTCTATGGCGAAGGAGGACGAGGGACGATCACACTGACAATGCACGCTGTCCCTCAAGGATGGCTGGAGTCTGGAGTTGGACGGGGGATGAATGGTCTCTTAGCAACTGTATCACCCTCCCACATGTATGGCTAACGGCCTCTTCTGTACATCTCCTGTTCACACGATTAACTGCTGACTGCTACTGCCTACTGAAATTTTAAGGCTCCTGCCGGGTGTCGGTGCCGTGTGCACTTCTGCCTTTAGCTGAGGCCGTGTGCAAAACAATGGGTCATTTGCCAGGTGGTCAGCATCAGTCTCCTCTCCTTGCCCTTTTTTATCCGTGTCATCTCAATATCTGTTCCAGGTAAAAAGAAGGACAGATCGAAATGTTGATAACTTTGTCCTGATATCTTGGACAACTAAAATCGGCCATGCGGCTGTGACGCTATTCTCAATAAACAAAGGGCAAATTAGGTGGGGGGGGGGGTGAGGTGCGCTGTGCAGCGACTTCTTGTAAATTATAATAGCTCCCCACGGAAGATAACATACGAGCCTTCATTCGGGCTTGTATGTTGACATTCAAGAAGTCGGCACAGCTCTTTTACCTTACTCTCCTCCCAACAAGAAATAGAAAAGCTTTTACTTTAATTTATCCCCACACAAAATGGAGAGAAGCTTCACTTTATATACAGCCAACACATTAATGTTAAATTACTTGAATATGGCCCATTAATTTCTTCAAATTTACGGTATGCGTTACCTTAAGAGTACGAGGACAAGATAATTTTGAGGCATGTGACAAAATTTAAGAATTAATTTACATATAAGTTCCTTAATTCCAAATAAACAAGGCATGCAGTTAGTATGCCTTGAAGAGGCGGTGTAAATGAAAACACAGCGTTTATTTCTGTAAATGACATCCCCTTTACGTGATATTGTACTGACGATATAGAATTTGCATTGGTAATTGCTTAGCTAATAGTTAAACGCATCGCCACCTTGACAGTTGACGGCTGACACTTATACTGGGGATTTTGACAGTTGTGGGCGAGCGAGAGTATTGGCGAGTTTTAATTTGCTAACTTTAAACCAAGCTAATTTTATGCGTCCACTGCCCATAACTCGAGTACAGGCTATAAATAGGTACTCGCTCAATGTTATGACGGGATAAGCATACAAAAGACGAGGGGTCTAGGACAAAATAGAGTTCTTAGACGGAAGGAGAAAAAAAAAATAACAAAAGGAAAATGAACAGGATGTTACGATTGAAAGCATGACTGCGTACTAAAGGCGGAATACTTCTCTTGTATTTTACGAAGGTGGCATTAAAAATCACAAGGGCAGGAGTTTATGACTCGTGATTCATTAAAAGAGAAGGATAAATAAATAACTAAAAGAGTAAATGATGTTGGCAGAAGAGCCAAGGGTAATAGAGTGAGATATTTATTGTGTAATGCGGGAATTTATCGTCCTTCGCCTATAAATTTCGGCCAGGACTATCTCTCAGCCCCAGGGCTGGAAAAAGGGAACCCGAAGGGTGCGACTCCTTCAGGAAGAACTGACACCCATGTCCTGTGCAAAGGTAGGGGCGCAAGGGCATGCCACTTCCCACTCTGTTATTCTCAATGATTTATGCATTTGGTGGGGAATGGTATCCCGTATTTAATTGCCTCTTGTGGTGATAATAAAAAAAAAAAAAACTGACAGAGAATGATAAGGGATAGAAGTTCCAGAGAAATGGAAGAAGATAGTGGAGGACCTTGACATCCTCTTCTGGATTAGAGGTGCCAAGACCTTCGAAAAATGAAATGGTGGCACAGGTGCCAGGTGAGCTCTAGAGCTCTTTGTAAACTACTTGGAAATTCCCACGCCCCTGGTAATTCCGCGGCGAACCTCTCCTACTTGGACAGTCGTCTTCGGCTGGGGAATCGTGGGGGCACGAGGCCGGAGGGCAGCATGGAGTGCTACCTGGGCCAGCTGCTGCAACAGCTGACGCAGGAGTTTTCTTCGCTTGTTCCACCATGATCCGTCGCAGCTCCTGGAGTTCATCGGCCAA
Organism: Macrobrachium rosenbergii; assembly: GCA_039081455.1. Classification (NCBI taxonomy): domain Eukaryota; kingdom Metazoa; phylum Arthropoda; class Malacostraca; order Decapoda; family Palaemonidae; genus Macrobrachium; species Macrobrachium rosenbergii. The sequence continues at coordinate 10,779,283 of JANJGK010000018.1, forward strand.
GTGAGATATGGCAGAATCCTGACTAGCGAGGGTATCTGCGGCGGGGGGCGAGAGAGTGGTAACAGTCGGCGGGGGCATGGACGACTCATAGGTATCAATGACCAGTTCAGGCACGGGTTGCGAGGCCGCACCTTTAGGTGAACTTCCACTGTGGTCGAGAGGAACCACCTCTTGGAAAACTTTTTGAATTCAATTCATCCCTGTAATTCATCCTAAGCAGTGGATAGTAGGATACGGTTGATTTCCAACCAGGCTTTGCTTTCTGGTGGTTGAAAGCTGTTAAGAACAGAACTAAGCAGTTCTAGGTATTGGTTCAAGTTCCAGGTGTTCAGAATGGTATTGCGCAGAAACTTGCCTTCAGCTGTGACAGTGGTTCCAGGAGTTTCATTCTCTTGATTATGTAGGCCGTGTACCAAATGCTATTATTCTTTCAAAATATCATGATTGTCACGTAAATCGACCGAGCTCTTTGACATGCTAGTTTTAAGAGAATACCGTTGTAAGGAGATGCCTACAACGTTTTAGGGAAATTATAATTACCCACCAGCATTATACCTGGGTCGGAGAAGCCAAGGTAATGTATTGGACGGACTACTCCACTGGTTGACCTTGGTAGAGATTATCTGGCTTATTAATTGTCAGTTTACAATATGTTAATAAGATGGAGAGATTTAATATGATTTCTGGAATTGACGAGGATAACATATGTTACCACTTGCTATTGATAACATTTCAAATCTAAGGGTGTTTCTAAGTTATAAGATAAAATATTCCTTTGAATGGGCGACTGGTTTTGGCAGAATGAGGGAAAATTTTTTGTCAAAGTTTTAAATAGCAAAATTAAAACAGATTTCATTTTAACCACAATATCCTGTTTCCAAAATGTTTAGTGTCAAAATCTAAAGCAAATTCATGTATCTATATTTATGTAAAAAGTGACAGCCGAATAAAAATTATTCTGATAAAATATGTACCTCAATAACTAGGAATTAGGACATTACAATATTTATATCTACAAGAAGATGGAATGTAGATGAAAAGAGATGGTGGTCACTTTGAACTTTGCCGCCAGTCTTCATATCATAAGTCACTCTCATCCCCTTTTTACTATATATTGCAATTAGTACTGAGTAGTTGTTAATCCTGGAAAGGAAAAACGGACAAACTTGTTATCCATCGAATCTCCAGTTCTCCTTGTAATAAATCCATTACTTATATAAACTCCTAAAAGTGGAAAAAGTTATGTATTTCCTTCTGGAGATAGGACTCAAGGGACTGAAAGCTTAGAAAGAGAATTAAATATTTTTTTCTTCTAGAACTTTATTACTGATTTCCCATTTTTTTTTAGTATTGTTGCCTTTAACCTCCATTATTTTTTGTTAGGGTTAGAAATATACCATATTAGCAAACTCTACCATGAAATGAAAAAGAAAAACTGCGGTTCCTTTCATAACTCAGTTTCTTTGAATATCCCTTATCTTTCACTACAACGCCTCCACCACCGTACTGTACTATAAGCGTTTGTGAAATTCTTCCGCTCCTGTCTTTTCTATGCTTTCACTTCCCAGACCTCCACTCGTCTCATTCAAGAAGGTCCCGGTCTTTCAACTTCTCTAGTACCCAGTGGACCGCAGCTGACACTATCCCATACTTAGCACCACAGTTGTGAGCATGATATGTCCAGGACAACTTAATTTCTCTCGGTCATTAATTCCCACACACATACACACACATGCGCGCTCACACACGCACCCACGCACGCGCGCGCACACACACACACACACACACACACACACACACACACACACACACACACACACACACACATATATATATATATATATATATATATATATATATATATATATATATATATATATATATATATATATATATATATATATATATATATATATATATATATATATATATATATATATATATATATATATATTGTCATGAAGAGTTCCAAGTAACTCGTTATTTCACTTAATAATCATAGAATCCAAAACTCACCTCACTTACAGCCAGGCACATGAACTCTCATAACAAAAAATATGACTGAATACTCTAAAGCTTACTGGTAATGTGAGGTATCAATATTTAAACAAGAAATGTATTAAAGTAAAAGGGCATCACTCTATTAAGCACTGAACAATTGTAACTATTTCTCCTCGATTCAAGTCACTTCAACAAAAATGGAACGAACAAAACTTTATTACTCTATTAAATTTTTTCTTTGTTTTCTCTTTAACTAAGTTGAGCTTTCATCTTTGCATAAGTCACGAGAAACTGCTTGTTGGTTCTTTCCGCTCCTCTCAAGGATTTTGTATTTACTGTTATGTAGTTATATTTATCTGCTTGTTTCTTTTTTTTTATATTTCAACAAGCGGAGTATCGTCTTCAGTAATTGCCTCTTTTGCCTGCTGGTTTTTCACTGCTTTTCTCATCACCCTTACTTGATGTTGGGGAGTTTCCATCAGGCAAGGATTGATAGCTTCAGTTCCCCGAAGGGAGGTTCAGCATCCTATATTTCCTCTGCACTCTTCGTCATTTGTTGGCTGCAACACTGCTCTCTGGCCAAGGACAGGATTTTTAGAGGCTCGCTTTTTTTTCAGCATGAGGCTGCTGTTGGTGGAGAGGGTTTGCCTTGTGCCCTCTTGTGCGAGCTTGTCTTAGGGTTTTGCTTTTGCCCACCTGTGAGCAAGGCCCATCCCTTGCATTCATGAGTGCACTGCTGTATCCTCTGGGAACATCAGAACAGAGGACCTGGTTAAAAAAAAATAGTAATTTGTGGATCTTGTTGAAGAGTTCTTAACACTCTCAAACCTTTAAGATGTAAAAGAAAATTAAGCAAACAATTTGAAAATACAGTAAGAACACAAACTTGAGAAAATGTATTAAATTCACTACAGTATTTTATCAAAAATTAGATTTTACTGACCAGTCTATCAACAAACTTTCACAAATATTAAATTGATCAAAACACCAATTAAATCAATTTAAACAACACTCACAAAAAACCCAACTCACTTTGAATAACACACCCTTTATTCCAAATAAGCTTCAACCTTGGTTAACGCATTCAGAATTCAAAATAAACCTGAATAATATACTATAATTAAAATAAAAACCATGGTTTTCACTTGTAAAATTACTATACCTTATGTAGATGTGGCCTTACGTAGATGTGGCGCCACAAGACACTATTAGAATATGCAATCAACTAATAGAGTAACCAGTATAATAAAAATTTTACGTTAATTTTAAAATTTTTGGCCTCAAGCAGAACATTGCCCCCATAAACATGTTCTGCAAAAACTTCAAAGGCACCATTACATTACAAGAAACGCTCCTCTGGCCTCATGACCTTGTCATCTGCGATTCAGTGCATGAAGACTTCAGAGTTTTCTCGACCTCCTCAATGCAAGTTACAGATCACCTCATAGCCAGTGGTCCGAAAGGGGGCCTTTCTTTCCTGTGGCACAAATCGTTAGACAATATGGTGAATGTGATGACCTATAGGAGTGATAGATTGCTGAGGCTTCAAGTGACTGTAGGGGACTCTAAGCTCATAATAATTAATGTTTATATTCCTTGCGAAAAGAACAATAATTTTGATCATTACTGCATGATCCTAGGTGAGTTACACAGCATTATTCACGATTCTATTTGTCTAACTGGGGACCTTAATTCTCATCCCACAAAACAATTTTATAACAACCTTACTTGCTTCTATCAAAATCGCGTTCTCCAAATTAGCAATATAATGCCCCTCTCTCCCTCCTCCTATACCTAGGTACAAAATAGAACAGACACAATTACAACCTTCTGGCTGGACCGCTGCATCACATCCCCACAACTTCATGATTCTATTGTGACCTGCAACATTCGCTACAATCTTGTAACAGACTATGATCACATCCCCTTACAGGTGTCATTAAGTACAACATCCCTCCCTACCGTTAACCTCCTAACTGATCGCCCACCTGCCATTAGTTGGGATTTTAAAAACCAACAGAAAACCAAATCCTTTAGTGAAACCACAGAAACCAGGCTGCAGTCAATAATTCAAGTGGCCAACGCCTTACTGTGCACTAACCCCAAATGTAGAAATAACCACCACAGGAGAGATCTGGAAGAATTCTATAGAATATTATTTCAGTTATGCTTGCCACTGGCAGGGAAACCTCTAGATCTCATCAAGGCAACTCTCATAATATACCTGGATGGAATGACCTGGTTAAAGATCTGTATACACACTCACAAGATATTTTTTTTACTGTGGAGGCAAAATGGTAGCCCGAGGGAAGGACACTTTGCACTGCTAATGAGACAGGTGAAAGCACAGTTTAAACTTCCCTTTAAGCAATGCAGACTGAATGAAAAGCAACTAAGAGCTGATGCAATGACCAAAAAATTAACATCTGGCGATTACCCTCATCTTTGGAATGACATTCAATCCCTAAATCACAAAACTACAAAGCTATCACAGAGAGTAAGAGAAGCCGTCGGTGATGAGGCTATCGCAAGAATGTTGGGTGACCATTTCGGCACTATCCTAAATTTTATAAACGATCAAGACTCCCAAAGGGATGTAGATAACCTCCTTACTGATAACATTCAGTTTCATTTTGCTGATCGTATTACACCAAGTAACATCAGCGATGCCGTAAACAACTTACCTAATAATAAATCACCCGTTTGCAATGGTCTGCCTGCTGAAGCTTTCAAATTCTGCCATCCAATAATTTACATTTTGCTAGCTGCTCTATTTAATGCATGCATAATTCACCAGCTTCTTCCAGACTCCCTACTCTTAGTTCACTTAATACCATTCATAAAAAAAAAGCTAAGGGATGCAGTTGACCCTGGCAATTATCGTCCAATTGCAATTACTACAATTGCATTAAAGATACTTGAGTCCGTTCTTCTAGTGAGACTTCTTCCCTTTCTACACACTACTTACAACCAGTTCGGCTTTAAAGCAAACCACTCATCCGATACCTGCATCTACATCCTGAAGTAATTGCTGAACTATACGTATTATCAGCCTCTTCCGTTTTCCTGTTTTGTAGGTGTGAGAAAAGCATTTGATAAAGTAAACTACCTGAAGCTCTTCTTGAACCCGCACAAATACTCGCTAATATCTATATGGAATATTTTGAGACCAATCTAGTTCCTAATATTAATGCCCCTAACTTACAATTGAAAGGTTGGTGGAGATATTTGGATGATTTTTTTGCCATTCTGAAGGGTGATGAAAGTGAAATAGAAACTTTCTAGACGAACTCAATAGTTTTGATAATAACATCCAATTCACTCTAGCTAAAAGTAACAATAATAAACTGCCCTTTTTAGACATCCTGATAGAAAGGAAAGAAATAGGATATGAATTCAGCACATAGAAAGCCCACACACACACAAACTCGTATATTCATTACATTAGCATACCCGGAATGGTTCAGAAAAAGGGCACTCAACAAAGCTAGATTTTTTACAGGGAAAATGCAGAGAGTACATGGAATACAGAAGACAAGAAAATAGTTGCCCTCTCTTATATGCCTAAAATGAAACAAATTACATAAAAAATGAAAGAAATTAAATATAAATTAGTTTATACCTTTGACAACACCGTAAAAAACAAAATATGTAAAAATAAATTGGAAGGAGAAGACAGTAATGCAGATGATATATGGGGGAGACAAATATGTGGGTGAAACAGGTAGGGAAATAAGGACTAGAATCCAAGAACACAGAAGGGCAGTACAGCTCAACTCACAGGGGAGTGCTATGGCTAGGCATTGTTGGGAAAAGGACCATAGGATGGATTTTAAAAACTATAGGCATATATACAAAAGCAATAACATCAGTCATAGGAGGGTAGTGGAAGGAGCACTCATCAGGGAGATTAAAGTGATAGAATGAAACAAAGGATCTACCTCAGAAGATCCCATAAGCCGAGCTTTAATATTAAAAAAAGCTAAGATCGACCAATCTGACCTGGAGGTTAGTTCTCCTGCCCAAGAGACCGATGGTGACCACTCACTTACCACAAGGGTTAATCCCGCTGACCATCAGAACAGGATATCAGACTGACAGGAGGAGATTAACAACTCTCAAGAGAATGGAAACCAGGACAGCCATCATATAAATGACAGCACAGGAAGAAGAAGTTCCAGAAGATTGCTGGGCCTTGAACCAGCCTGACCACCTTCACACCTCTTGAAAAAGGGTCACAATTAGGACCTGAAAGTACTCAAGATTCAAGTAATATGTAAATATTTACAAGTAAACAAGTTATACACAGGAATCTTGTGGGTTTCCCTTTCCATTATTATTATTATTATTATTAATCAAAAGATGAACCTGTTCATATGGAACAAGCCTGCAGGTCCAGACTTGAAATTCAAGCTTCCAAAGAATATGGTGCTCATTAAGAAGTAAGAGAAGGTAAAGGATAATACTGAAATAAGGGATCTCACTTATTAATAAGAAAAAAATAATAATAAATGAATAAAAATGTATTAAAACGCAAGGAGAATGGCATTAGGGTAGTAATGCATTGCATCTTCGCTTGTACTTTTGAAGTTCCAATTGCACTACATCCTCAGGAAGACTGTTCCATAGTACACCAGTGTGAGGAATAAAGAATCTCTGGAAATAAGGAGTTTGGCAGCGAGGCACATTTACTGCATATTGGAGCTGCTGTTCAGTGTTTCTGGTTGCTCTCGGCAGGAAAAGGGGATCAGGGATCAATAGTGAATGGGAAAGATCTCTACTAAAATACAACTTATGAAAAAGTGACAAACAAGAGACCATCTGTTGATGGTCCAAGTCATAACTGCTAATATTAGGAAACAGAAACCTACCACCACGAACCACTCTATCTAAAAGAGATAAATCTCTGGTAGAAGTAGACATCGACACTGCAGAACAGTATTCTTGTAAAGGAAGTACAAATGACCTAAAATATGTTGCAGTGATTTTATCACTGTTATAAATATATGAGACCTAACGAACAATACCTAACTTTCGTGCGGAATTTGCTGAAACTTTCTTTAGATGTTTCTCAAAAGTAAGATGCAAATCAAAAGTTACACCTAGAATAGTTATGGCTTCAGACTCATTAAGCAAATTCCCATCCACCTGAAAGGGTTGATGGGGTGGAAAATCTGTATGAGATCTGATAATCAATAGTGATTTCGTTTTCCTAGAGTTCAGCCTCATACCCCACCAACTACACCATTCATTGATCCGGTCCATGTACCGATTGAGGCTGAGGGCAGCTTTATTATTCATAAGTGGAGACTTTACTACATCCACAAGTGTTGCATCATCGGCATACTGAACAATCTTGTTTTCCAGCCGACAACCATATTGCTTGTATGAACCGAAAAATAATAGTGGACCAAGAGTATCTTACACCTCAGGGTAGGAGAGATGTGAGGTCATTCTTGGGCTTAGCAGGTTTTTACAGAAAAGATATAAATAATTTTGCAACCATATCTGTTCCGCTAACAGCTCTATTAAATGTATGAATCATTTGGATGGACAACAAGAAACATTCGATGAATTGAGAGAAAGACTAACCCATTCACCAGTATTTAGTTTTTCGCACCTTAGTAAGGAATTCTTTATGGCAACAGATGCAAACTCTATTGGTATATGGGCATGCTTAATGCACAGACATGATGATAAATACCATGCTATAGGTTTTTGCAGTAGAAAATTCAAACCCACAGAAGAAAACAACGCAGTAACAGAGAAGGAGTCTCTGGCCATAACAAATGCTTTATAACACTTCAGATATATCATATCTGGATATAAGATGGCTGTCTTCACTGAACATTCTGCTGAAATAGAAATGCTTAAGAATCCGAAGTTTTCCGGACGAAGAGCTCGAAGGTTTATGACTGCCCAAGATTATGACATTAAATTGAAATATGTTCCAGGGAAAGCACACAAAGGAACAGGCGCATTATTGAGATATGCTCCTCAAGGAGATGGTATAAATTTGATCAGTTAAGAAACAAAGTCAAGTTAACCCATAAGCAATATGTTCACTATGACCTATACGGACGAGCTTTCTATGTCAAACTTCATAAGGGAACAAGTTAATGATAAAGATCAATATTTTGTAAATGCTCTGCCCCACAACTAATAATATCTGATAATGGCACAGAATTCAACAATTCACTAGTCTAAGAAATCTGTGATACTTTCAAAGTAGAACAGATAATAATACAACCATATCATCCAGCTAGTACAATAATGGTTTAGTAAAAAGGAATAACAGAAAAGTTCTGGATGCTTTGAGACATACAGTAGGTCAGGATCCTGAATGGGATGTTAATTTGCCTTTAGTCCAATTGTAATTAAATATTAGATATCATACTAGTATACAAGCAACACCCATAAAAGCTTTCATGGGATATGAACCATGTGCATGGCTGAATCAGCTAATCCAGCCTTATTACTCTGAAGACATTATGATGATAGGAATTAGTAATTTGAAGGTAATACATAAACAGTTACATAAGAACGTAGAAGAACCCCAGAATGTCATGGAAGACAAGTATCAAGGACTAAAGCTAATACATTATAAGACTGAAGATGAAGTACAGTATACATAAAGAGAGAAGTATGAAGTGGTATCAATTATACGTTAGCCACTAAATTCAATCATAGTAGTTAAAGAGACAAAAGTGAAAGTAAAGAAAATGAATGGCTCAGTTCCGTCCACATATACTGAATCACTGGAAGAATTAGGAATTTGGGTACATAAAGACAAAGCTAAAAAATGACTAAAGACGTTAACGAAACAGAAGTAACTGAAGAAATAGAAGTCTCGGAAGAGAAAACTAGATATAATTTAAGAACAGAAAAGCCAGATTCCAGTAAAAAAAAAAAAGAGCTTTATATGACTAATAGATTTGTTCCTATTGTTCCCTTTGTTTAATTTCTTTATATTGCGAAGTTTACCTTCATTTTTTTTTTTTTTTTTTTGCAATTCTTACTTTAACTAGGTAGTTTGTAGCAAAATTTCCGTGGTCAAGTGCACTAACTCGACTTGATTTTTTTCTTTGACTGCATGGGGAATATCTAGGAAACAAAGAAATGCAGAGCAAATTTCTGAAATGTAGTATTGCCATTTCAGGAATCTCTTCAAAACGAAGTAAACAATATTGAAAAATAATGAAACTCATTGAAATATTAAATATTAGCATTGATTCATATTCCGATTATTCATGTGGCAGCGTGTAAATGCCTTATATTACAGATGTATAAGGTCAATAAGCTGTGATTACTTGATTGCTAAGATAGCCTTATAGTCCTTGATTCTCTCCACATCGTTATGAATAGGTAAAGGATATCAGTCTCCCTTTTGGGAAGGTTGTTTTTCAGGAGAGCATCTCCTTAATGGATGACCATCACTTACATCAGACGGAGCTTCTCTTCTGAATATATAATTTCCTTGTTTTGAATCACGTTTTCTGTTAACATTTCCGTGGAATGTTGTTGGCACATTTCGAAATAATAATTTTAAGCGTGCTCATTAACTGCGTTGACAATATGACTTCATAAAAACGAAATTGGTGTCACCAGGAATATTCGAGTATACGAATAAAGATAAATAATTGAGACAATTACAATAAAAAAAATCATAATTACAAATGATAGTGAAAATAAAAAAAATAATGAAAATTAAAAAAAACTGAAATTAACAAAAATAAACAACAAATTTAAACAATAACAATAAAGATATTAGAAATAAAAATAAAAATAAGTAAGAATGGAAATAAACAAAAAACATTGGAAATAATAATAATTTCAATAAAGATTACATAAGCAAAAAATTAATATAAGGTAAGTAACTTGAAAAATCGAGATTTTGATCAAAATAGAAGAATTCTTACCACGGTTGGTTGCGGTATCATTATGTCCTCAAAGGACTTGCGATTATTATTATTATTATTATTATTATTATTATTATTATTATTATTATTATTATTATTATTATTATTATTATCATTTCTTTTTTTCGGTCTATCACAGTCATCCTATTCGACTAGGTGGTTTTTATAATGTGGGGTTCCGGGTTGTATCCTGCCTCCTTAGGAGTCCACTTGTCTTGCTATGTGCGCTGTTTCTAGTAGAACACTTTTCTGTATAAGTCCGGGAGTTACTTCGGCATCTAGTTTTTCCAGATTCCTTTTCAGGTATCTTGGGATCTTGCCTAGTGTTCCTATGATTATGAGTACAATTTCCACTGGCATATTCCATATCCTTCTTACTTCGAATTTCAGGTCTTGATACTCATCAATTTTTTCACTTTCTTTCTCATCTACTTTGGTGTCCCACGGCATTGCAACATCAATGAGTGATATTTTCTTCTTGATTTTGTTAATCAACGTCACGTCTGGTCTATTGGCATGTATCACCCTATCTGTTCTGATACCTAGTCCCAGAGGATCTTTGCCTGATCGTTTTCTATCACTCCCTCAGGTTGGTGTTCGTACCACTTATTATTGCAAGCTAGCTGGTGTTTCTTGCACAGACTCCAGTGGAGGGCTTTTCCTACGGAATCATGCCTCTTTGTACTGGTTCTGTGCAAGCACCGGACATTCGCTTGCTAGGTGGTTTATGGTCTCGTCTTTCATATTGCACTTCCTGTATATGGGTGAGAGGTTATTTCCATCTATTATTCTTTGGACATATCTGGTTCATTGTGCCGTCGTTAGTCTTCCTTCTGTTTCCTTCTTGAGTTCTCCCCCTCTGTAGCCATTACCATGTTTCATCGTTGGCCAGTTCTTTTGTCTGTCTCATGTACTGTCCATGCATTGGTTTGTTGTGCCATTCCTCTGTGCTGTTTTTCATTCTCCTGTCTCTGTATATTTCTGGGTCTTCGTTTACTTTTATCAGTCGTTCTTCCCATGCGCTCTTTAGCCACTTGTCTTCACTGCTTTTCAGATATCGCCCCAGGGCTCTGCTCTCGATGTTGACACAGTCCTCTATGATTAGTAGCCCTCTCCTCCCTTCCTTTTGCATTTTGTATAGTCTGTCAGTATTTGCTCTTTGGTGTAGTGCTTTGTGTATTGCCATGTGTTTTCTAGTTTTCTGGTCTATGCTGCAGAGTTCAGCCTTTGTCCACTCCAGTACTCCTGCGCTGTCTGATTACTGGTACTGCCCATGTGTTTATGGTTTTCATCTACTGCCCATGTGTTTATTGCTTTCATCATGTTTCTAGCATTGAGTTTTGACTAAAGTATCACCTTAAGTCTCTGCATATGTTCTTTCCTGATCGTGTCCTTCACCTCTTGGTGTTTTATATCCTCTCCTTCTCTTATTCCCAGGTATTTGTATCCTGTCTCATCTATGTGTTTGATACTATTCCCGTCTGGTAACTTTATCCCTTCAATCCTTGTTGCTCTGCCATTTTGTATGTTGACCAAGGCACATTTTCTATTCCAAACTCCATCCTGATGTCCCCAGATACAATCCTTACTGTCCTTGATGCTCTTACCATACAGCTTGATGTTGTCCATGAACATCAGATGATTAATTCTGTTGCCTCCTTTCTTGAGTTGGTACCCAGCATCCATCTTCTGCAGTACTTTTGTCATGGGAATCATGGCTACTAAGAAGAGTAATAGGGACAGTGAGTCACCTTGAAAGATCCCTCTCCTGATGTTAACCTCTGCTAGTCTTATCCCAGAGCTTGTAAGTACTGTATTCCAGTTGCGCATTGTATTTTTAAGGAAGCTGATCGAGTTTTCCTCTGCCCCTTATATTTTCAGGCATTCTATTAGCCACGTGTGCGGTATTATGTCAAAGGCTTTCTTGTAGTCAATCCATGCCATGCTTAGGTTGGTTCTCCTTCTCCTACCATTCTTCATTACCATTTTGTCTATTAGGTGCTGGTCTTTTGTGTCCCTACACTTCCTTCTGCAGCCTTTCTGTTGGTGGGAATGGTGTTTGTATCCTCTAGGTAGTTGTATAGCCTTTCACTGATGATACCTGTTAGTAACTTCCACATTATTGGTAGGCAGGTGATAGGCCTGTAGTTACTTGCTATATTAACTTTGTTCTTGTCTTTCTATACTTATACTAAGGATGTTCTCCCTGTGGTCATCAATTTGGGAGCATGGTGGTTTGGGATACAATCCTGGAGTTGTTCTTCTCTTTGTGGGTGTAGGTCCTTGAAGTTTTTGAGCCAGTATCCATGGACTTCATCGGGACCCAGGGCTCTCCAGTTGGGCATTTTCTTTAGTTAACAGCTGACTGTGTCTGTTGTGATCTCAGTGGATCTTTGTTTTATTCTCCCCATTTCTTCTGCCTTGATTTCCTGGAGCCATGTTGCATATTTGTTGTGTGACACTGGATTGCTCCATATGTTTTCCCAGAGTCTCTTACTTGGTTCAGCTTCAGGAATTTCCTGGTGGTTGTCTTCCCCTCTGAGTTGGCTATATTGTCTTTTCTGGTTGGTTCAAAATAGTTTGGTCTGTTGGTATCATTTATTTCTGTTCATATACTCTTGGATCTTATGTGCTTTGGCTTTAAGCCTCTGTTTTATATCTTCTATTGTGCTGTATAGTCCCTTCTCCTGTACTTCGTATTTCTCATTCAGTTCCTCTCTTGTTTTCTGGCTTCTTAGCCTTACTTCTGTCATCTCTTTCAGTTTACTCAAGTCAGATCTCATTACCATGATTTGTTTTTTCCAAGGCGGTTGCTGTTTTGGTTTCTGTTGGGCTGGTTGTGATGGTGGTGTTGGTGTTTATATCCCCATGAGTTCTACTACTAGTCTTACTCCTGCAAATGCCAGGGTTATTTGTTTCTGCGATACTGGTATGGATTAGTCTCATTATTTCATTAACTTCACTTGTTTTTTTCCATTAGTTTCTTTGTGTTGTAGGCTTTCATGGAGGGGAACTTTGTTCTTTCTGTATCTGGCTTCATACATTGTCTGATCTTTTCCACCTATTATTATTATTATTATTATTATTATTATTATTATTATTATTATTATTATTATTATTATTATTATTATTATTCAATATATGTAACCTATTCATATGGGACAAGCCCACAGGGGCCATTGACTTGAAATTCAAGCTTCCAAAGAATATGGTGTTCATTAGGAAGGAGTAAGAGGAAGTAATATGAATACATAAAGAAGAGATACCACTTATTAAAAAAAAAAAAAAAAATAGATAATTAGAGAAATAGATAAAAATGTAAGAAAAACAGTATTGGGGTAGTAATACATTGCATTTTCGCTTGAACTTCTGTAGTGGCAATTGCACGACATCCTCTGGGAGGCTGTTCCACAGTCCAAAGGCGTGAGGAATAAAGAACCTCTGGAACTGAGAAGTTCCACAGCGAAGCACATTTACTGCATATTGGTGTTAGCAAATCTGGTTGCTCTCGATAGATAAAGGGGATCAGGAATCAATTGTGAACTTTAAGTCTCTGTTGAAATAGAACTTATGAAAAATTGACAAACAAGAGACCATCCATCAATGATCCAAGTCATAACTGCCACTGTTAGGAAACAGAAACCTACCACCATGAACCACTATCTAAAAGAGATAAATCTCTGGCAGAGCCAGACATTCACACCGGAGAATAGTATTCTAGTAAAGGAAGTACAGTGACCTAAAACAGGTTACATTGATTTTATCACTGTTATAAATATATGAGGCCTTACGAACAGTGCATAACTTCTGTCTGGCATTTGCTGAAACTTTCATTAGATGTTCCTCAAAAGTAAGATGTGAGTCAAAAGTTACACCTAGAATAGTTAGCTCCGGACTCATTCAGCAAATTTCCATCCACCTGATGGGGAAGATCGGGTGGGAAATCGGTACGAGATCTACTAATCAATAGCTCTTTCGTTTTACTGGAGTTCAGCCTCATACCCCACTGATTACACTATTCACTGATCTAGTCCATGTCACGATTCAGGTTTAGGGCAGCTTCATTTCTCATGAGTGGAGACTTTACTACACCCACATGTGTTTCAACATCGGCATACTGAACAATCTTGTTTTTCAGGCCAACCATCGTATCACTTGTATACACCAAAAATAATAGAGGACCAAGAACACTGCCCTGTAGAACTCCAGACGAAATAGGTCTTGGTTCATTAAAGATCCCATTAATAGCAACTCGCTGCTGCCTACCTGTCAGGAAATCTTGAAGTAATACTAAAACATATCCAACCGCTCCAAGATTTTGAAGTTTATAAATAAATACACTTGTGATTTACTAAATCGAAAGCAGCACTAAAATCTATTTGAATGACTCTGCACTTAAAACCCTTATCAAGGTTCCTTTGCAAATGGAATATCAAGACTAAAAGAGCATCGCATGTACCTAACTGCTTCTTGTATGCATATTGACTAACCTTTAGTTTCCACATACTTATATAATGGCTTAGAAATAAGTTTTTCAGCAACTTTGGAGAGCACAGGGAGAATAGAGATTGGCCTATAATTACTGCAGTCTGCAGATAAGCCACTCTATGGAACAGGCACTGTATTACTAAGCTTGTGCTCATCCACGAAGATAATGAGTCGACATAAAAATTTATAGAATGTAGTAATCTTGGGAGACAACATACTAGAAACTCTTTTTAAAAATCAAAGGGGAGAAAACATCAGGATCCGCTCCACCTCAGCTAACAAGATTATCCAGAATTTTCTTAACTTCCCTGGAGCGAAAAACAAATATTTTAAGAATAAGTTCAGGATGACAAATATCAGGGATATGGACATCCTCAGCTGATTGCTTAGCTTCAAAAGCTCAATGAAGCAGTTCAGCCTTTTCTCTAGGACTGGTAACCAATGTACCATCATCTGTTAGTAGTGATGGAATGAAAGGAGGGCCTGACCCAAAGATAGATGATGCCAATTTGGTCCACCACAGATAAGGCTGAGTAACTCCTTCAAGTTTCTTCTTCATGGAATTATTGTAATTTCTCTCAGCTGTATGGTAAGTTCTATTTGCAGCACGGCGAGACTCGACAAAAATAGTGTAATTTTCATTTGAATGATTTTGTGTCCATGTGTTGAATTTGGTCTGTTAGTCACGGTAGGCTCGTCTACATGCATCATCAAACCATGGTTGGTCATTTGTCCTAAATTTATGACCTTTCTAGGGACATATCTTATCAAATTAGCAATCAGCGTTTCATTTAACTTCTTGGTATCAGGATCTAATATAGCAACTGGAATATTAAGTGTCTGAAAATCTTCTATAATGTGATCCTAGTTGGCTCTGGTTTTCAGTCAGACCATTCTTCCAGTGGTGGAATTAGGGATATATGCATTGACAGATATTTCCATCTCAATAGCACAATGATCAGAAGGGCCTATATATTAGCAGACCTAGGACTTCACAATAGCTGGAACATCTGTGAGTATGAGGTTTAATCTATTACCAGAAATATGCCTGGGTTCTTCAATTAGCTGGACAAAATCAGAGGATACACAGAACTCAAGAAACAGATCGACCATTTTGATCTGTGGAATTTGAATTTAGCCACTCACTGTGCTTTGTACTGCATGCTGCACAAATAACAAATGAAGCTTTTAAATCCTGTAACTGAACCATACTAATCTTTTCCAAAAGACAGTCATACATTAAATCGTCAATATTTGGATTGAGGTAAACAGCGAATACGTACACATTGTAGAACTTACTGAAAATTATAAAACAAAGAACTTCATGGCAACTACACTCCAAATGTTCTGACGAACAATAGGTCGTCCTGACTTAGTGTATATAGCCATACCTTGCGCACATGGGATGTTACAACAATAAATAAAGTCAGGGCCATCAAACCCCGGGATTATGTTGACAAAAGTCTTCAACAAATACTGCTGTTTGATTCTACTCTGTGAACTTCTTCCCTGCACTTGGGCGGTTTCATATGTTAACTATCCTGTTCTTGAAAAAGTTTTGGTTTGAGGTGGAGAACATTAGGTCCATCCCCATCCAGGCTAGCACGACCACAGTCCCCAAACTATCGTGTACGTAATACGCTGTTCGAGCCAAATGACATACTGTATATATCTCAGGAAAATAATTCACATCCCTTCACCAGCTATTCCGTCCAGAATTGATCTAGAAGCACTCGCTGATAAGGCAAGTCTAGTATTTCTAGAACATAGGGGCCATACTCGAAAAACAGCAGAAAATACGATGAGATATTGCCAAAGGAAATGCGTGAGAAAAGCTTGTTGCAACTGACTGACAGTTGAGAGAGTTTTATAGAATTGCTTCGTTATAGAGGAGACGAAAGTGAATGACCCGCGGATGAAATATATCAACAAGGTGGGAAATGGTGTCTTTGCAAATAATTGGACTGTAATGGCATTCGTGTTTCTGAGCCTTCTAGCCATCTTGGGTATATACTTGCGTGAGCGCGCACTTGTGTGTGTGTGTGTGCGTGCGTGTAATTAAGAGATAGTAATCAAGATTTAAAGAGATAGACAAATGGATGAAATTACTTACAAGATCATTTCATTAATAAAATTATTTTAATACCTTAGTGGCATATTATAAAAGAGATGGAGAGTAGGTTAAAACTGCATATAAAACGAAAAATAAGAAAAACTACTCATATCCGGGTCATTAAAGCGTTAAATTTATATCCAACATTCAGGCTGTCTAGTCAATAATGTTCGAAAAGAGAATACAGAATAAGGCGTAAGAGTAAGTAGTAAGAGTCACTGTAAATTCAAAACATACAAGAAATAACTCTCCTATTTAGAAAATTATTTCGTACAATTGCCTTTGAGATCAAAGAACATATTAAAAAGTATATCTTAGTTTAACCAGACCACTGAGCTGGTTAACAGCTCTCCTAGGGCTGGCCCGAAGGATTAGATTTATTTTTACGTGGCTAAGAACCAACTGGTTACCTAGCAACGTCTACATCTTATTGTGGTATCCGAACCACATTATGACGAGAAATGAATTTCTATCACTAGAAATAATAAATTCCTCTAATTCTTCATTGGCGGCTCAGAGAGTCGAACGCTGGGCCAACAGCGTGCCAGTCGAAAGCTCTACCCACCCCTCCAAAGAAGAACTAAAGAAAAGAACATATTAAGAAAAGGAAGGTAAAAAGTGAATAAATCACTTTCTGAGAAAGATTTATAACTATTCTCTTTTGTTAGGCACCTTCTGAAACAAGAAAATTCCACAAACAGTTCTTCCACACTTTACAAACTTTTCTGACGTCCAAAGTTTCGTGTACTTTTTTATTTGATTTATGTAATGGTATGAAATATTAAAACAGCCAATAAATTAGTTCATCTTCTGGCCAAGTTATCCATATTGCATTTTTATGGAAATTAATAACTCACATCAGTCACATTTCTTTTGTTTCTTTTCAAATAAAAAACTGTCGTTTTCATAAATATTCACTTTCCATTCAACCGGGTCATTAGACACATTTTTCATATTCAGAATTTTAAACAGGAAAGATTGATCACGAGTGATTGGAAATGAGTTTTGCATTATCATAATATAAATATGTATGCACTCTAATTTCAACCTCAACAAAGACTGAGAGAGAGAGAGAGAGAGAGAGAGAGAGAGAGAGAGAGAGAGAGAGAGAGAGAGAGAGAGAGAGAGAGAGAGAGAGAGAGAGAGAAGAGAGAGAGAAATGAGAAATTTTGTCTCAAATTTCAGTTGTATCTACATTTGGAGCTAATTCAAAATAGATATAATTTTACTTTTTATACACGACCATGTTTTAGAGAAAATAAATATGCAAGCAGACTGTTATAGTCTCAGCTAACTAAGTAATTCTGCATTGCCTTAGAAAAAATCAGTGTCGGTGAATGAAGCGTAAGAAAGTATGACGGAAAAATAGTTATATATATATATATATATATATATATATATATATATATATATATATGTACATAATATATATATATATATATATATATATATATATATATATATATATATATATATATATATATATATATATATATATATATATATATATATATATATATATATATATATATATATATATATATATATATATATATATATATATATATATATATATATATATATAGAGTGAATCACGAAAATATGGAAAGTGATAAATATATAAATATAGATGAAATCCACGAAGGAAACGGAAACACTGGAGTGCTGTTTAAGGCCTTTCAACTCTGTCGTCCTTTACATAGCGGACAGAGGAAATATAAAAGTAAGTTTACAAAGAAAGCTCATATAGATGACAGATGGGTATTACAAAGGAAAAATATGTACCTGGAAGCCAACACAATTCAAGAATTGGTAGAACTGCCAAAACAGGGTTAAATATATTGAGTTTTTACAAAGGATTAGGATCAACCGTTCAGAAGCAGGGACAGGACAATCAAAAGATTATACAAGGGGGTGACTGAAAACCCAACAAATATTAGTACAACAAAATAATTCTTTGTTTGTAAACAATAATAATTTTTGCAAGATGAACATTTTTACAAATAAAAAATTATATTAAACATACGGATACATAGAAAATATATATAAAGTAACTAATTTGTAATTAAGTCCTTGATTTTATCTTTTAGGTCATTCTTGAACATTTTTCTAATACAGGGCCCCAAATAATACATGCCAGGGCTAAGGTTAGAATTACAGCTGGAAGAAAGGTGGATAACAGAGGACTCCAACAGAAATCTTTCGATCTGGCAATCACTGAACTTTCAGTCCAGTTTATGCTGTGAGAGTTTTCACTTAAATGAATGAATATAGCATTGGATGCTTGTCCAGTTTTGACTGAACACTTATGTTGCTTAATGGTACATCTAAATCTTTGCTAGTATGGCCAATATAAAAAGAGGGGCAGTCCAAACATGGAATTTTATATGTTGTTGTTTTCTTTAGAGCTATTTTTTTATTAACATTCCTTTTAGTGTGTTATTATAGGAAAAAACGAGGTTGACATTAAAAGATTTTAACAATGATTTTATGTTTTCAAAACCACTAAAATAAGGCAAGCTAAGAATGTTCTCTGGTGTTTCTTTCTCCATGTTACTTTCACTATAAAACTTTTTGCGGGCTTTATTATAACTAATATCTAGTATAAGTGAAGGATAACATAAATCTGTCCCTATTTTTCTTATGTATTTAATTTCTTGATCCAAATACTGGTGACTGACAATACGCAAAGCTCGTACAAATATAGAAGAAAAAATTGATATTTTGATGTTAAGGTGATGGCCTGAATAAAAATGGACATAAATTGAGTTGTTGGTTGGTTTCCTATAAATACTGAATTTGCATTGAAATGGTTCTCTTTGTATTAAAATATCTAAGAAAGGGAGGCAACTGTCTTTATCTAATTATAAAGTAAGCTTAATGGATGGTACCTGGTTATTCAAATTAAAGAGTAAATCATTTACATCAATACCAGCAGGCAAAATAAATAAAATATCATCAACATATCTATACCACTTTTAAGGAGTATAAATAATATTAGGTAAATATCGTTCTTCAAAGAATTCCATATACAAGTATGAGAGGAGTGGGGATAAAGGGTTGCCCATTGCCATACCAAAAATCTGTTTATAAAATGCACCATTGAATATAAACTTACAATCACAAATACACAACCTAGTAAGTGAAATAATATGACTTACAGGCAGGGGTAATTCATGATGGATTAGTTCATTACTAAGATACTCTAAAATAGAATCTATAGGGACGTTAGTAAAAAGAGAACAAACATCAAAACTAAAGAATCTATCAGTGGGGAAAAAGTGATTTTGTTTAATTTATCAACTAAATCTAGATAATTATATATGTGAGAATTGGAGATAGTTCCAAGCAACGGGGACAGGAGCTTGGTAATATATTTTGAAAGTTTATATGATATTGAGCCAACAGTACTGATAATAGGCCGCATAGGATTATTTTCTTTGTGCGTTTTTACTAATCCGTACAAGTTAGGTAACGAGGGAAATTTTACTGACAACTGACCTATTAGTTCTTTTTTATCTTTAAGGATTTTTTTCACTGTGCTGTTGAAACTTTTTATGACTTGATCAAGGAGATTTTTGTAAGTTTTATCATCATCCAGTAGGGCTTGCATACGTGATATGTAGTCAGCTCTATCTAAAATTACAATTTTATTCGACTTATCAGCTTTTGTAATGAGATTGTATTGTCTTTTTTTAATATTGGTCAAACTTTTCTTAGAGCGAGCAGGGAAATTACTTTCATGCCTAGCATTCGCAGCTCCATGAACAATACCTTTAATTCTGTCAACATGATTTTGAGGAAGAACACAATAACTTTCAAATATACGTAGGAAGGACGCAATGTTAAAGCAGAGGGTCTATTAGATACAAAGACGGATAAACCATATCCAAGTGCAATCACAGGGTTTTAACTTATTTGTTCACTTGATAAATTTATAACACAATCATTACGTGCACTATTAGTCCAGTCACTGATGTGAATAAGATTTTTTAGTTTTCTGTCGAGTGTCCTTGTTAGGACATCAGTAGTCCTATGAAGTTTTCCATAAATTTCTTGTCGCAGAGAGTCCTTCCAATTAGCCGGGATAGAATGAATGAATGAAATTCTGGCTTCTCCTAATTCCTTAAATTTTTCCTACTCCAGTGTTTCCCTTTCCTTTCTTTGGTGGACATATATACTGTATATATATATATATATATATATATATATATATATATATATATATATATATATATATATATATATATATATATATATATATATATATATATATATATATATATATATATATATATATATATATATATATATATATATATATATATATATATATATATATATATATATATATATATATATATATATATATATATATATATATATATATATATATATATATATATATATATATATATATATATATATATATATATATATATATATATATATATATATATATATATATATATATATATATATATATATATATATATATATATATATATATATATATATATATATATATATATATATATATATATATATACATACATACATAAATACACACGCACACACACACACACACACACACACACACACATATATATATATATATATATATATATATATATATATATTTTCTGCTGTTTGCCTTCCCTACATTATTTAGTAAGAATATCATTCTAACAAAGACAGGAAGGCGTCTCTGTCAACGCTAAGGGCAAGGGTAGGCTGTGTTTTTTTTTTTTTTTAAATAATGTCTTTAGCAGGGATAGTTTAGCATTAGGGGCCTAACCCATACGAGTGGTTTTACCAAGTAATCTCTAGTGGAGGTGGTCTTACGCTTCCTTTTGCTCTGTCCTATGCATTCGGCGATGTCTCTGTCAATTTTTTCAGACTGCCTGGGGCTTTGCCCTGACCTGTCCCGACGCCAGTAGAGAGAGACTTGGCATCAGGCGAAGCACACGAGCTGCAAGTAACTAATTCTTTGTGCTTGCCCTCTTACTGTTTTATTGGTACCAGTGAGGCGTCAAATGGGTCTTTTCAAGACTTTTGATTGTCAGATGCATGAGCAAGCAACCCACGTCAACAGTAAGTTTGAAATTTGACAGTTTTTCGTCGACTTGCTAGTTTCTCTTTCCCTGTACCTCGATTCCCTTTCTTTTCACCACTTCGCCACCATCTACGAGAACCTGGTGTAACCATATTTCTTTTGTGGAGTCTAGTGTATGAATAATTAATATTGCCTACTGAAATTGCGTAAGCTATTCCTGTGCAGTAAGTAGGAATTAGGGAAAGTTAAGTAAGTAAATTTCAGGCAGCCTTGAGTCTCGATCCCATTGTTAGGAAGAGAAGTAGAGGGGTTTGATGTAATCCATTTGTTGTGGAGTAATCCATTATCCCATACACTGTTCCCCGGCTGGTGACCTAATTCACTTAAGTAATTGTTTGTCTTTGAGGTTAACTTTAGCTTTAATTGACAGGTTATGTGTGTCGTTGGCGAAGCATGCATGGGGATGCATGACTATCCATGAGCAATTGCATGAAACATCTATAGAGAGAAATCATCTCTCATTAGAGTTAGTCTGTGACACTCTACACCATACAATAAATGATAAGAAATGATAACAAAATGACAGGCCACTAAAATGTGTAGTTATTATTTGTCTTTAACACTCACCTCCACAGCAAGGAATTTCATCCCAGAGAGTCCTTCTCACTTGGTCTTCCAAATTGAATGTATGGCTTTTCACAAAAGCTCGAAACACTTACCCTACAAGCGGCTTTTTATCATACACAAACGTATGAACACCTCCACGACACACCTATTTTCGGTTCTAACCAGACAGACCTAGAACATTCAAGACAAAACACTGACGAGCCATTCTGACCACATATTGCTGATACAGTTGTATCTAAAAGTGACCTTCGCTCGGGCACTCCATGCTGAGCTCCGCATATCAAGCATTCACCTATGCGCTGGGCACTACATTGTCACATAGTGACACGTGCTTATAGAAACACACACACACATACATACATACATACATACATACATACATACATACATACATACATATATATATATATATATATATATATATATATATATATATATATATATATATATATATATATATATATATATATATATATATATACATATATATATATATATATATATATATATATATATATATATATATATATATATATATATATATATATATATATATATATATATATATATATATATATATATGTGTGTGTGTGTGTGTGTGTGTGTGTGTGTGTGTGTGTATGTATATATATATATATATATATATATATATATATATATATATATATATATATATATATATATATATATATATATATATATATATATATATATATATATATATATATATATATATATATATATATATATGCACACACATACATATATATATATATATATATATATATATATATATATATATATATATATATATATATATATATATATATATATATATATATATATATATATATATATATATATATATATATATATATATATATATATATATATATATATATATATGTATGCATGTATATATGTATGTATGTATGTATAAATACATCAGTTTTACAACTATGTCGATTTCCAAATATTTGTTGGGAAGGTCACGACTTTATAATTAACCTCAAGATTTTTTTAAATTAAATGTTCCATGAGAGCTTCCATCTTGTCTTGTCAAAGAAATTGGTAATAAATTTTATTTTTCAAAAGCTTTCTCAGTTGCTAGAATTTTAACAAAATAATGTTTTTTAGTTTTATTTAGAATTTGCATGCGGTGATATGAACTTTACATCTAAATGCTTTACTTCATTATGTCCATGAGAAGATGAGGCTTAGTAATAAATATATTCAACTATGGTGTACACGTTTTACTTCTTATTGAAGAACTAATTCTCATTTTTTTGTTTTATATTTTACATTATGAAAATAATGTGTAACTCTATTATCATAATAGAATTTCCTTTATACATGTTCGCCGTAAAATTTTCCTGACTGAGATGTTTTACTTTTTGCTCAGAAGATAAGGCATGATAATAGAGGGGCAATTGTATGCTCTCCTTGGCCATTGTATGTCCATCAGTGACCCTGGTTTTACTATATTCTCCTATTTTCATCACCTATTTTTGTAAAGAATGTCGTTTGTAATAGGGTTGTGAAGGTAAGCTCAGTTAAAGCCTTAAGCCACAGACCAGGTCTGTTGTTATAGTAAAACATCTAGATATTTTTGAGCCTTTTCCTTCTCAATAGATTCTTGACTTTGTGTATCTACAAAGGTGGATTCTGGGTTACGTCCAGGCTTGTTTCTGTTTCTTGTGAATACTGCGGTAATATTGTGACTGGGTTTGCGAGAACCACGTCTAGCTAACGTGATAAAAATGCAGGTGTCATTTGGTGTTAAAAGTATTACTATAGAATGTTCGGCTGTAATATATTCTTTCAGATTTTGCTATGCTTACCGTTAAAATTTTACTTCTAAGAACTAGAAAATTATCTTACAATACAGTGTGGGATATCAGTCTGCCTTTTTCGGGGCGGCAAGTTTTATTACCTTCGGGTATCTAAATACCGCGTGGCTACTCTTAACAACTTACCAAAATATGTTAAATCAGTATGTCTTTGTTTTTTTTTCGGATTTTCTTTTGATATTTTCGGTACATCTGCACAACTGCCACGTTTATCCTTGAAGGGTTTCAAACCTCAAGAGCTTGCCCAGTTACAATTTGCTCTTAATTGCAATGCATACTACTTTCACGAGCTCATGCTAAAGTTTGTTTATATTTTCATCCACCCTTGCTTGCAGAAATGACTTCATTGCCTGAGAGCCCTTCTTTAACCGATTAGGTACCTTCAACCAGAAGCTGTTAGACCACGCCCGTTACCATTGCTGTGTTAATGTTATTTTTCTTGTCCTTGTTAATTTTCAAGATATTGTTCAGCAATTAGTTAAAAATGCATATAGTAAAACAAATTTATCATGGTGTAATTTGATTGAGCATATACCAAATGTTTTAAAGATAACTCTGGCTTAGATTATTTTAATAAATTTTTCTTATTTCATGATTTAACAGACCCATGTCTACCTGAGGTGTTTTACATTGTAAGGTCTGATGAGGGGATTCAAATATTTTAATTTTATGCCAGACTAGCCTCTTCCTCCTGTTAAACTATGTTTTATAATGAAATGTTAATAAATTTCCTATTGTTGCTATCATAATCACCTGCTTATTATTTTTGCTTTGCTCTTCTTCTCTCCCTCAGTCTTCACCTAGTGGAAAATTCCTTCACTCATATATATATATATATATATATATATATATATATATATATATATATATATATATATATATATATATATATATATATATATATATATATGAAAGAATTATTGATTTTATTCATGTAACAGCTAACTATACTCAGCTGATAAATTGGGTGTCGTCTTATACGGCGAACATACCTCTAAACCTGCATTTTTACATAAAAATGGAGGGGTCTTCTTATATGCCGGCATATACGTACATATATATATATATATATAAATATATATATATATATATATATATATATATATATATATATATATATATATATATATATATATATA
>JANJGK010000018.1:10808022-10813022 GCA_039081455.1 Macrobrachium rosenbergii
ACATCTGAGGAAAACAATGATCATGAAAATAAGCCTTTGATCATTCTCCTACAAAATCCATCCGTACTGCTGCCAGACTCTTACAGCTAACCCCTTCAACAATGCACAGTCATACACAAGAACTTGTGAGTGTACGCTTACAAATTGCAACTCACAACTCATGCAGGCACTCGAGCCAAATGATAAATCAAGATGAAAAGAGTTTGCAGTTAACATGAAGGTACACATTTCTGAGAATGAAACATTCATCAAACGAGTTGGTTTTAGTGATGAGGCAACCTTTCATGTTTCAGGGAAACTGGACACAATGTGAGACTAAGGAACTTCACTGAGATAGGCCAAAGGTAAAAATGTGGTGTGGGATCATGTGTAATCGAACCATTGGTCCATTTTTCTTCAAGGAGACATTAATTAGTGCAGATGCTTACCTTGACCTTTTGACTGAATATGTGGTACCACAACTAGAAAACATTCAACCACCCATCATTTTCCAGCAAGATGGTGCACCACCACATGGGGGACTGCATGTGTGTGGGTTCCTAAATCAAACATTTCCAGGCCTGTGGATTGTAAAGGATGGCCAAATTCCATGGCCACCTCGTTCACCACATAAAACTCCCCTGGACTTATTTCTATAAGGTTATGCTAAAGATATGTATATCGAACAAAGATAAGGGGCATCACTGATCTCATGCAAAAGATCACTGATGTCATTGCCGCCATTGATGATAGTGGGGCAGATAAGAGTAATTTCTAAGAAGAGTCGTGCAAATGATGATACAATCATCAAATCTGGCACAATTGTTTTCCAAGGGATACTAATCAAATCTGTCTAATTGGCCAATTAAAACCCAAAATGGCGGCCATTTTTCAAGATGGCCGCCAAAATAACCATCCGAAGTTGATGTTTTGCTTAGAAATATTTGTAGTTGTCCGAACTGCATGATCTAAGCGTGGATTCCTATGTTTTTAAGCCTGCTGATGTATATTTTCTAGTTTATAACATGGTTAAGGCACTGTATAAAAGGAGTGATTGTCGGGCACTACCAAGGCACATTGGTGACATCACTGCTGTGAAACTCAGCATGGGGTTCAGTGCTAAGTAAGAAATTTATGTTAGCATCATACTGCCACAACCTACTAGTATCCAAATGTTGCCTAATCAACCCCAAATTAGTTAGGCAGCCACACCTGAATGGACAGGATGTGCCAGCACGGGAGAGCCGAACCAAGGATAACAGGGTTTTAGTTATCTGGATGGTGTACAGATTGCACGGGACTTATGACACTGAATGAACGATCAGACTAGGTGTATGGCACAGTGCAAGAACCCAGTTGTATCCCATACAGGAAAGCACCTATTTTATATTACAGGACATAAGAGGCCTATTATACTATTACATGTACAGGGTGGTAAAAGGAAAACTCTCGACCCTGAACGTCATCGTAATCATGGATGTGAACTCATGGAAAACAGACTGGACCAAGTGTTGTCTATGTCAGGAGGTTAAAAAAGAAGATCTAAAATCTCCCCAGGCCAATCCTGCCAGAAGAGGGGATGATGGATATATGAACCGGGCAAAGAATATTCCTCTGTTTCACTCACTCAATGCGCTACCAATCAAGCTAGACCCTGCAAGACTTGACGAAGGTTCTGGGGTAGAAGAAACATTAAAAAAAATAAGGCACAATACCATGAGAGTTGCAGGCTTATGTTCAACAACACAAAGTTACACCGAGCTGAAAAAAGAGCAAGTCATGTAGGTACTAGTGATGAGGGCAGTAGAAGTAAGATTCCACGAAAGCTCCAAGAAACTAAAGCAAAAGAATGCTTCTTCTGCGAAACTGAAGTAGGGGAGCTTAGAGAAGCAATGACAATGCAAGTGAATAGGAGAATAAATGAATGTGCCAAAACACTCAGTGATACAAAACTTCTCGCCAAACTAAGTGAAAGAGATGTCGTAGCCCAAGAAGTGAAATATCCCCGTGGCTGTTTGGTGGCATTGTATAACCGAGAACGGGCATACCTAAAGGTGCGGGAGCAAGAAAAAGCATAGGAACACTGGAAGGATGCATATCCAATTGCTTTCTCTGAACTAGTCACCTACATCTGCGAGATGAAAAATGCCAGTGAGAGGCCACCGATTTTCAAGCTTGCTGATTTGACCAAGCTTTACAAGCGAAGGCTGGAACAGCTTGGTGTTGACTCGCCTGATGTTTATCCTACTCGACTCAAGGATCAGCTGTTTTTGCACATTCCACAGCTGCAAGCTAATTGCCAAGGACGAGAAGTTCTGTTGGCTGTTAAAAGTGATGTAGGTTCAATCCTATCAGAAGCATCCTGTTATGGTGAAGCGATCCATCTAGCAAAAGCCGCTGGGATCATAAGACAAGACATGCTCCATCAGAAGTTGAATTTCGGCAGCTATTTTCATGCAAAGACTTAGAACAGGCTGTGCCACCATCACTGCCTCAGTTTGTACGCATGATTGAACATGGTGCAGACATCAAGTCCCAACTCCATCATGAAGCGTCGAAATCAGACTTTGCTATATCACAACTTCTACTGTACAACTGCTTCGCCAAATACAAGGAAGGAACGGGTGTCCACAGGCATTCCAAGGACCGGGGAGCCACATTTTGCAGTCTACATGGGCCTGTGTGTGTTTGCTACGACGAGGAAGAGACAAATAATTGAAATACTCTATGAGAATGGGCTCAGCATATCATATGACCGAATCCTAGAAATCTCAGCACAGTTAGGAGAAGCAGTTGTTGCGTAGTATGTGGAAGATGGAGTAATCTGTCCCCCAGTCTTGATAAAGAATTTGTTCACAACTGGAGCAGTTGACATCATAGATCATAATCTGACTGCATTTTTCTCAGTTTCAGGCAAAAGTCTCTGCCTTCCGTGGGAAAGCGAAGAAATCTGCATGGCAGACTTGGAATGTATTTGATGATATTACTGAAACATTCATCAATCTCAGCCAGCATCCAACATTGATTCGTGATCTTGACATGCAGAGGCTGGAAAGATTCGTTGTCCTCATGTTCAACAGATCAAGCGCAGCCACCGGTGTGGACCAAGCAAGACTAGATCTGTTTGCCCGCAAGCAGAGGCCGTACAACTCAATTCCATCAACACAGGCAGCCCTCAGAGAACATGCAAAGCGTGCAGCCTACCAGGCTGGGATCATCTGGGGCCAGGCAACCCACTGTAATCCACACATGAACAGTCCAGCTGAATAGGGGTGGACACAGAAAGGAGAAGCATGGCAGATACATTGGACAACACTACCACCGATTGCAGCAAGCTGTCAAGAATTGACAAAGTGCTCCTTTAAGAAGGTTTGCAAAGGAAGATGCAAGTGCTCTCAGGCAGAGCTTCCTTGCACATCACTCTGCAGCTGCATATGTGAACAGTAGCAGATCGAGAAACAGCAGCACGGTATGCATAACTTTGAAAATGTACTAGCCAGGACAAAACTTATGTAAAGAAAGACAAACAAATGGGGGTCATCTTGAGAAATATGTCTCAGAATGCTTTTTAAACAGGAAAATATAGTTCAGCAGGCTTCAAAACATAGGAATCCACCCTTATATCATGCAAATCAGACAGCTACAAATACTTCTAAGCAAAACATCTACTTTGGGTGGTTATTTTGGCGGCCATCTTGAAAATGGCCACCGTCTTGGACTTTCAATTGGCCAATCGATCAGATTTGATTAGTATACCTTGGAGGACACTTGTGCCAAATTTAATGCTTGTATCATCATTTACACGATTTTTGTTGTGAGGGCGAGGCTATTCCCCAGCAAAATATACAAGAAGGCACTAAAGCAGAAGCTTTGTACATAGTTTTTCTTTATTCATCATGCCCTACATTTCGAAATCCTTGTCTCATCCTCAGCAAACATGGCGAGAAATCGAGTACCGTCTTAATGTGCTTAGTGCAACTAATAGCACCCATATAGCGGTGTATTATGAGGTGTCTACTCCTCATTTTGTAATAAAGCTGCATATTTGTCTGTTCATTTGCTTTTGTAAAATATTTTCTAAATAGCACTGGGTGCAAGCTGTCCAATCCTTAAACATCAAAAATAGAAATCATATAAAACTATGCAAAAGTAAATTCAAATATAATGATTTTAAGATTATACTAAGCAGCCAGCATGAACACCACCTCCCTACTCTCGAATCGTTACCGATCAAGAAGCTTGTTCCTCCTTTGAACAATTATTCCTCGTCCACACCCCTGTATATAGCTTAAACCACACCCTACCTTATGTTTACTGTGTTTTCATACAGCAACTGAACTTTGAGGAATAAGGCCTGTAGTTGAAAATTCTAGTTTTTCCTCTTTTTTAACAATTTTTATTTTAGGTTTACCATTTGTATTGATGTTTTACTTTATCATAATTTATTTCTACATACATATGAACATTTTCTGCCGTATTTTTATATTTTATTTTGTATTTCTAGCCTTGAGGATGAGACAAGGATTTCGAAATGTAGGGCATGATGAATAAAGAAAAACTATGCACAAAGCTTTCTGCTTTAGTGCCTTCTTGTGTATTTTGCTGAGGAATAGCCACGCTCTCACAACAATGTGTTCTTCCTGCTGCTTTATGTGGATTCTTGAAATTTAATGTCCCATCCGGTCCTGCAGCTTACTCTGGACTTCATCGGCCTCGCAAAGCATTTCCTTGACTTTATATCATGTTTCCCTAGATGTTCGCCTTGCTCTTCCTCTTCCACCTCAGGTCCAGTGGCATTCTGCACTTCCGCGACCTGATCCAGTGTAGATACAACCGACCTCTACTATTGACTTGTCGTAAATTCTAGATTACTCTGAGGAAGTGGCGTAAAGTAAAACTCGACCTCGAATTCTTACAATATTGCCAACTCAATCAAGTCACACCCACCTTGTTAAATTTAAATTGTATAGACGTTTATTGTATAATAATACTAAATTCTATCATGATTCCACTTCTGCATT
>JANJGK010000018.1:10825522-10835522 GCA_039081455.1 Macrobrachium rosenbergii
GAGTGAAGCAACGCGTGCCAGATCTTTTGTCTTTCCTGCAGTCATTCTGAAACAAAATACACAGAAAATGACAACTTGGTTTTACAAAAGCAGACCAGGGGCAGTGAGTTATTATATATATATATATATATATATATATATATTTTTTATTTTTGCACTAAAAGGCCATGATACTTGAGGCTGACCTTAAGATAAGGAATTGCGTCTTGAATTAACCCAGGCACCAAGGACAGGCTAAGAACAACAATAAAAGTTAGTGATAATCTTTATCTTCTGTTTTAAATCTCCTTCGAGCATTTTGTGCACAATGGGGTCAGTAATATATATCCCTGGGCTTTTACTGATAGTTTTATTTCCTATCGATGTTAATGCAGATTTTAACATGTTTCTGGAGACAATATTCACATTTTGTTATAACAATATTATGTTATCTTTGCGTAGGTGTATGAAAAGAATATAATTGTTTTGGTTAATTTTAACTGAATATTCATGCTGATGTATTCTGACATTTAACTCTTCCCTCCTCTGGTCCAAATAAAGTGAATCGTGATCCATACATGGAATTACATAAACAATGCTGTTAATATGTTAAGGACAATTTTCTTATAAATACGTTTCTTTATAATGTTGCTAATGAATAGCATGCATGTACATTGATTATTTTAACATGAATCTGATGGACTCAAAGCCAGTGAAATAAGGGGAGTTCTTAGTATTTCCATCTTCACGTACCTTTTATTATAAGATGTCTTCACAGCTTTCTTGCACTATGTATTCAGTATATTAGCTGAAACCCTTGCCGAAAAATATGAATGGCAATCTAAGTCAACATAAACGTTCAGTTTGAACTGGCCAAAAATTTTTCTTAATATATCGCTAAGTATTAGGGGATAAATAACATAGAACTGACCGGCTCTGCAGTAGAGTGATAACATGATGTAATATATGAAAACCTCTTGGAATTTGCATTAACACAACTAAAAAAAATGAAAATATTAATATGAATCCATGTTTTATCGTTCTGACCCCTTTTGTAGATGTTAAAAGATTTGAGAAATAAAACAAAGAACTTTAATCATTCTTGTTAATGTCCTGAACCTTCCCTTGGTAAATCCAGTACCTGGGTTAGTCCAAGGAGGCATTTCCTCATTTGAAGATGTAACTTACAATCACTGTAAAACTTTTTACCTGGTATCTGGAATTTCCCTTCGTTATTCCCAGTTGGCCCTGCATCATCTGTAAATGTTAACCATTCCACTCTACAGTCATGACTCATTTTTTTATCCTACAATTTTGCATCCTCGTCTTCTGTCCTTTCTTTGACATTTTGCATCACTCCTTCCATAAAGATACTGTAACTCCATAATGACAAACTACACATTTAAATCGGACTTGCTTTGCCACAAGTCAGTCTCCACTTTATATCCTCTGACCTCACATTTATTGTAGACTCAATCTGTCAGCACCTTATATGCAAAGCCAATAATTCTCAACACCTTCCACACAGCCCATCTTTTAATTCTATCATGAATTTTTTTCCTGAATTACACATGCACATACACTTTTCCCAATATTTTTATATTTCTTGAATATTTTTTTATACATTTTTTTATCTGCAACTCCTCTTTCTTGCATAAGCTTGTATTTATTTATTTTTTTTTTTGCCATGTCAGTTCCTTTGTCACCTGTCATGTTTATCACTCAAAATCTTACCATTCAACTTCCCTTGAACGCAGAGTAATATTATTCCGCAAAATTTCTTACAGTTGCTTCTTCCACCTTTGCCTCTACATAATAGAATTATTAGTGTTACCTCCCCTTTAAAAACTTCTCTCATTCAAGATTACCATACTTTTTGTAAAGTTTCCACATCATATCTGCTAATGGTAGTCATTTGCGCCACTGACCTGACTTCATCAATATTTCATCTAAATGGTATGCAACTGAAGTTATATATCATTATCCTAAAATGACATTGATACTCTGCCCAGTGCAAGTGGGAATAGAAAAATTACTAAGGATAGTACAGGCAAGCATACCTACTTGTTTATATCGTACATCCTGGTTCATAATTAAGGTATGTATCCCATTTACTGTGATTATATTTCTCATATTATATTTACGCTTTAAGTAATCAGAAGTTTCCTTACAATTTGCACAACATATATGTCCCTCGGAATCTTTTCTGCAAGGACAGTACACTTACTTTTTGCAGATATTACAATATTGTATATGTATGTCTAGGACACTTATTTCTGGGAAACATATTCAATCATGTGTGACCAAAATACCCACCAATGTTGCCTCATCACCTATTATAGTGAAGTTATTCTTCACTCTTACTTTTCTTCTCATCTCCTCTTCATTCCTTGCTTACATTGGAATTTCATTATAAATTCTATAGTGTTGGTATGCCATCCATTCTCCATCTGTTCTAATTGGTAGCTGTACATAAAGGCACCATTTCTCACTCTACAGACAACCACTTGTGAGTATTTTTATAATTAGCTAAATACTGACCTATCTTAGATCAGTATTTAAAACTAACTTGTTTCGCCAATTTAACTCAAATTATGGCTTCACTAACATACTTTTTCTTAATTTCAAGTAACAACGCCAAATTAGTGCTCAATACGTTTGTGTTTAATACCAATTTATCAGTCAAATCTTGGGAACTAGTCAGCACTGCTAAACGCTCCATAGAAAGCACTAACATATGTACTTTGCTAACCACCACAGTTTAACTACCTAGTTTAAAGATGAATCAATCACAAGTTCTACCCTTGAGTGCCACCCACTCCTAGCAAGACAACTCTCACTAACATCTTCAATAATATGACTTGATACTTTTTGCCAATCAGCCACCTATGCCCCTATATATCCTGGTATGTAGATAAACATGATCTGTAATAAGATAGGTAAATTATCACTGTTTATGGTACACAATCAATACTTTAGCAATTGTCAAGCTATTTTACAGCACACTTTACAAATTTACAAAATGGAGCTTCACAATCATCATCGGCTGCCTAGCATAAGTGCTAGAAAATAGGGGCAGATCTTTTAACTAAGCTATTAGCTCTTCTTCTTGACTTGGGATACATGGTGCTCAGCTAAAAGTTCCATTTTAATAAGCTGAGTAACTGCTATGTTTTTTTTTTTTTCATAGACATAGTTTGATTCAAGTTTAAGTTTCTCAGCTGCAGCCTTTTCAGGTAAATTTTTTTTTTATTAAGCTTGTTAACTTAATACCGCCTATGCTTCAGTTACATTCTTCGACTCACACTATATAAACACCTCATTAGAATACAGAAATATATATATCAAATAACAGTTAAGGGCTCATAATTATAGTATCTTGTCTCAAAGTTATGAAAGTGTACTCCAGCTACGTTCATTGCTAGTTTTGCAAAAGGTAGCATTTTAACCACTGGTTTCAAATAGTCAATCAATAGATAACTCGATATCTATTTACTCATTGTCTATCAGCTGCATTGGTGTTATTGCAATTTTTTTTCATTTTGAACATGTTTGTGTTTATAAATCCTTGACTAATAGTGCATATCATAGTGAAGGGACTCGGTTTAAATCTGTGTATATAACTCTTAAAAGTGTCCACTGTTATAATTCTTGTAGGAAACTATTGTGAAGAAACACTCAATGCTGAGATGTATTTTATGAAAATAATAGGCCTCACCAGCCACGCTGAGCTTCAAGAAAGACTTTAATGTCCTAACACAAATGGAACTGCAGAAGCTGATATGAAACCAATAATATCTTTTTTCATTCCAAACCAAGAGAAAGTGTTGTAACCATCACAATAACCTGCATGTATTTAAATTTCCTGCACATGTGCACACTATTATAAGATGAATAGCTCCTTTTAAAAGGAGTAAGGTTAATACATGTCTTAAAATCCCCTGGGATTAGTGATCGTCTTATATTCTTGCAGACCCCGGATGATAAGTCACTTCAAAGGAGTAGCGTTCCTGAGGGACATTGAGAAAGTTGGGGCTTTGCTGCTTTCCTCCTTCAAAAATGTTTTCAGAAGCTTAAGTCTGCACTTCACTCTCTTGTCCCTGTTGAACTTTATCCATGTGTATAAAGACACGTTCACTATAAACTATTTTTGAGGCATTCTCCTGAGACACTGTTCTGCGTCCTGTCCCATGTATGCACATTCTTGCGAGTCCGTATTCCTTACGTATTACTCTTATTGTATGTGTGTGTGTGTGAATGAGTGGTATGGCAGTATTTTATCTTTATCTCTCTCTCTCTCTCTCTCTCTCTCTCTCTGCTACAAAGATTCACCCTCACCTCCTGCCTCCCCCCCCCCTCTCTCTCTCTTACTCTCTGATACTAAAGATTTCTCCCTCCCTCTCTTTCTCTCTGAGTGTATTAGGATTCTTCACCCCCACCTCCTCCTTTTTTTTCTTTTTTTTGTAGGTCAGTCAATGAAGTCTCTGTAGTAGTAAATTCAGGGCGTTATTCTTTCTCTTTACTTTTAGTTCTGGTCATCCCTCCTAATACTTTAACCTTGGAAATATCTTCAGATACCTTATTAACCTTTTCAGAGATATACTTCTTATCCTTTACTGCAGTACAAGAAAAAAAGACTTTGTCTCTCCCTGTTTGCTTCATCAGTTTGTGAAATTAACCACTCCACCATCCTCATATAACGGTATACGACCAACGTTGGTCGTCCATGAAAATGGCGATGTATCCTCCAGATAAGGAAATAATTGCAAGAGTGTCTTTTCACCCAGTGACAATTTGTTTCCTTGGTAGCTTGAAATTCCTTGGCATTTTGTATATTTTTTTCTTTGTGAATTTCACTGTTTTTACTTTGCTAGTTCCAGTCAGCGTGTAACAGAACACGACGCCCAAAACCTTTACCCTTATGTGTATAGCCTGTTGAAAATTAATAAAGTTTTGCAACTTTACGCTAAAACTTTGCTTCTGGGCATTATAGCCTTCAAGATACTTGTTTTTTAGGACAAAATTTCAGTATAATGATTGCCAGACACTTACTCCCTAGGTGAATTTGTGAGCTCTGGATACCCAGAACCGGAGACGTTGATAAGATTGGAGAAAATGTGGAAATTCGATCATGCTTTTTTCCGCGAAAGTAGCGGCATTTCCGGATTACAACAACATGAAACCCTTGAAACCATTCATTAAGCCCATATTGTGCGTTCTCATAACCTGCTATTTAAGGCACTACTTTTGCTCATTGGAACTGTTTTTCCGGAGAGACGAACTCCTAACAACTTAAGGGCGATTGAACTGGATTTACTGGGTGATTTAAGTTCGGACTACTTAGTTCAAGCCTCTCAAAAAATATTATAGAAATATCTGGTTCCCATAACGGTTTGCCGCACCTTACTCTGGTTTACAAGCATTTTAAATACACTTTAAAAAGAAATAGAGAAAAAAACTTTTACTTAATCATTATCTTTTGACTTTTTGCGTAAGTTTGAGTTCATAACTTTGGTTCCTCACGTTTGTCCTACAGTTATGAAGAAATATATGTTTGCTGTAACTAATATACAAAACTGAGAGCTTAATGTAATTCTTGTAACATTCACTTTAAAGTAAGTTATTACATATGTTATATTGTAGAATCTTGCACTGATAACCATGTTTGCTGTAAAATAACATATCAAATTAGTCAAAATTTTATTGGACAGCATGAAAAATAGATGAAAATAGCTAAATTCATAAAAGTACATTCAATATATGCATCGAATCATTAACAGGTTCAGCTGATGCCATGTAAAAGTCATTTTAATGAATGCAAAATTTTCACACTAGCAAATTGCAACATGGCCATAGTATTAAAAAATATGCAATTCCATGCCCGAAAATCAGTCATTCGCAAAGAGAAAAGAGAATTAAATTTTTCATTTCCGTTTCCCGTTATGAAAGAGGCCTTTCATTTATACAATAAACTCGGTTTGATATGTATTCTCTTCATTGGATAATACAGTTTTGTATGCACAGGAATAAAATAGATTTTTTCTATCTTTCACACACACACACACACACACACACACACACACACACACACACACACATACACACACACACACACATATATATATATATATATATATATATATATATATATATATATATATATATATATATATATATATATATATATATATATATATATATCTATATATATATATATATGTATATAAATATATATATATATATATATATATATATATATATATATATATATATATATATATATATATATATATATATATATATATATATATATATATATATATATATATATATATATATATATATATATATATATATATATATATATATATATATATATATATATATATATATATATATATATATAATCCTTCTCCCGACTTCTTCCATAACCAAAATTCTAAACCTCAAAGAAAAAGAAACAGCCTACCTTTAAAGTCAACACTGTCATCCCTGCTCACCAAAGTCCTCCTAGGAATGCCAGTTCCCATCTCCTAACACTCTCTCTCTCCCTCTCTTGTGCCATAGTTCAAATTAAACCAAGGCTAGACGAAACTCATGTTCTACCAATATACAATTTTATTCCTAAACTTCACATGACAAAAAAAAAAAAAAAAAAAAAAAGGAAGGGCAAAGACTGTCCTTAACTTCTGGCAAATAAGCAAATAAAAAAATTAAACTTTTGGACTTCTAAATATATTTTGACACCAATCATTTAAACATTCCCAAAAATAATGTCAAAATCTGTCATGACCGAAGTCATAGTTATATGTCAGAAATTCCCTTAACATGTGACCACTAACAAATCCATCTGAAACAAAGGGTCACCTTTTAAATAAATGACAAATACATATAAATGCAAAAATGGAGAATTCCCATGTTACCAAAATAACCCAACACACCCCAACGGTTATATATGGTAAATATGCAAGACAATAAAAACGGAAAAATATTCAATAATAAAATGTCAATGAAACCAACAGAGTACACAATTAACTCAATGTCAAATCTGGTATTTTAAAATGAAAAGATCACTTGCTCACCTTTGCTGGCAAAGTCTAGCGCCCTCCACAAGGCAGAACATCCACCAATTAGAGTCATTGCCCGAACAATCCATCTGTGCTCGAGATTCAGTATATTACACCTCAATAACACTCTTTCAAGCGGACTTACGCACACACTTACAATTCGAGAACATTCTCCCGCCACTCTCCCGTGACATGGAGATCCCGCCGTGACACGACGCAGGTCAACAGGGTTAACACTCATGACTATGTGAGTCGTCTAGAGAACTAGAGTTTACGAAACAGCCTGGTATGCACTGACACAAGTGTTCATCTCGCCCCAAGATTTCTTAAACACGCTAACACCGTCAATGCTCCATAACTACTGTATATACTAATTGTTCTATAGGAGCTGTCAACACACACACGCACACACACACACACACACACACACACACACACACACACACACACACACACACATATATATATATATATATATATATATATATATATATATATATATATATATATATATATATATATATATATATATATATATATATATATATATATATATATATATATATACAGTATATGTATGTATGTGTGTATGTGTATATGCTTATAATAATTCTTACATGCTATTTTATTTATGAAGCACTATAGGGAAGAAATACAGTAGCCTATGTTTGTAAATCTTGACAGAAGTCGGTTTTATTTCTGACTAGGCCGTCTTCAGAGGTCTTCTGAAAATGGCTTAGTTAGCAACAAACACGACGCCGGTCAGGATATACAAACGTGTTTTATTTTTTCCCTGTGGTGCTTCATATATTAAATCACATGTAAGAGCCATCATAAGCTTATATATATATATATATATATATATATATATATATATATATATATATATATATATATATATATATATATATATATATATATATATATATATATATATATATATGTATATTTATATGTATATACATACATACATATATACATACATACATATATATATATATATATATATATATATATATATATATATATATATATATATATATATATATATATATATATATATATATATATATATATATATAGATTATATAATTTTGCGTATGCGTAATAAGGTAAAGCATATAATGAACTAGACGCCTTAAACGAGAACTCTCTAAAGAAAAATATCATATATCTGTATTTCATTTGAGAAATATATCAGTCAGGAACAGTTTGCAAAACCAATAAAACCATCACTTGTCACTCCACAGCTCCGAGCGAGTAACCTGAAGCCTTGGCAAAGCAGAGTCGTTGATTAGCAGTTATCGAACGAAGTGAAGGCCTAATTGAAACCCAATGAAAACTGATAAGCCCATTTTAGAGAGATTCAGAAAATATATGACTAATATACATTTGTGTATATAAGAATTTATGTGACGTCTATGAGAATCACTGAATGTATGTGCTAATACTGATATAAAGATGTAAAAGAGTCGATGTAAGAGTCTGTTCAACAGAGCAAATGCTCTGCTTCAAAGGGTGGTATGTGTACTGTATATGTGTGTCATGGCTTTAAACAATCTACCATTGCACATGGTCCAAAGTAATGAAGAAATTTCATAGAAATAGATTGATATTCTATTCAGCAATACTAATGATAATATGGCTTTCTAGAAAAGCTATCGTCTTCCAGTTTTTCACCATATTATTAAGATTATATACAGCCTTTAACTAAACGAATCAAAGAAATCGTTGAGCATACCAGAAAGGAAGAAGAAGAATGATCGCTTTGGCTCAAGTTGAATAAACGATTATTTTCTCGTCACATACACGCACAGTGTGTCAAGTCAGGTGTCTGTAATAAAGTTCATTCATCTCTGAATAACCACATCAATCTAATCTGGAATATTGCCATCAAAACAATTGCACTTAATTTTAATAAAACAAAGAAAATTTCACATTTGCCATAAAAAGGACTTTGGAGCAACAGTGGAAAGAACTATCACTAGACTGAAATAAAGTTAATACTTTGAAATAATTGCGAATGAAGTATTTTACTAAAATGTTTATAGTAAATTGGTGTTTTACTGAAAAATTTCGAGTGGGAAAAATATTCCCCTCTTTTATCTAGAAGTTGTAAGTGCTGATAATAGATTGGCTTATGTTACTTGAATGTCTTTTGTACTCAAAGATGGGAAATTAAAAGCAGTACTAATTTCATCAAGAGTATACGAATCGTGATGTAAGAGAAATTTGTATCACATCCATTTCTATTGTCAGTTGAAGAAAAGAACAATAAATCTACATATCTATGAAGTTTCAGATTATACAAAGAAACCTCATACTTCAACAGAACTTCTCATCTTCATCTTTCGATGTATGAGATGAAAATGCGTACTCGCATCGAATGAAATTAAGGAAAGAGATCTCCACCCCCGAAAAGCAATGTTCTATAAACTAATGTGAACCTAAATATTAAAACTAATATTCAAAAAAAAATTCTCAGCTTTTTAAAGGTATTTTGATTGAAATCATTAAATATCTTTCATCAAAAGTATTAGTTCCTCGTCAGTACATAGAAATTGAAA
The DNA here is from genome assembly GCA_039081455.1 of Macrobrachium rosenbergii. Classification (NCBI taxonomy): domain Eukaryota; kingdom Metazoa; phylum Arthropoda; class Malacostraca; order Decapoda; family Palaemonidae; genus Macrobrachium; species Macrobrachium rosenbergii. Next base: position 10,835,136 of record JANJGK010000018.1, read on the forward strand.
ATGTTGTTTTAACTAGCTTGATAAGAAATAGATTGAGCAGGGTATCAAAATTGACTTGCGGCTGATGACTTTGGCAAGAAGGAACAACATAAATTATTTATCATTAGGAAAAATCTTCGTCTCTCTCTAATTGCCTACTCTTCAATGCGCCGAAAGATAAAGAAACAAAATAGAAATGTGATAGAATGATGTCGTGGGGTGGAAGCAAGATTATTATTTTGATTGTTAGGGAGGAGTTGAGAGAGAATTAATCACGGATGAGGGAAAAAAGCTAAATTATAACCTCCACTTTTAACAGCCTTTGAAAAACTGTTTCATTGATCACAAACGAACCTTTTATGGACTCATTCTACCCTCGATTTTTTTCTCAGCGCTACGAACGATATA
>JANJGK010000018.1:10837020-10863508 GCA_039081455.1 Macrobrachium rosenbergii
TTTGCTAACCGCACAGGATACAACAGAACAGAATTTTAGGTACAGAATAACTCCTAACAGTGTTGGATATTATTTGTAGCTCATACTCATTTCTATGAGATATAAAGGGTAAATTAAAAGAGCCACTAACAGTTGGATAAATTTGTTTCCAGACATACAGGTACTGTATAGTATTATACCTAGTTCATTCGTTTTACACGCAATTAGAGAAGGAAGGAAATGCTGCCTGGGAGATGATGTAGTGAATGGGCAAGTGTAAAAGCACCTTTCCACTTGTAAACTAAAGGCCCCAGCGGATCGGCACACCCAAATTCAAGGTGGCATTATAAAGGTTGTTTTTGACCACATGGAAGGAGTTCCCCATTCCTAATCTGGGTCACTATTCCTAGGACACCATTTTCCTTGTGGTCTTCAGCCCTCTACACTCTACATGGCTATAGATAATTTAGTCCATTCCGATATATTAAACACAGATTATAAACATTGCATGTATATGAATGTGGTTGTGTGTGCGCGCGTTCTCTTGGGTATGTGGGCGAAATGGATTGCAGGCCGCAGTAGATTAAACAAAATTTCCAGCTTTTCATTGTGATGAGTCAATAACAAGGTACAGCAGTATTTATTTCCAGACCATTGTGCGAAGTTTTACGTTGTATACGCAAGGTCAAGGTCTCTCCTATAATAATCACCAACCAAATGATTCAGAAGAAATCAATAAATTTATTAGACCCATAAGAACAAGAAACAGTGTGTAGAACTAAGGTTATAATTTAGTGATCCAATGTAATCATATTATGTAAATATAATGTACAAAATTAGCTAACCCCCCTAAGTAACTAAGCATTGTAAATATAAATAATAACCCCAAATCCCTCCCCAGTCACATTCCCAGCATACGCGCGCACACACAAATATACTGTATATAACACATTTCCTTACCTTTGTAATATGTTTATATACTAAAAGGTCCTTCTGTAAATTCACTACCACTAACTTTTATGTGCTTCTGTATTCATTTATGTGAAATTTTGAATAGTGTACCCTTTACTTGGTTGTACGGTGGCCGGTAAAAAAGCCACAGAAAAAAAAGTCACAGTAAAACAGTCGTAATTTTGGCTAGGATAAAAAGTCACATGAAAAAAAAAAGTCACATTAATTTGTGGTGACCGGTAATAAAGTCACAGGGAAAAATTCACAATTTTGGCCAGGAAAGATGTCGGGTAATCAAACAAAAACAATCTAGTCAGTCATAATTTAAGTCATAACCAAATAAAGTAACAAAAAATATTTTAAATCAGTTATTAACTGGCAATACATGACTTTTACATATTGATATCGTTGTATGTTTATTATGGCAATACATGTACGTGAAAATATTTAACCGGATTAGCCCATTTGGGATTGACGGACTTGTTCTCGAATTTTCAGCATTTTTTTTTTTTTTTTTTGCCCAAGGAAGGGTCTCACGCTTGACTCCGTTATATATATGCGTGTGTGTGTGTATTTTGAACTTGAAAACCATTTTTAAAAATAATAATAATGATGATGATCTTAACATCATAGCTAAGGAGAGTGTGGTATATCTTAGGCATTGACACACACTTGACAAGTGACTCCCAAATAATCATGTTTCAATACAAAGCTAAACCTATTCCAGCAGAAATACTTTACTCTTTTTCGGCCTCTCGTTTACACAGCTATCTGTATTTTTACAATATTAACTAATAGACATTTGTACGTAGATAATGGTGTGAAATTCCTAGAAGCATGGAAGTACACACACGAATCTTTATTCAGCCTAATGGCAGGATTATGCGGATCTATCTGTTGTCAATTATTGTTTATAAATTCAGCAACGGACAGCAGAAAGGGTTTTATCTACAGCGAGCAAATTCACCCATATACATAAGTTTTTAACATCGTGGTGATCTTATAAGCCTATAATAGCTGTCCATACTCGGCAACCTGGATACGCTAATCTTCTCTGCTGTCTACGTCATTTAAGGAACAATAAGTAACGGTAGCTTACTTTTGCTGTGTACATACATCCCTGAGAAAATGGAGACATTCACATGACAATATACTTTATTGATACGTCAAGTAAGGAACAATAACTGTAGCTTACTTTTGCTGTGTACATACATCCCTGAAATAATGAAAATGGAGACATAATATACTTTGATACTCTCAGCACATGTGGCATTATTCCATACGTACTTGCAGGGTTTCATCCACATTTTTTTCTATTTTGTTACCGTTGGTTTTGGTGCATCGCAAGGAATCAGCTTCCATGTGCAGTAATTAAGTACATCATAGCAATAGTTTTTGCTTACTTCATGAATACTATTTATCTAGGATGTACTGTAGTCCTACAATTTTACTCAATTGTTTGTACTTGTTTTACACATAAGAACATTTACAGAAATATTTTACAAAAAGTTTACGCAATATAATTGTACTACTGATATTTACCACAACACTGAACTTTCCCAGAAAATCATGACTTTGTGACTTTATTCCTGTGATTTTATTACCGTCCACCAGAACTTAATGTGAACTTTTTTTCGGGCGCATTTCATTTGGGCGAATCTAGGCATTAATTTAGTTAAAATACCATTTGGGCGACAAAATATCAAAATCCTGAAAATTGGCACCAATTATTTGTGCGAGTCAGAGTAAAGAAAAAGAGGCAGAAGTATTTTAGGATATGTTTTCACGAGGTGATAATTCTGTAATCGGTTGGCGGATAACTCAGTAGTTAGCTGGTTAATAACTGACAGTAGTTATCAGCAATAGTTATTCATTACTCAGCCATAGAAAGAAATTTCAGGGACAACACTACGAAATAGGTGCTTGATGTTTTCTGGCTTCTTTTTGTGTAGACAATATTGAAGAATGTTTGTCGGCGGTGCACAGACAAAAACCAAATGTATAGTCAGAATTTGGTTACTACCCTTGGCTATCCGAAGTTTACGGATCGTAGCCATAAAAGGAAGGCCGATTTTCCTAGGTTTTTGTCCTGGCGCTCTCAATTCTAAAGCGAACTCAATTTACTCGCAATTTTAAAACTATTTATTACCAAGAGATTGGCAAAACTAAGGACCAGAAGCACAACCCCCATCCTCATGAAATCCTTTGAGCAATTTTAACATTCAAAAACATAGAGCCAGAGACATGGCCACCAACTAATTAAACAATACATTATGTAGAAATCCTGCATTTCTAGCGCCTCACTTACCCGATACATACAAGTCCAACGCTAAAGCCTGTGTGTAGTAACCATCAACAGTCACAGTAATTTCAACAATCATAGGCATAGGCAATAACAGCTCTCGGGACAAATTACAATATCACTAGTGAAAATTTGCTGCCCGCTTAATTTCTACAAGCTATTACAGCATTTACATAGCAATCTGAACTATTCAACCCCGAAAGTTCCTTAAAATATTTTCTTGGCGGTACCTCAAGTCAAAGCGAGTTTTCACTTCCAACTATTATCGCTCAAGCGGTATTTCATGTCAACGGATTTTCACTTCCAACTATTATCGCTCAAGTCACCTTTACAAGTGTTCTCAGCCGTATGCGATCTCCAGATCATAAGGAATGATCTTAATAAACATTGATTACTTCTGTCATCAGAGGGGTCAAAATACAATATCACTTTGTGATTATGAAGATAACTTTCCTAAACACCAAAATTCGAGGCTAATAAACTAGAATCTCCTCAGAATTAAAAACCAATATTTCAGTTTCTTCATTTCTCCTATCAATTTCCCCATCTTCCTTCTGTTAACCAACCAACCAATCAGAGTAACTACCATTCCTTTGATCTCATGGGACATTTTGTCTTTCGAGTATTAAAACGTCAACCCAATCTCATGACATTTTGGGGTTAAAGAAATGGACAATGGTTTTAAAGAAATGAACAATGATTTTACAGACATATATTATGCTGGTCTTCATACATTTAAATACCATTACATATCCAAAGTAGTCATTAAAAAAATTTAATACCAGGTAGAGCACAGCATCTATACGTTCTAGTTGGCTGGGTAACCGAATTTAGAACACTTCGAATCCTCAAAGGATATGCACAGCGTCTACAAGTCGAATTCTACTGTACTTGTCCGAGTAACCGAATTTAGAGCACTTCTGATCCTCACAGGATATGCACAGCTTCCACAAGTTGAGGTCTAGTTGTCTGGGCAACCAAATTTTGGGCACTTCTAATCCTCACAGGATATGCACAGCGTCTACAAGTTGAGTTCAAGTTGTCAGGGTAACCGAATTAGTGCGCTTCGAACCGTCACAGGATGTGCATAGCATCTACAAGTCGAGTCCAAATACATTAATTATAAATGCTTTACCTATCAATTGCAAGGGTATGTGATTGTCAGAGAACTGAGTTACCCAGCCGTTGATAGCTGCAATTGATGATGTTTTTAGGAAGTTTAGATCTGTTGTGCTTATCGATTATATTACTGGTTTTGAAAATAGGATAATGCAGGACTCCCATTTTACAACATACTGCAGTTTATCGGTGTTGCCAAATGTAAGATGAAGTTTATGCTAACCTAAAGAAAACTTAAGAGAACCGATAAATGGTACAATTAGTGAAGAATGTGTGAACTGATAATTTAATTAATCATTATATAATATATATATATATATATATATATATATATATATATATATATATATATATATATATATATATATATATATATATAAATATATATATATATATATATATATATATATATATATATATATATATATATATATATATATATATATATATATATATATATATATATATATATATATATATATATATATATATATATATATATATATAAGTGAACATTCTAATTAACATACAGATACTACTCATAATAATCAGTCAGCATCCTGAATCAATCAAGTAAATGGGGTAGCAGGAAATTCAATTAACGGCCCAAATCCATAAACTGCGAAATGGAAAGAAAAATTGTATGGTCTAAATGGCTTAGACGTAAAACATTTCCTTGTAAGATAGGGTGGAAAAGTGCGGAAATTAAAGTCGTATATTTTTGAACTAGTCTCTTACAGCGTTCTAAAATTGAAAGAATGCATTGCCTTTCTTTGTCGTTAAATCTAGGAAGTAATCTCTTTTGCCTCCATTTAGTAAAAGCATTAACTGTAATCCATAATTTGTTAAATAAACCCCTAAATTTATGTTTACAATAAAAAAAATGTTTTTCATCCTATATAGATTTCTTTCTTGTAGCGATTAGTCCCTCTGATGGCCTTTTGCATCAAGTCATTTAGTAATAAACAAAGACTAGATGACTCGTAATTTTTCTGGACAGGGAAAACAGCTTGCAGAATCTGAGTTATCCCTAACTAAAAAATAAAATCTTCTCTTATAAATGTAAAAAAAAGGAATTGCGAAAATTCACTACAATTTTAACCTATAGAAGGATACCTCTAAATACTATAAAAAACTGAATCCAAGTTTCCGTTTAGGTCATTGTCCAGATGACGAAAGAAATACGCACACAGTTATACAGTGGATAGATGATATTGAAAGGTTTCATATCGTAAAGCAAACATGTAAACTATATATATATATATATATATATATATATATATATATATATATATATATATATATATATATACACACACACACACACACACACACACACACACACACACACACACACACACATATATATATATATATATATATATATATATATATATATATATATATATATATATATATATATATATATATATATATATATATATATATATATATCATATCAGTTGTGGGCAGCAACGTAAAAGCAGCTGATATAGTAAACCATTTATTCCAACGTTTCGTGATTCTCAATCACATCTTCATGGATATCTACAATAGTAAAGTACAATGTATAAATATTAAATCATAAAGAAAAATGGGAAAAATTAATTTTTTTTATACAAATTGAAGTAAAACTCACAAGGACAGAACATAGAAGCTCTTAGATTGATGAGGAAGGACATGTTTAAACACAGATGTATTCAGGAACAAGAGTTAAAACAAACAACATACTTAAATACAGACAAACTTAAAAACACTGTGGACTGACCTGCTGCTCAGAGGCTAAGAACAAACTAAGAATATAATATACAAAGATTTTTCAGGCAGGCAGAGAGTTAAGATAAGTGAAGGGTACAGCAGTTGTTTGAGAATTCAGTGAGGAAACACGTTGTGTAATATTTAATGTTTCCAGAATGTGTAGTTCTTGCAAATTCCTTGTGTCCCTAATAATGTTTAAATCTTCATATGTGATTTCTGTTTTACACTTGATGGTATGATTATGTATGTTAGTAGATTCTGGATTAGCTAAGTGGCACCCTGTTCTATAACTAACCTTCCCTGTGGGAATCGGCCCTCAGCGTGAGAAACCACCTGCTGGATCGGATATATTTTCCAAAATTACATTTCGGATAATTGTATTCATGGACAACACCAGACGACATCAAAGGGGGTATCGATCCTTGAATCTGAAAAGCTATATTTTTGGGATTCTTAGGTATTAATTTGAGATCAATGGCCCCAAAATATTTTTGAACACTCTTAATGAAATCCTTTCGAAAGGAGTCATCATATACAAAAGGAAAGGTTGTGTATAATGGGAGTTTTGGTATGTAAGAACTCTTAGGCCTGTTGGGCATTTTTTGTTAAGCAGTTTTTTAAGAATCCTGCAGAAGATATCACTAGAGAAACAGTTATTAGAGAAGTATTGTTTTAGAGAGACGATTTTTTGGTGAAAGAGGGTCCAGTCTAATGTAAGGGATAAAGCATGATGTAAAAGGGTGTGAATAGAGTTTAATCTAAAATTATGAAAGCTAAAACTATACAAATTGGACCCCAGGCCAATAAAAGTTTTCTTCCTAAATATAGAGGTTTTGAACCTGTTATTATCTCTAATTACAAGTATATCTAGGAATGCTAATTTTGAGTCAATGTTTTTAAGTTTGTCTCTATTTAAGTAGGTTGCTTGTTTTAACTCTTTTATTTCTGATATGTCTGTGTTTAAACATGTTGTCCTTCTTATCAATCTAAGATCTTTCATGTTCTGCCCTTGTGCGTTTTAGTGCACTTTGTATTAAAAAAAGAAAAATAAATTATTTTTTTTTTCCTTTCCTTTGTGATTTAATATTGCACTTTACCATCGTAGATATCCCTGAAGATGTGATTGAGAATAACGAAATGTTGGAATAAATGGTTAACTATGTCATCTACTCCCATAGTCCTGCCCTTGACCCGGATGAATGTAATATGCGGTGTGTATATATATCTTTATATATATGTATATATACATATATATATATATATATATATATATATATATATATATATATATATATATATATATATATATATATATATATATATATATATGAATTTTATCACATCACCATGATTCATATACAAGCATTAAGCTACAAATATTGCTTAATATCCAATTCGCTCTACCTCGGAAATAATTTATTTTCATATATGTTAATAGAATGGGAATTTTTTGGTTGATAACAAGTTCGTCGTCTCTTGGGCTCGAACCACGGAACATATGGCGTGCCCGACATATTATTTTCCCTTCTTACCTGCATATTTCTTGTAAGTTGCCAAAACAGTCGCCCACAGCGTCTCTTCCGTCGTCGGCCGCTTACGAGTCTGTTATTCCGAAGGGAATTATATGAAGGTAATTATATCTCTCAGAAAGGTGTAATGGAGACGAACTGGTAGTTTTTGTACTTAATGATGAAAGTTAACTACAAACTTGAGTACAATTTATGGTTGCAGCTCCTATCTTGTAATCACTCTTGCTAGACAGTTCAGTTAAGGGACCACAGAAGCAAGGGGAAGTTATGTCTTCCTTTCTGGGTGGACAGAGACTTGAATCCTCTTCTTCTGGCTTCTGGCTTCTCTGGAACCCCTCGTTTTTCTTGTTATCTTACAACTCCTCCCTTTTCAGTTCCCCATTAGAAGATTTTATCTGTAAGGGCTCCCCTCGAACATTTGATTGGGAAGGATGGTGGCGGGTGTTGTTAAAATCTCTCCTTAGAGGATTTGATTGGAAATGATCATAGGATGAGGTGTAAAAGACTCCTCCCTAGAATGTTTGATTGGAGAGGTGTTGAACTACATCACTTTGTCCACCCCCAATTCCATGGAATTCCCATGAAAACGTCTCCTACTGAAGGTGGGGTTATAGATATGGCTGGAATGTTAGCTTCTGATGAGGTGCTGAGTGATCCTGAGTCAACTAAATCGCGAGGGCACAGTTTCCAGATTTTATGATCGGTTTTATGGCCCTGGGAGCGATATACTTGCTCACTGTTTTAAGTTTGCGCAAGACGGTTTCTCGCAGTTTACGTACTCAGCACTTCTAGTCTTGCAATACATAACAACCAAGGCTTAATTGTTGTTCTCTCTCTCTCTTCTCTCTCTGTATTCTTTCTCTCTATGTCTCTCTCTCTATTCTCTCTCTTTCCTTTATGCTTGCCTATCTAATTTTTCCCTATACCGCTACATCACTCAGTCCAGCTATCTCACACTGCCCTCGGTGTGACAATAAAAATATAGTTTAAATGGATAAATTTGCATATAAAACAAAGCATTTACACAGTGTAAACACACTCAAAATATTGAACAACTCATGTCAATGCATTAATGGTAAAATGGCAGATCAATAATATATTGTAGAAAATTCACACATTATACAATGAATCATCATTTAAAAGAAATATTCATACATACAGTGAATTATCACACTGTAGAATGGTTAACTGCAATAGTGAATATATAATGAAAATCAACAACATATAGAGAAATTGTCAATAAATCATGTATACAAGAACATTATTCTTCTTCCTTGGCCCTTCTTATTTCTTTTATAATCTTCTCAATATTTGAAATCACTACACGTTTGACTAAAATTGCAGATACCACAATTACAAGTAAGATTGTGATCAAATCGAACAGAGACAAAATTGGTGAAACCTTTTCTTTGTAGTAGAAAAACTCATCTACCAATGGTAAATTATTCAGTTGTTTTAATTCTAACTTAGACAAGTGAAACTTTTTAATATTCTTAGAATAGTTCATGTATGGGACATTTTTCTTGTAACTCAATTCAGTGAAAACATGAGGTTCATAGTACAACTGGTTTGGTATTGCTAACTTGCAAGTCTTATCAAAAGCATGAACATTCTTGAAATTAATCTCTGTACTTAGATTATGACAGTTGACTATGGCTGTTACAGTATCTAGCGAAACACAAAAATTGACTGTTCTACTAAGATGGAAACAAAACTGTGTTTGGATAAACTGGTACATAATTCTTTTTTTTTTTTATTTTTGTTGTCAATTACTTCTTGAACACAAGGATAGGCATTAGTAGTTTCGTAAAGGTTATCAAGGTTGCAAATGTATTCCCTTTCCTTTAAAATTATGCAGTATTTCAACTGAACATCAGTAATAAATAAAACCAATAATCTATGTTCCTCTAATGCAGAATGGATGTTGTTGACATTTGAAATGATTACATTTTCCTTTATCAACATGGGGAAAGGATGTATGGACATCAGTACATCTGCACCTTTCTGATTAAACGGTAACACTAAAATAATCTTATCTTGCACTACCTTTGTTGTTATCAAATTATAATAGATTATAACATCCCTTATCATAGGGGTATAATGGCCCTCTACCAAAAAAAAATAATAATAATTATATCTTCTAATTCTTTAGGAGTGATCAGAGTTGGGCTTAACATTCCCTTATAAGCCAACAAGACTGCGTTTCACATGTCTCTATGTTCTTGCCAGATAATTTCACTTTCTAGTATAAAATTATGCAAAAACTGTTGGTTTTCTATCATATTTAGTTCTTTTGATATATTTTATTGACCCTGGTAATGAATACCTTTAGCTGTTCTATTTCTTGAGCATTTAAGTTCTGGGAAGTTATCACTTTATTTATCACGGTACCTCTTGCTGCTGCCCATTTTTCCAGCCTTTCAATGCGATCCCTTTCTTTTTCTACATTAGCATTAGATTCAGTTGCGACTCCAAACAATTGATTTAGGGCTGTTCCTATTAAAGGTAAGAGTTATCTTTTGGACCTTGTATTTAGGGTATTTCCTATGTCATTATCTAATATTTTCAACAATGGTAATGCACTTTTATTATCACTCTTCTGTATTATGGATTTGAGTTCTTTTCGAACATCTTTCAAAGTCATTTCATTGATAAGTACTAAAGACACATTTATACTTACAATTCCTAAATCCTTTATTAATTTCACAGATCCCTTTTTCTCTAGTAGTGCACCCTTTCGGATGACTACTTCGGATGACACAAAATGAAGTATTGCTATTATCAAGATGAGCCGCATGTTTGTATCTGTAAGAATAAGCCTTATCAGATATTCTATATACATGAGGTACTTTAATTTCTACAAATACATTTTACATATGATATTTCAGTTCGACACTTTACACAAATTTATCTTCTGTTTATTTGTTCTTCCTTATTTTCCTTCAATACTTCTTCTAAATTTTTAGTGGACCAAGCGTCTACTTTTATTACCTTCCCATGATTCCAATGAACTACCCTTTCCTTTAGATCATTCTCATTAATAATTCTAAGCTTATTTAATTTTAACACTTCTAATACTCTATAATGACCATGAAATTTAGGAGAAACCTTTACATCAGGACCTTCTGGAATATGATTCTGAACATATACCTGAGCACCTACTATAATGTCTGGTTTAGTCGTATTTTTGTCATAGTACTTTGCGTGAATTTTATGGTATTCATTAAGTCTAGTCCTCGTATGTTTGATCGTTTCATAAGTACGTCTAGTTTTCCATGCAATATAGTCATTATAATTATAAGTATGTCGGGGTGGTGTTGCATCATCTAGTAAGGTATTAGGTATTCTCTTCTGATACCCATACAATAAGTAGTGCGGTGATTCTCCTATTGTCTCATTTACAGTATTGTTTACTGTAAACTGTACGTCTTCCAAACTAAATCCCAGTCTTCTGTATTAGGTTTAACTAAAGTTTTCAGGATATCCTTTATATTACGATTTGTTCTTTCTACTGCTCCATTTGAACTTGGTTTATATGCTGGTATTTGACATTTATTTATCTCGTAAAATTCACATAGTTTTCTTAAAAGTTCACTATTAAATTCAGCTGCGTTATCAGAAAGAAGAACTTGTGGACATGAATGTCTCGTGATAATTCTAGATTTAAGAGCTTCTGCTACTGTAATTGCATCTCTATGCCTTACTGGTACAATCTCTACATACTTGTTAGATAGTCTAGAAAGACTAGTATTTGTTTATTCCCTCTAACAGTGGTAGGGAATGGACCTAAAAAATCCATTGACACGAATTGGAACGGGTCCAGTCCCAATGGATATTTTTCAAGTGGAGCCTTTGGATTTACGTTACCCTTATTTCTATTACAAACTACACAATTTTGTACAAAGTTCTTGGCGTCTTCACTACAATGTGGCCAAAAATAATTTCTGGTTATGATTCTACTTGTCTTTTTAATTCCTGGATGTCCTGCTAACTTATATGAGTGGGTTAGTTCTAAAACTTCTCTGATTAGTGATTTTGGGATGTATAGACGAGAATAACCATTCTTCTCTGTTGGTCTTTTATACAATAACCCATTGATTAATACAAAATCAGGTTTTAAAGATTCATCTGTCATTAACTATCCTATCATCTGTCTGATTTCTGTATCATTTCTGTATCATTAACATGATAAACTTTATAATACTATAAGGATATATTTGTTTAAAAAATGTTGATGTGGGTTGGAGCGAGTTGTAACTTATTGCGCATCTGGAATATCTTTTGTCTTACCCAGATCTCAGTGTCGCACGGTTGGCGGGCGAACTGCCTTAAAATTTGCTAACCACTCTGGTACTGCCTATTGTGTTGAGTGGTGATGGCTGGTGGCGGCAGGTGTTAATCTGTAGATGTAGACACAAGAATGAAGTCGGTGACATATAAGGCCGGCAGGTGATGGGATATTTGTGTTTGGCAATCTCCTACTGGGGTTCAAGGCCTGTGATAGTGAGGCCATTGAAGTGAGTGCAATACAGTGTATTATGGATGTTATATGATATTTCAATTGGAATTGCCCTTATTGGTAATTGGATTCTATGTATATATACAGTAATGTTTAATGATATGAGTACATTTAATTTGATGCCGAGTGCTTTAGTGGCTACAGTACCATAATTTACAGTGGTATTTATTTACATTGCTATAAGCATAGTTATTGTTAGAAATATACATATCAATATGGATTGTTCATGTACATTACTAGAAGGGTTGTATTAAGGACAAATATTTTTTTTTATAATTAAATCGGGAAAATTAGGGAAAATTCAAGATTTGTATAGCTGGTTGGATTGTATTATTTTTTATTACATGGAATATATATTTCAGGTTGAAACCTATCGTTGGCAATAAAAACTGTTACTACTTATGGTCCATCCTAGAACATCCCAGTACATTTCAACTTCAACCGCCATGGGTGTGCAAGAGGAACTCGTCGCCCTGAAGAGGAAGAGGGCAATCAGCAAAAGGAAGTTTACCAGGAAGGTAACTATGTGCAATGAAGGAATCAATCGAGGTGATGATTTATCAGTGTTAACGAAGAACTATGAGGAAATGGTTGAAGCCTTTAAATGCCTAGAGTATCAAAATAATGAACTGATACAATTTATATGTGAAAACGAGGATAAGCTAGCCGGTAGTAATTTAGAAGAAGAAGCCCAGCAATATATTCTAGATAGTGAAAGATTAAAACGTGAAGTAAGTGCAAAAATATTCAAAGGTGTCCAGGATGTAAAGGCAACAGATAAATCGAAGGTTAAAGTAAAGAAATTTGAACCACCAATGTTCGAAGGTAATTTAAGAAACTATCCAACTTTTAAGGAAGATTATGAGAATTTAGTTAAGAGTATATATGGCAATGATCCATATGCTCTCAAAATGTGTCTAAGTGGAGAAGCACTTCAAGCAGTGAAGGGCTCAGAGGGTAATTATAATGAAATGATTCAACGTTTGGATGATAAACTTGGGAATTTAAGAAAGATTGTAGACTTAGTGGTTGGTGAGCTTAGATCTCTAAAGAAAATTTATGATGATGATACCAAAGGATTTATCAAAATGGTCGATCAGGTTGAGCAATGTTGGCTTGATTTAAAAAAGGTAAATCTCTCTGATGAACTTAATAGTGCAAACGTTGTCAGCCATATAGAAAAGGTTTTACCTTCACTTCAAAAGAGAGAATGGGTAATTAAAGCAGATGAGGTATCAGTAATTAGCAATCTGTTTCCTGAGTTGTTGAAGTTCTTACAGAAGGAGAGAAAAATTTTGGAATATATGAATTCTAATGTTAGGAGTAGCGGTAGTGATAATAAGGCAACAGTCCATCATGTTGACAGCACAGTTGAGAATGAATCGGAATTGATAAAATTGGTGAAAAAAATCGGGGAAGAACAAAGTATAAAAAATAAGGAATTTGAATCTTGTATTGTTAACTTGACAGAAATGGTGAAAGGTATTAAACCTAAGGCAGATAGTAAGGGGATAGGCTGCCTGTTACACAATTCAATTGGTCATGATATAATAGAATATCATAAATTTAATGGTTGTGGTAGCAAAGAAAGATTTGAGATTATAAAGGGTAATGGAATATGTTTTAGGTGTCTATGGGGATATCATCCTGCTCGTAGCTGCAAGGTGGGTACATTGTGTGATGTCATCATTGAAGGTAAAGGGCCATGCAATCGTAATCATCATCCACTGTTGCATTCCGATAGTGTAGAAAATAGTATTCAAAACGCGATATCAGAAAAGGGATTTGCAGTGTTGTTGAATATCAGTATGGTGAATAGTTAGAACATGCCTGTTAATGTACTGTGGGATCCAGGAGTGGATATTTCATTTATAACAAATAGGATGGCTAAGAAATTGGGTTTAAGTGGAAAGCATATAAATTTATCCATGATCAAAGTGGGCAATGCGGTTGAACATCACTCAAGCAACGAATATTGTGTACCACTAATTGATAAATCTGGTAAGGTTTGGAATGTGAATGCTGTTGGTATTAATGAAATAACACCCAAAACCAAGAAAGTAGACTTATCCAGGGTATCTGAACTTTTTGAGGGAATATCTAACTTAGAGCTGAATCGCCCACATGGGGAAATTGATATGCTTATTGGTGCTAATTATTGTGAAATATTGCCAAGGGTTGTTGAAACAAATAGTGGTCTCCAGTTGCTAGAAAATCAGTTTGGGTTCAGCATACGTGGTAGACATGATGAAATTACCAATCAAGTTAATACTAGTAATCATGTATTTGTGAGAATTCATAAAATTTCAAGTTCAGTAAATTTGAATGAAATCAATATTGAGCCAACAGAAAATCTAAAGGATCAGTTAGATAAATTTTTTGCCATAGAAGAAATGGGAACAAGGTGTAATCCACGATGTATCAAATGTATGTGCAGAGGTTGTCCTGGACCCAATTATGTAAGTTTGAAAGAAGGAAAGGAAATGAAATTGATTGAGGAAGGATTAACGTATGACGAGAAACAGAAACGCTGGTTTGTAAGGTATCCTTGGATAAGAGATCCAAGTCATTTGAAAAATAACATAAAGGTAGCAAATGCCAGGTTAAGAACAACAGAGAATAGATTAAGGAAACTTGGGAATGAGTATGCAATGAAATATCAGAAAGAGATTGAAGATATGGTTAGAAGGGGAGTAGCTAGGAAATTAACTAATAAGGAGATTCAAGAGTACCATGGTCCAGTTCACTATATTCATCATCATGAGATGTTGAAGCCAGAATCTATTTCAACCCCAGTGCACATTGTTTTCAATTCTTCAGCATCTTATATGGGACAGAGTTTAAACGATTTTTGGGCTAAGGGGCCTGATATTTTGAACAGTTTGGTGGGAGTGTTGTGTAGATTTAGGCAAGATAATATAGTCATAGTGGGTGACATAGCAAAGATGTACCATACTGTAAAACTCAGCACACTAGATGAACATACACATAGATTTGTATGGAGGGACTTGGATGATAGTAGGCCACCTGATCAGTATGTTCTTACCACAGTAACATTTGGAGATAGGCCCAGTGGTACTATAGCTTTGAGACATACAGTAGAACAATTCGGTAAGGAATCCCTGGAGGTGCAAGATATGATTCTTAATAATACGTATGTAGATGATATACTGTATTCTACTGAAGCCATTGAGAACGCAATCAAATTAATAGAGGATACTGAAAGGGTATTGTCGCATGGAAGTTTCAGAATAAAGCACTGGATAGTCAGTGGGCATTATGAAAACTGCAATATAAGAATAATAGAATCTGATGGTGAGAAAATCTTACGTTTAAAATGGAATCCTGTAGATGACTATTTTTCCTTTGCTGTAAGACTCAACTTTACACCAAGAATAAGAAAGTTTAGGAGTGGTCCAAATTTAGATATAGGTGAATTTGATTATAAATCTCCAGAAATATTAACACGCAGAAAGATATTGAGTCAAATTTCATCGTTTTGTGATCCATTAGGGTTGGTTATACCAGTATTACTCAAAGCTAAGATCTTGATGAGATCCATGATTTCCAAAAGTAACTTGAATGGTGGTGGAATCAAGTGGGATGATCCACTTGATGATTCCATGATGAACGAATGGAAAGCGTTTTTCAAAGAATTGTATGGACTGGGGTCATTAACTTTTAGAAGACCCTTAAAGCCATCTAATGCTTTTGGTAAGCCGAACCTAGTAATATTTTCTGATGGTGGCACGCAAGCATATGGGGCTTGTGCATATGTGAGGTGGCAAATCAGTGATAATAAGTTTGAATCAAGTCTGATAATGGCAAAAAATAAGATTGCACCAGTGAAACAAATGTCTATTCCTCGTCTGGAATTATGTGGTGCTCTCATAGCTGCTAGGATGAGAGAACTCATAGTAAAGGAGTTTTCATGGGAGTTTGAGTCAGTCTATCACATAGTTGACTCAACAATTGTAAGAGCACAAATTCAAAAGGAGTCCCATGGATTCAACACATTTGTTGCTGTACGCATTGCAGAGATACAAATAAAAACTGATTCAAGGGAATGGTGGTGGGTTGATTCAATTCAAAATGTTGCAGATATGACCTCTAAACTGTGTAGTCCAGAAAAAATTGGTGAAAATTCTGCCTGGCAAAATGGACCAAAATTCCTAACATTACCAATTTCAAAATGGCCTATCAAACAAAATTGTGAAAATGAACGAACTGATAGAGTAGGTGTTGTCATGGCTGTTGCTAAAGTAAGTCAGAACCATGTTATACACATGATTGATGTTAATAGATTTAGTGATTATTACAAACTATTAAGAGTTACGTGCAGGGTAATGAATGTTTTCAAATGTAGATCCTTTAAGGGCATGCTGAGGGAACCAACAGTTTAAGGAATTATTAAAGCAGAACTAATGTGGGTTAGAGAGATGCAAAGGGACATGACTGACTGGAAAGTGAGGTTCAGAAGATTAGGACCTTCAATTAAGAATGGAGTCATAGTAGTAGGACAAAGAATTTCTAAGTGGCTAAAGGAAAATTGGAATAGAGAAGACTATATGTTGCTACCAGCAAATCATCCAGTTACTAGATTGTATATATCATATGTACATGGGGTTGACCATGCAGGCATAGAGACTACTTTGGCAAAATTACAAAGAAAATTCTTGATTCCAGGGGTCAGAAAAATAATAAAGGCAATAAAAAATCAATGTGTGACATGTAGGAAGTTAACAAAGAAATTAGAAAACCAATGCACGGGTCAAATGAGGATAGAAAGAATGAAACCTGCTCCACCTTTCTATTACACAGCCATAGATTTGTTTGGACTCTTAACAATAAGAGACACGGTTAAAAAGAGAACTCACAGTAAAGCCTTTGGTGTTATATTTAACTGTTTAGTTACTAGAGCTGTTCACTTGGATTTGGCTGAAGGATACAATACTGATGATTTTCTGACCACATTTCAAAGGTTTATTGCTATTAGAGGAGCTCCTAAAGTTATATATTCAGATAAGGGAACTCAGTTGATATCAGCAAGCAAGAAAATAGAAACCATTGGCGAAAAGGAAGGGGTAACTTGGATCTTTAATATGCCTAGTGACGCACCTTGGTATAATGGGGCAAGTGAAGCACTGATCAAATCTGTCAAAAGGTGTCTTTGTATTAGTGTGGGAGATTCTGTGTTGAATTTTGGAGAGTTACAAACTGCTTTGTTTGGTATTGCTAATCTGATGAATGAAAGACCAATTGGAACAAAACCTGGATTTAGTTTAGAGTTGGGGGGCTACCTCTGTCCCAATGATCTGTTGCTTGGTCGGTCCACTTGCTTTTGTCCAAGTGGGATGTACGATATTAGAGGGGATCACAAAAGGAGATTAAAGTTTATACAAAGTATAATAGAATCCTTCTGGAAAAAGTGGCAACGAGACTATTTTCCATCATTGTTAATCAGACAGAAATGGCATACAACAAGGAGGAATGTAAGAGTTGGAGATGTGGTACATGTGCAAGATAGTAATGTTGTGAGGGGGGCATGGAAACTAGCACAGGTGATTAGAGCTGATCCAGGACAAGATGGCGTTGTCCGTGATGTTGATTTAAGGTATAAGATTATAAAACATGGGAAGGGATATGATGGTGAAGTGGATAAGATTATGTGTAGATCAGTACACAGGTTGGTGGTGTTATTACCAATAGAAGAACATAATCATACGTAGTTTACCCTATTGGATAGGGTATTGGTAATTTGTCACTAATGGTGGGGGAGTGTATCATTAGCATGATAAACTTTATAATACTATAAGGATATATTTGTTTAAAAAATGTTGATGTGGGTTGGAGCGAGTTGTAACTTATTGCGCATCTGGAATATCTTTTGTCTTACCCAGATCTCAGTGTCGCATGGTTGGCGGGCGAACTGCCGTAAAATTTGCTAACCACTCTGGTACTGCCTATTGTGTTGAGTGGTGGTGGCTGGTGGCGGCAGGTGTTAATCTTGTAGATGTAGACACAAGAATGAAGTCGTTGACATATAAGGCCGGCAGGTGATGGGATATTTGTGTTTGGCAATCTCCTACTGGGGTTCAAGGCCTGTGATAGTGAGGCCATTGAAGTGAGTGCAATACAGTGTATTATGGACGTTATATGATATTTCAATTGGAATTGCCCTCATTGGTAATTGGATTCTATGTAAATATACAGTAATGGTTAATGATATGAGTACATTTAATTTGATGCCGAGTGCTTTAGTGGCTACAGTACCATAATTTACAGTGGTATTTATTTACATTGCTATAAACATAGTTATTGTTAGAAATATACATATCAATATGGATTGTTCATGTACATTACTAGAAGGGTTGTATTAAGGAAAAATATTTTTTATAATTAAATCGGGAAAATTAGGGAAAATTCAAGATTTGTATAGCTGGTTGGATTGCATTATTTTTTATTACATGGAATATATATTTCAGGTTGAAACCTATCATTGGCAATAAAAACTGTTACTACTTATGGTCCATCCTTGAACATCCCAGTACAATTTCCTTGTTGTATTTGTACTCTTTCTAAGTCTACTACTTGACAGCTAAAAAAAAAGGTATTAGTGGTAATGCATTTCTCTGTTTCTTCTTGGGATCTGGATAATGCATCTGCTAGTGTATTAAATTTTCCTGGGATATATCTGAAGTCTGGAGCAAATTCTAACACACTAATGAACCATCTATTGAACTTCATGTTATTTGTAAAAGTTCTCTTCTTAAACAAATCACAAATGGGTTTGTGATCAGTAAGTACATTGACTTTATGCCCTAGAAGTATGTGCCTAAATTTCTTTAATCCCCAGTATAATGCTAAACATTCCCTTTCTATTGTGCTATAATTTCTCTCTGCTGCATTTAAGACTCTACTGGCATAATATACTGCCCTCATTCTAGTTTTGTTCTTTTGTAATAATACAGCTCCTAGCCCTGTACTTGAGGCGTCACAGGCTAAATAGAAGTCTTTGGAGAGATCTGGGTAGTCTAATACAGGATTCCTTGTCATTTTACTCTTTAGCGTTTTGATGGCTGTCTCTTGCTCTTTATTCCATTCATATTTGACATCCTTCTTTGTTAATTCTGTTAACGGTTTAGCTATTGTAGCAAAACCTTAATGAAAGGTTTCCTAGAAATCGTCTCAATGCTTTCAAATTTGTAGGAGCTGGATATTCAACTATTGCCTTTATCTTCTCTGCTTGCATGCGCAGTCCATATTCACTAATTACATGACCTATGTATTCCAAAGATTTCATTAAGAATTGACATTTCTTTAATTTGATTTTTAGTCCTGCTATTCTTAATCTTTCTAGGACTATTTCTAAAGTTTTCAGTTGACTTTCTAAATCTTTACTAAAAATGATAACATCATCTAGGTAAACTGCAACATTTTCCAGATCTCCTAGAATTTGTAGCATTAATCTAACAAAAGTTAAAGGAGCTGAAGTGAGTCCAAATGGCATGACTTCAAATTGTAAGTGTTCTTCATATGTGCTGAAGGCTGTGTATGGTTTCGACTCTTCGTCTAAAGGTACTTACCAATATCCACTCAGCAAATCTAAGGATGAAAATATTTTTGCACCTCCTAATTGAGCTAACATATCTTTAATTACTGGCATTGGCATTCTATCTGGGATGGTGTTGGAATTTAACTTTCTATAATCTATCACAAATCTCCAATTTCCATCTTTCTTTGGAACAAGTAGCAATGGAGAATTATATGGAGATTTGGAAGGAATAACTACCCCATCTTTCTTCATTTCTTCTAACAAATTATCAACTATGGGTCTTTGGCTTATTGGTAATCTGTAATTAGGAATAAAGAACGGTTTTGCTCCATCTTCTAACAAAATTTTATGTTGTAGAACATTTGTTCTGCCTAATTTATCTCCTATAGCTATTACATCTCTGTATTTTTCTAATACCTGAATTAATTCATTCTTGTTTTCTGGAAAGTGGAATCCAAACCAGAAAGGAAGATATAATCAAATAAAGAGTGGTCCTCCCAAACCATATAAATATGGTCAACACTCAAACACAAATAATTCAACCCAAGTGAACTATTCCGCTCAAGACGCAAGACCAAAGACAGCCTGTGAAAACTGCAGATATACAAATCATTCTACAAACGAGTGCAGAAGGCCTAGGATCTGCCAGATTTGCTTGATATGAACATTTGTTGATGTGAATTATTGCATTATCGAACACAGGTACAAATTTCCTTAATGAAACATTCAGTCATCAGCACTGAAATGTGCCAAAATGATAGTAAAAATAAACAAAAAACCTGTTACATAAAAAATTATTAGCAGTCTATTTCAATTTTTTTTTTTTTTTTTTTTTTTTTTTTTTACCTGAACGCCCTCTGGGATAACAAGGAAGATCGGCTCACATGTACAAATGTCTGCTGATGTCTGACATTTTACTGGAGCCAAGTTGACAATCTCGTTCTAGTAAATTAAGCTGGACAATTCTGATTTTGTTTGAAATATATGCTACATACAGGCCACATTTATCAGCAAAACTTAATTTTGGAGAACAACAAATGAAGGTTTAATTTTGTAGTTAAAACCAATGATAAATATCCATTTCCCACCAGGCTATACAGACGCTGTATGATGTGTTAATCTACAATTGTATCAGCAAAACTGTTTGGACGGATAAGATTAAAATTCATTGCATACTCACTCACCTACTGTACATCCATCAATTTTATACCATTTACCAGTTCCTGACAAAAAGTGTAGGAACAATGCATACAATAAGAAAAGAAGCGAGGATTTCTCTAGCTACCTGAATGAGCCGTCTTTATCCTTTGCACATGTAATAAAGAAACTCTCAAATGTCTATCAACAGTTGCATTTATTATGAGTTTTTGATTATTAAATATTTCACCATTTATAATATTTTTTTAATCTTATAACCTTTGCAGACGATTTCCTGTGCCGAGCATTAACTTTTCCCAGGTAATTTTCAAGATGGATTACATCAAAAGTTCCACTGCATTAAGTCAGACGAATAAACTTTGGAAGAGAGAGACAAGTCCAAAATATTCAGAATTTCTATCTTATTTCTATTAAAGTGGGAATGAACAGACGGCGAATTTGGCTACTGGCGATTATGTGATACTAAATCATTATAAAATGAACCACTTATTACTATCCATTTGGCTCTAAAGAAGGGTAAAACAAGTAATGGCCTTTTCAAAAAAACTATCCATTTTCACTCTCACATAATATGAAAGCTTTTAATAAAAACTTCAATAATTACTGCAATGTTCCAAGAACTGCTGATGATCATAAATTGATTCAAATATATTCCGCCAATAGAGAAATCAGTTACTCACAACTTTCTGACATAATTCTAATTACATAAAGGTTTTGGAGAGTCGAAATATATGCGAACATCCTCAGTAGCAAAACGTATATGAAATGTTAGCAACTTAGGTGAAGATTGCAAACTGAATATTATTTTGTTAATATAATATGAAATGTGTTAGAGAAAATAAGATGAATGTTCTTGCTCTGTACACGAAATTTATATCTACATAGATTTTTGGTCATTTAAAAAAGATCTTTATCAAAATACTTAGAATGAATGGCTAAAATTCTAGATGATCCCAAGAGTGAGAGAACAGTTCCAGCTCATCATTTACATCAAATGTTATTCATGTGTAGTATCACATATATGCTCTCTCATATATACACATAGACATTATATGAAAAGCTTATAGGTCACAAGTATTTTATGAATTACAATACACAGCAGAAGTTTAATTAACAAGTGTGGTGGAAAAATTTTCTGAAAAACCTTGAGAGGATGTTTAGCTGTTATCTGACTTGTTTCCTAATTAAGTAAAACTGTTAAGTTAGGTATTCTCAAGACGTGGGAACTTGCCACATAATTTTGTGAGTGTGTTTGCCGGAAATGTCCAGGTTTCAGTGTAGGCGTGTGTATGTGTGTTTCTTCTGGGTGGAGTCCCAGGGTATGAAGGGATTAGTTATGAGAAAAATTCTCATTCAAAGACCAACATTGATCATTATTAAAAGTCTTCAGAGAGGACTCTGTGGTTTGAGACCTATCGATTAAGACTGTGAACATTGCTGTTTGAAGGTAGGAACCATGTTTGATTTCCCAAACTGTAGATTGCTTTTTTCATTTATATATTGTCTCCTGTGTCAAGCATTTATTATATTGTGTGTACTTTATAATTAACATGGGAGGAATTATCCATAAACAGGTGGTATCCCTGGTTACGGAAACGATTCACAAGACCGAAGACAGTGTCAAGCAGCGTGGAGAAGACCCCAGAATACACCAAGAAGTCCACGACGTATCCAGTGTTGGCTTCCGTAATAAAAAATAACTTTACACCATACTTCTTTGGCTTCTTCGGGTTGTACACTTTGATACTTAGACGCCCTTTGTATGGCATCATACCCTCATCCAACGAAAGGTTCTTCAAAGGAACCATGAGAGTCTGACACCGTTCACGAATGAACTCCAACACTGGGCGGACTAAGATGAGGCAGTCGGGGTTATTCCAGGGTATAGCCCTTCGGTTGAAGGCGTTGAAATACCTGTCCAACGCCAGGAAACTATCACGGGACATAATGCCGGCCACATTAGGCGTACTTAAAAAAAAATTCCGCCTCCAATATTGCCTGACGTCAGCAGCAGGCATCATCCCAAAGAATATGTGGAGCTCCAAAAAGTGCGCCATGTCCGTGAGGTTGCAGCCCCGCCAGCGGTGCGACAACGTCGTCCGCAATTCCTCACGGCAGTACCGAGCGTAATCTACCGTCTCCGCAACCAGGAATTCAAGCAATTCCCACGTCAGGAAAAGCTGAATGAACCCCAGTACCGTGAGAGGCACAGGAACGGTCAGTCCAGGTACTGCCGTGAATGGGTGCATGTTAGGTGGGGTGGGGTCCTCCGACCACCCCTCATCACTTTCGGACGAATGGCCTTCACCTGAGCTGCCACGACGTTGCGACCTTCTACGGGATTGCGCTCGCGCACGCGCACGTGCACGGGCACGTCTTCGCACTCTCACACTCCCAGCTGGGCCGTCTCCTTCACTTTCCCCATCACTTTCTGTTTCGTCCCCACCAGCCACAATCGAGTCATCCTCTTCCTCCTCCAACTCACTTTCTCCCTCGTAGGCAGTAAACCCACTAAACTCTAATTCACTTTCCTGCTGAGGATCCCGTACGGACATTGGTGGCAAATATTCGTCATCGCTGACGTCAGGCATTATGTCGTCATCGCTAGATGACCAACTACCACCGAAATCAGGACTTTCGACCTGCTCTCGATCGAGCTCCAACAAGTACTCATCAATGTCCTTTTGTTGAAGGCCTCCCAAATGTTTTCAGATGCCCCTCAGGACACCCCGGTGCTTTCTAGGGGTCATAAAAGGAACGGGATGTGGTCCTTGGTCGCCATAGGTCACACGTGGCCGAACAATATGCTGCCGAGAAGCTGGGTCACTCTGGTTGCTGGGTCCTTCTCCAGCATCCAAGTCCAAAACTCGCCTCACATGCTCACTTCCGACAGGCAATGTGCGCCTTTCACGCTCTTGATGCCTTTGTGATATCTCTGCAAACGTTCTGTTGCAGCACGAATTCGCTAACATTCGCAAAAGTTCAGCAAAACACGTCTGCGTCAAAATATCGCTCCCGCAAATCGCTACTCTGATGCTCTCTGATGCGAGATGGGGGAAATTCGCACATGCGCGTCTCAGTGACTCTCAGAAACAAAACAACAGCTGGATCCGTGAACTCCCAGCATCCGCCGAGGCGCGGGATTTGAAATCTTCCGCAAACTAGGCCTATAATTATTTTTCTGCGAATATTTAAAAAAAGCATTTTCAGTTGACGTTTGCAATGTCCACTCGGCATTCGACAGACAATTTTGGACGACATTTAAAACGTCCAACAGGCGTTTAAGGGTTGACAAATGCTGATTTTAAAGATTATGTTGAGGGTGTGGAAAATGTTCTGGCTGAGTTTGCGGACATAGTCACACTTAAAGGGTATAAGTTAGAGTTCACAAATGTGTTAGAACACGAGGTTCATTTAGAGGATAAGACTAAGCCTAGTTTCGTCCATTCATATAGGATTCCTTTTAAAATTAGAGAACAGGTAGAGCAAGAGGTTAATAAGTGGGAGGAGGAAGACATTGTAAGGCCCAGTTCCTTGCCTTTTAATTTTCCATTGTTAGTAATGCTTAAGATCGATGGCTCAGTCCGAGTTTGTGTAGACTTTAGGGAGTTGAATCAGAAAACCATTCCTGATTGTATATCCTTTAAAGAATACAATTGCCACCTCTTCCCCTGTTTCATGCTTCAAAGGAAAAATCTCTACAAACCTAATAGATTCGTTCACAGCCACCAACAGGTGCCTATGGCTGTAACTAAATTCACAGAAATTGGACAGCAGGTCCATATGGACCCTAGAAAATGGTATACTGGGAATAAGAAATGAACTCAATTTGCAAGAAACGACCCTCGATGGCTTACACGCATTACAAACCGGACAACCTCTCGCAAAGTCTTTCACTGGCACGAGCATATTCTTCCAAAAGATTTGTCCCTGTATATTCTGATACGTCTCCTCAATACCCTAATGCAGACTGCCAGACCTACAATGAACAATATCCAGAACCGAAGGTACTAAACTCCTAGGGACAATTATTTGCGTTGTATCACCCTTAGCCTCATTATTTCTCAGTCTATATCTAATCTTTCTAACTACCAAATTACCTCCTAATTCAAGAAGCACAAAAGGTAACTTATAACCCTACCTAACTAATTCCCCTCAAAGAAACTCTTTTACTTCTTCCAAAACCTCATCCTCATCCTTTTTAGATTCCACTAAACTAATATCTCAGTCTATACAATCTCTAGATGCTTAACATACACGAGTACCATCCGAATCAGAAAAACTTCTACTATGGGAGCCCATTACAACATTATGTCTACCCTCTATATACCAAAGCTTGGCATCAAAATCCCTGATTGTCAAATACCACCTAGCTCTTTTAGGGGAAAGATCCGGCTTATTGAAAAGATCCAACAATGGCTTATGATCTGTAAGAACCTCTATTTGATTGTCCATCAATAACATCTTAAAATGAACCAAACTAGACACTTCGGCAAAGGCCTCCTCGTCCACTATCGACCATAGCTGTTCATTACTACCTGTCTTAAACTTCCTGCTGTAAAATGCAATTGGATAGTCTTTCATCAAACTTCTGCATAAGGCAGGCGCCTATGCCATCGTGACTGGCATCTGTCACCAAAGTGAAAGGATGCTCAAAATAAGGAAACTTCAACACTGAGGGATTAACTAAAGCATCCTTAATATTCTAAAAGGATGAATGCTGTCCATCATCCCTCATCAACCATACATCATCCCTCAGGACATCTGTCAAAGGAGATGCTAAAGTAGAAAAACCCTTCACAAACCTGTGAAAAAATCTGGCCATGCCCAAGAAAGACCAAATCTGTTTCTTATTCTTGGGTGTAGGAAAATCTACAATTGTCCTAACTTTATCCTCATTCATTCTAACCCCCTCTTTAGAAATGACATGACCCAAACATACTATCTGCTTCTTCAGAAAATTACACTTAGCTAATTTTATCTTCACCCACACTAACCTAAGCCTCCTAAAAACTTCCCTAAGAACCTCTAAATGTTCCTCTACAAAAATGGACTTCCCTAACAAACCATGCAAAACTGTATTCACTTGCCTAGTAAATGTCATAGGACCATCTGATAAACCAAACGACAGCCATGTGAACTCATGATGTCCCTTCAGCAAAGAAAACACTGTATACTTATGACTCTCTTGGCTAAGTGGTACTTGCAAGTACCACTTCATCCGATCAACTGAAGAAAAAGTATTCTTGCCCCAATCTCAACAAATAAATCTGGCAAACACACCACAGGGTAACGATATGGAATGGTCTTTTGGTTCAACTTCCTAAAGTCCACACAAACCCAGACTGAACCATCCTTCTTATGCACTGCCAACAATGAAAAATTAAAAGGCGAGGAACTGGGCCTAACAATGCCTTCCTCCTCCCACTTATTAACCTCTTGCTCTACCTGTTCTCTAATCTTAAAAGAAATCCTATATGAGGGGACAAAAATAGGTTTAGTCTTATCCTCTAAATGAACCTTGTGTTCCAACACATTTGTTAATCCTAACTTATCCCCTTTAAGTGCGACTATGTCCACAAACTCAGCCAGAACATCTTCCATACCCTCAATACTTT
>JANJGK010000018.1:10863608-10868608 GCA_039081455.1 Macrobrachium rosenbergii
GGGATAACTGGCAGTCTTTAACGTTATATTTTGAAATTTATTATTACAAAGTTTAAACATTAACAGGTCCCCGGGCAACCGAATCATGGAACAGAAAAAGAACCATTCACCTGCAATACGCAGCCAGTACCTTCATTTACCTCAGCCACTCCAGTCAACCAGCCAATCTTTCTGTAGAGAAAGACACAGGTAAGAGAAAAAGGTAGAAACGAATCTGTCACACTGTGCGCATTTCTCTTACATACGACAGGAAGAGACTCAGGAAGGGAAGAGAGCCTAAATTCTACCAATAACAAAAAAACTGGACATATAACATATTTACGGTTTGACTAAAGCTATTTTTTCTTCGCATAAGTGATTATACACCTTCGCAACACCGATGAACTAAGATGAATACAGACACTTGAGTATCAGCACAGAACTGTTTAAATAACCATTAAGATATGGACAGCTGAAAAAAGGCCGTCCTTTTAAATGAATGAATAGGTAATTCACGGAAGGCACGCTAACCCTTCTTCATGACCATGAGGCCTCCTAACAGCCCTGGAAGAATCGACACAGCAGGAAGGTAACACTAGGTACAGAAGCAGTGCAGCACAGAGGCGGTACAGTACAACAGAGGGCAGGATGGCATGGCACTCACCAACACTCACAGGAGATGAACCTCAGCAGATACTGAAGATAACAGGAGTGGCTTTTCGCGATATCTTCACAGGGGGCCTCAAACAACAAGGCGTCCAATGACATGTCTCCAAAAAGTCCACTACAACAACAATAAAAAAGCACAAGGCCGCCACAGGAATACTCTGCCACAGTCAAGTTCTTTACTATAAGGACCCGAGTACTAATCTCCATAAACACAACCCACTTTCCACAAAACACCTTCGTTAGGAGAAAACGTAGACAATAAACAGCCCAGTGCTCGTACATGCTAAGAAATAGACAGACTTTATGGGCGAAGTATCAATTAGAAGCAAACAATCCCTTTTTTCGGAGCGAAAAGACCCTATTCAGTTAGTCATGGCTCGAAAGAAAAACAAATAAATGAAAACTTAGCATAAACTAAACAACAATTTACATTACATGAGCCAAAAACGAATATATATATATATATATATATATATACATACATACACACACACACACACACACACATATATATATATATATATAATTATATATATATATATATATATATACATATATATGTATATATATATATATATATATGTTTGTGCGTGTGTGTGTGTAAATACATGAATAATTATAATCACCCTGACACTTGATTTCTGCATATTATTACCACAATGACAACTGAAGACTGTATGTAAATCCTTTACGGTTTCGGCTTGATTTCTAAGCTATCATCGAAGGACTGATACTTAACGGTAGTAATTCACACTATGCATGCTAGTAATCATCTTCCTTAAAATTTATGCAAGTAGTATATTTCTTTTAAAATTAATTGATCAAATTTATGTATTCCTTGACAGTTTATTCGTATAAAAAAAACTTTCCTTTACTGAACTAGCATCAGTGAAGTTTCTGTTGATAAAGTAAACTCAGGTTGACTTGATGAATAAACTAAGTAATGTACAGATTAATGGTGATATCAGGCTTGTGAATTTTGACGTCCTATAATTATTCATACCTACAGACGATCTGCTGGGGATTTTATGGGATACATTAGAGAACAATTTCCAAAACACTAATAGATTTAATAAAAATAATGTTAAAGAATGTAGATTTGAACTTAACGGAACATTTTACTCTCAAAATTTGGCATGGCAATGGATAAGCCTTAATCTCCAGTTTTAAGCAATTCGTAAGTAGAATTTCCGAAAAGCAACAAGTATGTTGACGATATATACAGTATATATATATATATATATATATATATAATATATATATATATATATATATATATATATATACATATGCATGTGTGTCTGTGGCCGGGGAACTAAAGTGTAAATAACTTCTTTGACTAATTAAATGATTTAGTGACATCAACAAAATTCGCTATGGAAATTTAAATGTTTACGGAATGCTCACCAATATATCTGCCTTTGCTCAATTTATTATTGGTCAAAGCAATAGAAGTAAGAAATCAATTTTAACATCCATGTTTTTAAGAGTATTACGTATACGTGGCCCTGAATACATTGATTAAATAGATAACATGAGGAATAAAGACAAGAATTTGAAACATCTTGACTCTGTCTTAGTGCATTAGAAGCGGTAAAAAAAAGGGAACTTATAGCTCAAAAAGTGGCTTCTATTACCATATAATAACGATTTCTAAGATACTCCTAATCTACTTAAGACTTTTGTAGTTAATGTAGCATTTATGAACAATAAAACGATGAACTATATACTTATAAAAAAAAACTCTCCTGACAATACCAAAGGATGAATATATCAATTCCCATCAAGTCTTGTGATACCTTTTTATTGGTCATGCAGAAAAATATTGAAAAAGAGAAAAGAACAGCATCAAATGTGTAAGATATGCTCAGGTCCAAATTCGAATTTTCGTACGTATCAGAGACAACAAGCGTTCAATCATCTGAATATGGGGCAAAAAAGATGCAATGGAAATAATACTCTGAAAAGAAGCATTATTTCTTATAAAAGAAAGTTTTTGTGAGAAAATTAATATAATTCCAGGTATGTACAAAGCTGATCCATTAATTTCAAAAAAGTATGCAAAATGTGTAAATTTTAAGGAAAATAGTTGATATGGATGGGAAAAAGGATAAACACCTTGGGTATGGCGAAGGTGACCTCAGACACGAACGAGTGTACAGCTCCACCCTTACATCAGTTTTGTGAATGGGCACGAAGATAACAATAGGTTGCCCTATCTTGACCTTGAAAGTGTTAAAGAATAAATATTACTGAAAATAGTATATTCAGGTAAAAAAAAAAAACTTTGCTTGTTGGTCACATTTCTTTTAGTTCTGTTTTCGTAATTTGGAGATAATGCTATAACAACCCTTGATCATAAGGCTTTTACTCTTTCCATTAGCTAGAAATTGTTCCACAACGAGATTCAGTTATTAGAAAATTATTTTAGGGAAAATATTTTCTTCCCACAAATATATATTTTTTAAACCGTTTATACATGTTTAGATAAACTGTATCACCAAAAAGAGCCAAATATTAACTGTTCTAAAAATAAATTTTTATGTCTCATTACCATTTATTGATAGAGCAAAATATAGGAAAGGGATTAAGCATATCATTTTGAAAAGTTTTCCGTATTTGGATTTCAAATTAACCTATAAGAATTCCTTGACCCATGTATCTAGGTTTAGATATTAGGAATCTTCTCTTTCAATTTTGGAATTTCTTTTGATACAACAATGGATATTAAAACTCAACAGTCACTTCATATCGCTTAAAGCTGTTGCTGCTAAATTTTTATTGCAATTATTTTCGTATCCAAGGGTTAATCTGTGCTTTTACCTTGAGCTAGAAGGTTGGCCTCCTTAGTCAGTAGGCTTTTACTTTGTTAGTTTTGAAAGCTTCTAAATTATTAATGGTTTTAGTAAAGAATGATTTTAATTCCAAATTTCTGTCATTTTAAAGACTTAGATTATGTAATATTGTTATTTGTGGTCTGATTATTATTATTTTTTTTCTACTGAGTTTTATTAATATGTTACTCATTACCTATTTTTATCTTTGATATTAGGACTAGTCTCGAAATGTTGGCTGGCAAAGAGAAGGATGCTTTCCAAACTACTTGTAAGACTTTATTATACACACACACACACACACACACACATATATATATATATATATATACTATACATATATATATATATATATATATATTTATATATATATATACACACACACACACACACACACACACACATATATATATATATATATATATATATCACCCATTACCACTGGTTCCAACTTTATTTCCAAGCCATTGATGAAGGACTGATACAGAGAATTAGAAGTCACAAATATATATACTACAGGAGCAGTACTGATGAACATACTCAACCGTTAGACTACATATCCACCCAGAGGCCATTGTGAAGGTAGGAGTGGCCTTCAAAGCTCATTTTGGCTAAAAATCACAATATACTCTCAGGGATCAATACTGATAAACATAGCGGTCATAGGAGTCATCAGATCCACAACTGACAGGTGTCAGGGAGGCGGGGTTTGGAAAACTCATTAGCACTGCTGTCCCGTACTGTGTTCACAAATATGATAATCTTATTTCCCTACATCTCTACTGCCTACCTTAAACTCTAAACAATCTACAAATTTCTTTTGATATTAAAGGATTAAGTTTATACATCCCTTGAATGATATTCACATTATTGCTGTAACTTTCTTTTATAAAGTTAGATTCAATGATATTCCTTTCCAGTGTGTTATTAGAATATACAATCCTTTTTGCCCCTTCCCAGTTGATAGCATGATTGTTCTCCAGTACTTTACCCGTTTGGTCTTTATAAAAGTTGTCACAAGACTTACATGGAATTTTATATACACACCCTTTAGTATTGTCTGGGGAGTTCTTCATAAGTACATGTTTCATTGTTCTATTGTCCTTAAATGCGACATTAATACCACAATTCTTAAGAAGACCAGGTATATCTTTCATATTATTATTAAAAGGCAGTACAAGCAAATTTTTTGTGTTGTAAGGTTCTTTTTGGTTTTGTTACATATTTTTTTTTTTGCTGCTTCTAATGCAGTGTTTAATACACTGTCAGGATATTTTAATTTCTTACCTATAATCCTAGTCTTACCTATCGCTTCATCAATATATTCGGGGCTACATACACGAAATGCTCTTAAAAACATAGATGTAAACACTGATTTTTTAACCTTATTGCTTTGTCCAGAATAGAAATGCACATAGGAAGAAATATTAGTAGGTTTTCTATAAACACTATATTTAAACCCATTACTATTTCTTCGTATGAGGACATCCAAAAAGGGTAAGCACCCATCATTTTCTA
>JANJGK010000018.1:10873608-10926108 GCA_039081455.1 Macrobrachium rosenbergii
TAGCCTTATTTACCAGTGATACAGATATCCTAGGAATACGAAAATAAGGCAAGAAGACCTGCCTGCAGATTTTCTTCAGAGTTGTATTCTACGAATCTTGACCAATAAAGCAGTTGGATTACTTTATGCCTGTCTGTCTAAATCTGGTGGTTTCACTACTGCGAGCCCTGAACTCGTAACTCTAAATGGAGAAAACCCGGATGAGACACCGTTGGCCGGAGAAGCCTACAAGAAGACAAGGAAGAGGTAAGGATATTTTAGATGATGCCGAAGAATCATCAGTATTATTATTATTATTATTATTATTATTATTATTATTATTATTATTATTATTATTATTATTATTGCTAATAGATTCACAATTTCGTGAAAAACAATCTGAGTAATAAAAATCCACAATTATATAGTAAATATATTACTATGTAAAAAATCAAAGACTTTCGAACACCTGAACGGTGTTCCTCATCAGTGTTAACGTTAAAATGCAGTGAGGGTAATTTTCTTATGAAATCGTTTTAAAAACGATTTCATAAGAAAATTACCCTCACTGCATTTTAACGTTAACACTGATGAGGAACACCGTTCAGGTGTTCGAAAGTCTTTGATTTTTTACATAGTAATATATTTACTATATAATTGTGGATTTTTATTACTCAGATTATTATTATTATTATTATTATTATTATTATTATTATTATTATTATTATTATTATTATTATTATTATTATTATTATTATTAAAAAGGATGGCTGTATTATGCGAATTTATCTTATATAGTGTCTTTTCTATCCTCCTTATGATTCGCTGTTCAGGCTCAGCGATGTTAGTCAGTAACTGGCCGATATTCATGTTGGAAAAGGACAGTGTGCAGAATATTGGAAGTCTTTTATTAAAATATCCAATCAGAAATAGTTCGTCTGTTTTCAGGTTCTATTGTAGGTACCGTCGACATGTTTCGACCAGCTCGTTGGTCATCCTCTGGACGTGGTGGCAGAAGGTCTGAAGAAACGAGGTGCTCGGGTTGGTATTTATAGGGGAGGTCATGATCAGTGCTGAATTATGATTGGCTGCCCGGGGCATGTACCCTCGGGCAGAGCCTTCCCATCCAAGTTCTGTTTTCGTCTTGTGTGCGAGCGGAGTTGTAGTGCTAAGGATGAAGAGAAGAATTTCAATCCTCGGATGCCGAATTTTGATTTGCTCGTACGCTATGGGGATCGCTCGGTGCATGTCTCCTGGCTGCCGTGGAGAGGAGAAAGGTTTCTTGCGTAATGTTGAGTGTTGGTTTCTCCTTCCCAATGTGCAATGCTTCCAAGAGGCATAGGCGGCAGTGGTCGGTAATTTGGTCAATTACTTCGATGTTCGTGATTATGTCTTTTCTTGCTATTCTCTGGTTATGGACGGTCCTGGCATGATTAAAGATAGCCCCCTCTTGGGCGTGGCAGGAAATCCTTTTGGAGAAACGCATGGTGGTCATACCGATGTAAGAACTGAGGCATCCTCGGACGGGGCATGAGTACCGGTATACCACGTTGGTTTTCTTCAAGGGGTCCTGCTGAGGGGGGGCTGGGTTGTTGCGCATAACCAGGCTGCTCGTCTTTCTGCTCTTGTAATAGATAACCAGATGTATGTTTCTGTTGGAGTCAACAAGGCTGACATTATTCTTGATGATGTTTTGAGGGCGCGTTCGTCTTCTTTATATTTATGATGAAATTGTCCTTTGTAGAAGAGCTCTATGTGTTCAGGGGCATTGGGGCGAGGTTCCTGACGGTACCATCTATCGATGTTCGCCTTGATAGATTCTTCTATATCCCGGTTTGGGTGTCCATTGTCGACGAGGGTTTGGGCTACACGTTCCATTTCTCCGTGGGTGTTGACCGACTCTCAGGATGGCCTGTCGATGTCCCATGCAAAGGTGATACTACCAATTCTAATACAATCAGGATCTTCTGCCGCTACTTCTGGGTAGCTGGTGTTCCTTTCTGCCTCAGGACCAATGGAGGACCACAGTTACCCAGCAATGAGTTCTGGGGCTTCATGGAGCACTGGGGAGTTCATCGTGTGGTTACCTGGCCATATTATCCACAATCGAACGGTCATGCCAAAGCTGCCATGAAGTCAACCAAGCACCTTATCCCAACAACGGTACCCTCCAGCAACATTGTTTGCGAAGAGTTTCATTGAGGTCTCTTAGAGCTCCTAAATAACCCCAGTTTCACAGGCCATTCCCCTGCCCAGATCCTGTATGGCTGACCTCTTAGGTCATGCATCTCTGCAGCCAGAGTCCTTTTCAAAGGAGTGGCAGGTCAAGACTGAGGACTGTGAACACCGTGCTACTGCCCGTGCTGAGCAGATTAAGACCTGGAACGATCAGCATGCCCGCCCCCTACCCAGGTTGACTATTGGACAGCATGTTCAGATCCAAGACCCGACGTCTCACCGCTGGGACAAGGTCGGGGTATTCATGAGTTTGGGCAGGTCAAGGGATTTTGAAAATTGTCTCCCTAGTGGTCGTGTATGGTGGCAAAACCGTCATTTCCTTCACCCATTGCCACCTCCTAATGTTGACCTATCCCCTCTTTCCCCTGTGGCCCCTTTCTTGGACCAGGAAAAGCAGTCCTTAGTTGATATTCCCCTAATGTCCCCACGTCGTCCTCAAAGGCTCACAGGAAAAGAGTCTGCTCGAGACTATACTACGAGCATGGGCAGGGAGGGAGGTGTAGCTACATGCAAGATGCATTCAGTATGATGTATCCAGTATGATGTATGAACCTTTATATGTATGTATTATGTTCTTATTATAATCTACAAGAAGTCACTGCACAGCGCGCCTCCCCCCCAACCTAATTTACCCTTTGTTTATTGAGAACTGCATGGCCGATCATATATGACCTAGAAATCAGAGCAAGTTTATCAACATTTCGATCTGTCCTTCTTTTTACCTGGAACAGATATTGAGATGACACAGATAAAAAAGGGCAAGGAGAGGAGACTTAATGCCACTCCCTTGAGCAGCTTAGCCCAACTAAGCTGTTTAAAGCAACCTTTCTAGAGGCAGATTAAGCTGTTGAATTGTATTACCTTCGCAGGACCGGAAAAGAGGCAACTGAATCGTTGACCACCTGGAGAATGACACATCCTGGGCACGACGTGGCTGGGGCCCTTCAAATGAAGACACAGCAGTAGGCATTATGCAGTTAGTCGTGTGAGCAGGAGTCGTGCAGTTAGCCATACACGCGGGCGGGTGATGCAGTTTGCTGCGAGACCATTCATTCTGCCTGTCCGACTCCCAACCCCAGTCATCCTCGAGGGCACCGCCATACGTCTGATCATCCCTTGTCATTCTTTGCCAGAGACCCGCTTCCCCTGAGGTGAAGCGAGTAAAGACCTTTCAGTCACGACCATTTGCCCTTTAGAAAGTTTGGAGTACCAGCATTTCACATCTGTCCTTGTGCCAGTTTATCCAGCGCCATTTCCAATGTCCTGTGTTCGAGTGTAAAGTGGCCATTCATTCCTCGAGTCTTTGGCACCCTCAGTGCAAACTTGAGTCATATTCGGTGTTATGTTGTTCCTTTACTGACGTGTAATGTGTAAATCTCTCTTGCAGAGGGACCTATTCGCAGTGGACTCATCTTGGACTGTGCCTTGCCTTTAGTCAAGACTCCAGTAGAAGGATCTTCAGGCGTTGCAAGCCCTTTATCAATTTACTTATCCATTTTCCCTTCAAATGCTTTCTTTTGTAAATATAATTCTTTAATTTATCCCAAGTGTTTACGTAACATTTTCTTATGAAGTAGAACCTTCAGCTCCTAAATTTTCCCCTTTTTCTTATTTTTTTTACGATTTCCATTTATGCAAGTCAGAACTCCAAGGCCAATAAAATGAAGTTTCCGTTTCCGGCCTGTAAAAATACCAATAACCCAGGGAAATACGTAAAAATGGCGACCTGGCCTTAGATCTCGTTTAGCAGTTGCATTTTCCCCGCTACTGTTGCTTCATTGCATTTGCAACTCGCCAGATCAACTATTAACAAAGCTAAGCTGGGTGTGAGACAAATTCCGAACCTGTTACCAAGAGCACAGACCAAGAGAGTTTCACATAAGTAATGTGTTTATTTTAGCAAAATTTTTTTTAACAATTGTGACTGTTCCTAGGAATTAGGAATAGGGACGCATGTATTCACTGAGAGAAGAGAACTGCTGTATTAGATTCATTAATGCATGCCTTTCAGGATAGGTAGTTAGGAAATAACCAGTGGTAACCACATTCTTTGCTTCAAGGAATAGTGCGAAATTTCTCTGTGTTAAAATCTTTGCCATATTTTTTTGGCTTCGAGGAATAGCGCAAAAGAAATTCCTCTGTGTTATATTTTACTTTGCATTTCGAATTAGCGAATTATTTAGGCGCGAGTAAATTCCCATGTGGGACAAGACGAAATCAGCTCGCATTGCTCTCTCTCAGGTTAGCTAAAAACTCGAACTAGGTGTTAGGAAAGTGAAATTTTGAACTCCGCTTCTAGGGAAAATTACCAGGTCATTTTTACTGTTATCCTCTTGTCACAGACGGTCTATAAATAGATGGGTCCATTCACACAGGATCTAAAAATAACTCCGGTGATTGTCAGATGACCTTCACCCCACCCCCGCCCGCGTGTGTACCCTCTTTTTCATTCATTTCCGAGTAGTTTGTTGTTTTTAGAATTGTCCCTACTCGGGCCGCCCTCAGCAAATATTTTTTTAGGGGTTTTATCCCGTTAGTAATTTCTAAGTCCTAAGGGACAAATTGTATTTCCAAGTCCTATGGGCAAACCAAATAAAAGTCTACGTCGCATGAGGCAAGAATTTCTCTACCAAATTCCAAGTCCTAAGAGACTCCAAAAAAAAAAATTCTACTCCACAAGAGGTGAGAATTTCTAATTCCTACGGGAAAACCAAATTCCAAGTCTTAAGAGACTACTAAAAATTCTACATCGTGAGAGACGAGAATTTCTAATTCCTGCGGGAAACCCAAAATGAAGTCCTTTTGAGACCTTATATTAGTGTATTTCACACACGTTAAGCCCTTATGGGACTGATCATCCCAGTTCATTAGAACAACGCCTTTATTTCACGCTACAGCCGGCCAAGTCTGAGCATGACATAAAATCTGGTTACGTCTTCCGAGAAACCTATTAAAATTCGTTCGCCACGAACAACCACATCTTACTCAGACATATTAAACTTTAACAAAGTCTCCTCAGACTTACTGATCAACTGTCTTATTCAGACAGATCCATTCTCCTGCAGTCTGAACAATTGAGTGTTTCACATTCCTGCAATTGAGTCTTTCCAGACAACCTGAGTCTTCTCAGACATATTTGATTCGCTAGAGGGTCCAGTCCATATAACCATTATTACAAGATGGCTAATACCAGAGCCCAACAAAATGAGTACTTCAAATTCTATATGTCCGCTGGAAAGGACATGGGACTATCAGGGCAAGCTCTGAGAGACTGGGTTCAAGAGCGAGTGGATGATGCCAAGGCGGAGAGAGAGAAAGAAAGAATTGCCCAAGAGGCAGAGAGGGAGAAAGAACGGGCGGAGAGAGAGAAAGAAAGAATTGCCCAAGAAGCAGAGAGGGAGAAAGAATGGGCGGAGAGAGAGAAAGAAAGAATTGCCCAAGAAGCAGAGAGGGAGAAAGAATGGGAAGAGAGAGAGAGAGAGAGAGAGAGAGAGAAAAAAAATTGCCCAAGAGAGAAGAGAGGACTTAGATTGTCAAGAATAAGAGAGAGAACGTGAAGAGAGAGAGAGAGAGAAGGAATTGCCCAAGAGAGAAGAGAGGAGCTACAACGAGAGGAACAAGAGCAACAGCGCGCCCATGAGCTCCAGATGTTAGAACGACAGAATGCCACTCCCCCTCCTGCAGCGGGAATAAGTGCCCTCAGCCAAGCTCACTCGTTCATGCCAAAATGGAGAGTCCGAACCTGAAGTATGGCTTGAAAGGGCCAAACGAGTCCTGGAGTGCTGCAACCTCTCCTCGGCGGAACTCTCCCTTGTTCTCACTAAATTCCTTGGAGGGAAGGCACTTGTTGCCTGGGAAGCCGTACGCCAAGCAGTGACTAAGGCGTATGAGATTATCCCCAAGCAATGGAGATGTTGGAGAGAGCAGCCAAGAGAAGCAGGCCAGACTTAGTCCGATTGGGTGTACCATTCTGAGCGGGCGTTAGCCAAATGGCTCAAGTCCGAAGGAGCCATGAGCGCCGCCGAGATACTTGAGAGATTTAAATTTGAGCATTTCCTGCGCTACGCCCCTCCTGCCCTCACCACTCATGTAGTGAAAAAAGCCCCAGTAACACTCACCAAGTGTTGCCGGATAGCAGACATGTGGGAGACTCACCACCCTCAGGAAGGATCTATGGGGCAGAAGATAAATCCCCTGCCCTTCCTAGGACCATCAAATTCCCACAAGAATGGAAACTCGGGCAATCCCCTAACTTGTCATTATTCCTCTGAGCAGTGCTGAAACAAGAAAACAGTGCCTCTTTCTCCCGGAAAACCACCAAATAACTCGTCTGTGCCCTCCACAGGGGCAGCGCGGAAAGACTTTAGCCAAACCTTCTGCACAATGTGCAAGGTTTATGGCCATTCTCCCTCATGGGCAAAATGCCCTAACAATAATAAAACAAATAGTCCCGCCATTGCCTTGGCCGTCACAAACTCCAAGTCATTGGGCCCTACCGCTGAATGCCCCATATATGTGGCCCCTCTCAGAGGCAGCTACCCCACGCACTGAGTCAAGGCATTCGATGACTCGGGCAATCAAATCTCCCTCATACGAAGGGACAGAGTTCCTTATGGAGCTATCGTCAATAGACGAAAACTCGTCACAATCGAGGGAGTAAATCAATTTAAAATGATACTCCCTATGGTCCAATTGAGAGTCACAAGACCTTATCAGTCAAAAAATTTGCAATCTTGCAGTAGCAAGCCATCTCCCTGGAGGCTATGATGTCATCCAGGGACAGGATTTTCAGTCCCCACAGAAAACACAACAATCCAGGGGTCAACATTCCCCAACTCATTCCTCGGGCACGAGCAATCCTCCCCCTCTTCTCGCTCAGTCAAGACTGGCGCCCCCTGGGTACCAGGAGGACGTGCAGTTCCTACCAGTGCCACCTGAGTACGATGTACAGTGGCCCCCTCGATCGGTTCCCGATCCAATTCCAGTGCCCGGCTCTGCCTCAGTGCCAGTGCCAGGGCCCCAATCCGATCTCCCTCCCGGAGATGCCAAATTCCTGCCAGTGCCACTTGCATGCACTGAGCAGTGCCAAGCTCCGTCCGTCCTGACTTACGAGCACAAGAAACTTCTGATAGTGCCTGACTCTGCCTTAGTGCCAGCGCCAGAGCACAACCCCAATCTCCACTTAAGGGATCCAACTTAGGACACCCTCTCTTCTCCTGGCCTGGCACCGCTACCAGCGTCGGTAAGAGGGATGGTTCCTCTTGACCACAGTGGAAGTTCACCTATAGGTGCGGCCTCGCAACCCGTGCCTGAGCTGGTCATTGGTACCTGCGAGCCGCTCATGCCACCCCGACTGCCTCCTCTTTGCCTCCGTCCGTCGCCGACGCAATCGCGAGTCAGGATTCTGCCATCTCTTACTTGGCCAATGGACTGCAAGAGCTATGACGGATCATGGTAGAACTAGCGCCGAAAACTCCTGCATCAGCTGTCACAGCAGCTGGTCCAGGTGGCACTCCATGCCGTCCTCTGGTTTCGGGCCCTCTGCTTCCCCGGCCAAGGACGACTGTCCAAGTAGGAGAGGTTCGCGGCGGAATTACCACGGGCATGGGAATTTCCGGGTAATTTCCAAAGAGCTCTAGAGCTCCCCTGGCACCTGTGCCACCATTTCATCTTTTGAAGGTCTTGGCACTTCTAATCCAGAAGAGGATGTCAAGGCCATTCTCTATCTTCTCCCATTCCTCAGGAACTTCAATCCCTTATCATTTTCTATTAATCTTTTTCTTAAATTATCACCACAAGAGGCAATTGAATACGGGATACCATTCCCCTCAAAATGTATAAATCATTGAGAATAACAGATTAGGAAGTGGCATGCCCTTGCGCCCCTACCTTGGCACAGAGCATGCGTTTCAGCTCTTCCTGAAGGAGTCGCGCCCTTTGGGTTCCCTTTTCCAGCCCTGGGGCTGAGAGATGGTCTGGGCCGTAATTTATAGGCGAAGGACGATAAATTCCCGCATAAAACAATAAATACTTCACTCTATTACCCTTGGCTTTTCTGCCAACATCATTTACTCTTTTATTTATTTTTCTGTTTTGAACGAATCGCGAGTCATAGACTCCTGCCCTTGTGATTTTAAATGCCCCCCTCATAAAATCCGAGAGGCGTGTCCCGCCTTTAGTACATAGTCATGCTTTCAATCGTAACATCCTCTTCATTTTTTCTTTTATTAATTTTTTCCCCTAAGAACTCTATTTTATCACAGACACCTCATCTTTTGTCTGCTTATCCCGTCATAACATTGAGCGAGTATCTATTTATAGCCTGTACTCGAGTTATGGGCAGTGGAGGCCTAAAATTACCATGGTTTAAAGTTAGCGAATTAAAACTCGTGAATACTCTCGCTCGCCTGCAACTTTCAGAATCCCCAGAATAACGGTCAGCTGTCAACTGTCGAGTTGGCGAATTATGTATCGTTATTACAATATCACGTAAAGGGGATGTCATTTACACAAATAAACACTGTTTTATCTTTTAGACTGCCTCTTCAAGGCATACTAACTGCATGCCTTGTTTATTTGGAATTAAGGAACTTATATGTAAATTAATTCTTAAATTTTGTCTCCTGCCTCAAAATTATCTTGTCCTCATAATCTTAAAGTAATGAATACCATAAATTTGAAGAAATTAATGGGCCATGTTGAAATAGTTTAATATTAATGTGTTGGAAGTATTTTCCATTTTGCATGGGGATAGAGTAAAGTAAAAGCTTTTCCATTTCTTGTTGGGAGAGGAGCAAAGTAAACCAGCTGTGCCGACTTCTTGGCTATCAACATACAAGCCCGAACGAAGGCTCGTATGTTATATTCCGTGGGTAGCTATTATAACCTACAAGAAGTTACTGCATAGCGTGCCTCCCCGCCACCTAATTTACACTTTGTTTATTGAGAACCGCATGGCCGATCGTATTTGACCTAGAAATCAGGGCAAGGTTATCAACATTTCGATCTGTCCTTCTTTTTACCTGGAACAGATATTGAGATGACACGATAAAAAAAGTGCAAGGAGAGGAGACTTAATGCCACTCCCTTGAGCAGCTTAGCCCAACTTAGCTGCTTAAAGCAACCTTTCTAAAGACAGATTAAGCTGCTGAATTGTCTTACCTTTTCAGGACTGGGGAAGAGGCAACCGAATCGTTGACCACCTGGCGAATGACACATCCTGGGCACGACACGGCCGGAGCCCTTAAAAGGAAGAGTCAGCAGTAGGCAGTATGCAGTTAGTCATGTGAGCAGGAGGAGTCGTGCAGTTAGCCATACATCCAGGCGGGTGATGCAGTTTGCTGAGAGACCATTCATTCTGCCTGTCCGACTCCCAACCCCAGTCATCCTCGAAGGCACCACCATACGTCTGATCGTCCCTCGTCATTCTTCACCAGAGACCCGCTTCCCCTAAGGTAAAGTGTGAGTAAATACCTTTCAGTCACGACCATTTGCCCTTTAGAAAGCTTGGAGTACCAGCATTTCACTTCTGTCCTTGTGCCAGTTTATCCAGCGCCATTTCCAACGTCCTGTGTTCGAGTGTAAAGTGATCATTCATTCCTCGAGTCTTTGGCACCCTCGGTGCAAACTCGAGTCATATTCGGTGTTATATTGTTCCTTTACTGGCATGTAATGTGTAAATCTCTCTTGCAGAGGGACCTGTTCCCAGTGGACTCATCTTGGACTGTGCCTTGCCTTTAGTCAAGACTCCAGTAGAAGGATATTCAGGCATTGCAAACCCTTTATCAATTTACTTATCCATTTTCCCTTCAAATGCTTTCTTTTGTAAATGTAATTCTTTAATTTATCACAAGTGTTTATGTAACATTTCCTTATGAAGTAGAGCCTTCAGCTCCTAAATTCTCCCCTTTGTCTTATTTATTTCACGATTTTCCTTTACGCAAGTCAGAACTCCAAGGCCAATTAAATAAAGTTTCCGTTGCCGGCCTGTAAAAATACCAATAACCCATGGAAATACATAAAATTCTCTTATATTTCATGTTCACCCATATACCTCCCTAATGTATCAAATGTATATCATTCCTATATGTATCATGTACGATATATAATGACCAAACCTTGTCAGTCTGGCAGTAATGTTTCGCCAGTACAGGACTACTCTGTTTCCCTTGTAAGCACATAATTTGCACCTCTGTGAATTTGTTAACTGCACTAGACATTAAGAACCTACTTTTTATGCTTCGGTGCTTCCTTTATCCCCAGCCATTAATGATAAGGATACCACATCAAATGCACACAGGATGAAGGGCCCAGAGCTGGTAGCATGGGTCACTGAACAAAGAGCGGATGCTAAGAGGGAGAGAGAAGCCAAGGAGGAAAAAGAGAGACAAGAAAGGGAACAGGAGAGACAGGCGAGAGAAGCCAAGGAGGAAAAGGAGAGACAGGCAAGAGAAGCCAAGGAGGAAAAGGAGAGACAGGCGAAAGAAGCTGAAAGACTACATGAGCTCGCCTTAAAGAAGAAGGAGGCCGAGAAAGAAAGGACCAAGCAGGACAATGCACTGGCACTGGCCCCGATCCATGCTGATCATCCTGCTGATGCTCCTGGTTCTTCCATCATATCTAACATCAGCCACCTTATACCACCATGGACAGACGTGGAGCCAGAGAAGGGGCTAGAAGAGGTGGGAACCCTCTTCAATGAATGCAAACCCACCGATACAGAAAAGGCGAAGATCTTAGCCCGTCACGTGAAAGGTATGAGACGCCTTCAACACATTAGACAACGGCAACTAGGAAAACACTGAGGCAGTCAGAAGAGCCGTCACAAAAGTCTCTGAACTTAGGCCTAAGCAGTGGAGACAGAAGTGATGACCCCTTCCAAAAGAGTTTGGTCAGATGTGGTCTGAATGGGCCTACAAAAAGAACCGAGCCTTCCGACAATGGCTTGATACCTTGAACTGTGTGTCATTTTAGGATTTTGTAACCTGGGTCCAGCTCAAGGACCTCCTCCATTATGCTCCTCCTCCCCTAAATGAAAAACAGCCGGTACTCTTAGCAGAGCACTGCTGGGTAGCTGACGACTTTGAGATATGCCACCCAACTCAGAGTAACTCTCATAAGCGCATAGTGCCCCCCGACCCATTTATCATGGCCACAAGACCCAAGAATGGACACCCGCCCACCTCAACCATACTGCACTCACTGCAAAAGGGAGGGGTACTTGAAATTTCAGTGCAAATCTAAAGGGGTAGCTACTGCAACGCTTCCCTCTGATCAGTCCAAGCAACATCATCAAGCTTCCCCATCTCCTAAAAAAGGATTTCAGCAAAATCTATACCAATCATCCTTCATTAGGCCCTCCAGCAGAGGGTCCTATATTTGTGGCACCTCCTCAGGGTAGCTACCCAGCATGCTAGGTCAAGGCATTTGAAGATACTTGCTTGCAAATCTCCCTAATATGGGAAGACAAGGTCACTTATCGGGTTAAAATCGAGAAACATAACCTCACCACTATCGAGAGTGTCAATCATGTAAAACCGATTCTTCCAACAGTTTGCTTGAGGGTCACAAGGCCCCACAGAACCAAGCTCTGCACACTTGCAGTAGCCAATTACCTTCCTGGAGACTTTGACCTCCTCCTGGGACAGGACTTTCTGTCCCCACCTAACTTGAGACAACCCCTGGGTCCTGATCCCTCACAGTCCCCACCAGGTGCACAGTCCTCACAGACCTGCCTCAGAACCACTGCCAGTGCCACTTGAGCACCCTGAGCAGTGCCAGGCTCTGTCTACCTTGATCTTACAGCCTTTAATGAATTTAGTTCTTGTGCCGGTCCCTGCCTTAGTGCATGTTCAAGAGCACACCAGAGATCCCCATTCAAGAGATCCCAGTCCAGATCAGCTTTCTTCTCCTGGCTTGGCCCCACTACCAGTGTCGGTAAGAGAGCCAACCCTAAGATTATTAGGGTTCCATCTGGATTCCCCTGACCACAGCAGAAACTCACCCCCTGGTGCGGCATTGTAACCTGGCCATTTAAGATCAGCGTCCTTAAATAAAACTTTATCTTTAACAGAGTAAGAATTGCACAGAGTTAAATCATTTTTAGTCAACTGTTCTACAAGAGGTACCTAATATTTAGCTAACTTATAATCAGGTGTATTATAGGATGCCAAGATTGGTCTCATAGGTGTATCATATTTATGTATTTCTGGGA
Organism: Macrobrachium rosenbergii; assembly: GCA_039081455.1. Classification (NCBI taxonomy): domain Eukaryota; kingdom Metazoa; phylum Arthropoda; class Malacostraca; order Decapoda; family Palaemonidae; genus Macrobrachium; species Macrobrachium rosenbergii. The sequence goes on from JANJGK010000018.1 coordinate 10,886,039, forward strand.
GATGATCCAGGATGAATAAATCGCGGTATGCACTATCATCTATAATTTTTACCTTTTTTAAAAGACGTTAAATCCTTTTTGTCCTCAGTTATTAGGCTATTATAAAAATCAGTTACTCCAATTTCAGAAAACTCATCTTGGTCTCTGGATAATCAAAATTTTTTCTTAATGTCCATTTTATCTAAAAAGACTGTTTACTTTTTTTGGGTCCGGAATTAACCAGACCTTTTCTGCTGTTTAAGGATGTGATGATCTTTTTTTTTTTTTTTAAAGTGGAGTCCAGTATGTTTTCAGTTTCCTAAATGCACCCTGGGATAGTGTGAATAGTTGTTTCTGAAGGTTGCTTTTGTATGTATGTATGCCCATGAGCTCAGGGCACAAGCACATTCTGTCTGGAAGGTTATTAACATACATCTAGGCAAAGGCTCAATTCTAAACCCAAAATTTTGATTTTTTCCTAGGAAGCAGCAGAAATTATTGGCAGCTGCATTATGTACGGGGTTAAGGCATTAAGAGCTTTGTCTCCTGAGCTTCACATCTGGTTGTCTGTCTGATAACCTTAGTTAGCTAGGAACTGTGTTCTACAAGAAACTTTTTATTTCTTAATTCATTTACCAAATAAATATTCTGCAGATGCTACCACATATGTGTACAGGCATAACTACTCCCAGGTATTTGGTCTTGCTAAAAAAATCTGTCTCTTAATAGTAAGGATTAACGGAAACGGATTTCGATCAGAAGAGCCACAAATCAAACTAAAAATACAGCTATGTATTCAAGCCTAGTTAATGAAATTAAACAAAGATTAGGAAGAGAAGATTAAGAAGAGATAAGAGAGAATATGTTTGACAAAATTAATGATGGTGACCATGTATTTATGAGTAGTATTGGTGTTTGGGCAGCTAATAGAATTATTAACGTAGTATCCACTGGAAAAAGAAAAAGAGGAAAATACCTGTCTTAAGGAGGAATGGGTTAATATCTGCATCAGAAGAAGAAAGATAACGATAGTGAAGTATTTTTGTGACACTAAGAATAAATATTATAAGGGGGATTATATGAATGATATATCAAATGCTGACAAAAAAAAGCAGTATGCTTCTAAAAGATCAACAGTTTTTTTTTCTAATTGGAATCGATAATGGAGAAACTTAGGACATGGAGAACAGCGGAAAAAAAGGGGGGGGGGGGGTGTTTAAATATGTAAATATAAAATCAATATGAAATGACCAGGATCATATCATTAAACTTTGCATTTTTAAGTGAAAAGGTAGAGATGAAAAAAATGCATTTTAAATATTTAATAAATTTAAATTTAAATGGTTAGACATTTATGAATACATATAATTTAAAATGAGATAAATTTCACTGTAGCAGCTGGTGGTGGAATGACGTAAACGAGTCCTGGAATGATTAAGAATTTCAAGCGAGGACGAAGAAATGCACTTTTATACGAGAGATTAAGGTTCACAACTGCGAGGGCTTAACCTTCTTCCTTTCACTCATCCGCTAAAAAATACAAAGTAAAGGAGAATCAACCACGGGAAAAATCAGAACAAAAGATACAACACTAACAAAAAGTAACTAAAATAAACCAACAAAAAATCAACACGAATCAAAATATCAATTACTGCAATCGCATGACTAAAATCTACAATTTTCATATAAATCAATAAAATCTTGAAATCAACGAATCACCGAAAACAGCAATTAACTAATCACGAAAATCACCTTACGTAAATATTTGCTTAAATCAACACTAAATCACAAAAGCTCTCAAATTATCAGTAAAACAAATTGCAAATTCAACGAGTAGTCAAATACCTAAGAAATAAAATTATAGACTGCATTGAAATCATAGGTTCAATCTAGCAAAAATTTAATAAATTAAAATACTTGAAATTATTTTCAAAACACTGGCATATAGAATATGTGACGCAAGAACAAGCATTAAAGCCCCTTATGCTTACCCTGTTGCGATAACAGTTCTGGCGAGTGTGGAAAAAATCATTCAATAGACGATCATCGCTAAGCAGCGTCCGGATCCCATCCTCGATGAATTAGTGTGTAATTATGTCCATGTTAGAGGAAAAACCTATAGTAATTAATCCAGCACTAAATACGGTAGTAATCCAGGACGGAGTCATAAATCCAGCGTGAGTGTATAAATCCTTAAATCCACTTAAATAACGAGACAGAAGGAAAGAGAGCTGCTCCTCGTCACTCCCGTATGAGGTTATGCTAAAGACTGCTTAATTGTGTGAAAAAAACTTCACAAAGACATTAGCGGCAGGCAGATATAACTACTGTAAAGTAGTTGCCATTTAAAAGCAAAGGGGCAATTAGCGACACTTCTGTATGCCAAATGTATAAATACTGAACTATTCAAATTAATAATTTTAAGTTTTTTCAATAGAACACCAGGTTATTTTTGAATCGCTACAGAAATGTTTCTACCTGATAATGAAATGTCACCTTGAAAAGATACTGAATTCAGAATATGGAATGAAGAAACAAAGCCAGATAACTGGGAACTGGTAATCACAGCTGCGGCGGCAGAGGGAGGTGACCTGACTGCATGTAGTAACTATAGAAGTATTACACTTACACTGTCTGTACTAAAAAAAAAAAAAAAAAAAAAAAAATCAGCGAGTTTTCTGTACAGCATATAATGCTGTATGACCCGCTGCCCAAGAAACGTTGAGCCACGACCCGGTGTCAGCCTGTCCTACAGCGTTGCCAGACTCACGACGTGGCTAACTTTAACCTTAAATAGAATAAAAACTACTGAGGTTAGAGGGCTGCAACTTGCTATGCTTGATGATTTGAGGGAGGATGATCAATGTACCAATATGCAGCCCTCTAGCCTCAGTAGTTTATAAGATCTGGGGGAGGACAGAAAAAGTGCGGACAAAAAAAAGAGTGGATGGACAGACAAAGCCATCTCAATAGTTTTCTTTTACAGAAAACTAAAAATTGGATAATACGCTTAGAAATTTAAAAAAAGCAGTTTTAGGAAAGCCGTGAGTTACACGGATCAGATATTTATGTTATGGCATATCGTACAGCAGTATGGAAATTGAAAATCAATTCTGATGACTTTTATTTTTGTTAAGAGAAGGCATTGGAGTGTTCATAATCATCTATCATTTAAGTTCTTGTGTCACAGTTGCATTCCCATTTGATGTGTAAAGGCAATATAAATTATCCATTAATGACGTAGATACAAAGTTAATGCTGACAGAGTCTTGGAAAGAGAAAATAAATGTTATTTGGCCTTTGCCACTTGCCATCTTTTAGATTTCGTGATGAAAAGATGTCTGGAATGAAAACGAAGGCGTCGACTAGAATAAAGGATCATTCTGTTCTAATCAGAAAACGACCATAAGATTTTAAAGTCGTACTTAGTAGAATGAATCATATATAGAGCGAGGCGGAACTCAAAATAAATCTAAGAAAAACGTGAAAGCACATTACACTGAAAAAGATCAAGGAAGTTGTTCTCCTCAGTTAGAGAAAGGCAAACTCTGTAATAACCGATTGTTTAAAAATTGGAGATTACTTAGACTGAAATTGCATACAAAAATATTGCCATACATAAGTCTCTGACGATCTCAATTGCTATACGGACACGAAGAACGGCATTACAATGACAGCGTACCGAATAGAATTTGTCTATTTAAAAACAAAGCTTTATGATTATCGACAGTCTGACAACAGCACTGAGTTGGAAGTTCCATATGTAGATGAGATAATGATGAAAGATCGATGGAGATGGTTTGAACTTGTTATTCTCACAACCCCTGTGAAAACAGTATATGGCAGTGTTTTCTAGACTCCTGTATTCGCCAGAAGAGTTGGACAACCCAGGCCTAATTGGATGAGAACCGTTAGGTGGGAGCCCAGAGATTTGTGCAGATTTGAAGCAGATATGTATGGCACAATTCTGCCGTCCTTCTGAAGTAAGAGAGAGAGAGAGAGAGAGAGAGAGAGAGAGAGAGAGAGAGAGAGCGAGAGAGAGAGAGAGAGAGAGAGAGAGAGAGAGAGAGAGAGAGAGAGAGAGAGAGAGAGAGAGAGGTGAAAATGCCACCACTGTTGAAAACGATCACCTTCCCAAAAAGTATAATTCAGTTAAATATATAAAGGTTTAACTACATCTTTCTCTTTTCAAAAAAAAAAAAAAATAGGTTTTGTAGACATCAATTGGAATTTGGGGTTTTTCTTGAAGACATTATGTGGGTACCTTTTCATAAGATAAAGGTACATTCATTATTCCATTTTCATTGAGAAGACAGCATGGATATACTAGATTTTTCCTGATCAGTGTAAAATGAAAATACTTTTTGCAAGTATGTACAGCAAAAAAAAAAAAAAAAAAAAAAAAAAGTCCAGTTTCAGACTCTATTTGGTTACGTCGAATGATTATTAATAAACGCATAAACATCATAATAAATTGAGATAAAACTCAATTTGTTTGTGTAATTTCCTATTTTACCACACAATTAACAATGAAGCAGACAGATTCCAGTGGTTATGAGGACAATTCAAAATATTGTTATCACCAACATTATCTACATTGGTTATGGCTCTATTACGTTGAACGTAATGGGGTCATAGCATGCTATTGTCCGAATCAGGGCAGTTACTCTACAATAAATCACCAACACAAATAACCCGTTCATATGAAAGGTTTTCTAATGTGCTATATAGGTTTATAATCATAACACTGAATTCAGAGTAAAGTTTTTTAAGTTGTTTAAATATCAGTCATATTGCATTTCGTACACTTTTATAACCTCTCTCTCTCTCTCTCTCTCTCTCTCTCTCTCTCTCTCTCTCTCTCTCTCTCTCTCTCTCTCTCTCTCTCTCTCTCTCTCTCTTAACTTAAGGAAACTCGTCTTTTAACAGTAGAGTTCAAACTTTCAGCTGCCTCAACAAAGCTACGCAGTCGAGTTGCATGAAAGCAATGATTTATCGTTAACAGGAATGAACAGTGACCCATTTAGGTTGTTTGCTTACATTTCACATGAAGTGCAGCATTGCACATAATTTATTTTTATTCACTCTCTTTTGTCTATTGAATCTATTGAACGAGGATTTGCTATGTTCCTCTTATTAGAGTAGAAGCATTATTGAACGGTTATATTTCGACTCATCATTAGTGATAATTAAATGTCACACTGAGGTGTCACCAGATGTCTCTCACCACAGACTGTCTTCAAAATCTAAGCAGTCGTTCTTGACATCTCCCGCTAAGGGAAACGTGAACACTCGTAGTGGAAGATAACAGGCAACGGTGAAAACAAATCCTCACTGGCGGATAGCTACAACTAAATTTGCCATGATTGGAAAGTCCCAACAGTGTTAGCGAAAACTACAAGAAACTGCTATATAAGCGATAGAAGTTAAGTGAATCTGATTATAAGTTTTCCTGGTTTCTTACGTTGATACGTTCAGTTCCTGTATGATTCCTTCATTTATCATGCTAACAGAAGCAAATATTTGTTCCATAGCCAGCAGTCTACATTACGTAATGCATAACATCTATTTTGCTTTTACCCATACCGAGACTGTAGGAAAGAGGTTGTGTGCTTGTGTCTGTACGTGTGACTTTGCGCTTGTACGTTTGCTAGTGGGAATATAACTGTAGAGTAAACTTAGAGTCCATTCGTTATGTATTTTCTTTAGATGTGTAGCATCTGCGAGAAAAAACCGACTTTTTTCAACAGAAACTATCTCAACTATTTTAAAAGAGAGGAACTTCCTGCTTTGTTATATTCGTTTCATTTTTGCGTACTACGACGGTAATTTACCACTTACTATGATTAGCATGTTTACACCTTCAAAAATCAAAGGCCAAGTTTCAGTCAAGGTATGGATATTTCAATCATTTATCTAATAAAAGAAAACTGAGGGGGGGTCATACTTTCATAACAACTGTTTCCCTGCTTGTCTAGTACTTAAGGTTATTAAGAATGTTCTCGATAAAAACTTGCCCCCTTAATACCTAAATGTAATGTACCTAAACTTACTGTATATGCAAGCTTCTGTTTTTTTTTTTTTTTTTTTTTTTTTTTACCTAACAATCAATATTTTGCTAAGCAATTTGCTAAAATTATTCAAAAACATATCGGTGCTCAAAACATAAAATTCATTTTAAAAATCCTAAAACTATTGGTTCTTTGTTTCCCTTCAAGGATCGGCTCTGTCTCTTGATGACGTCGGGCACTGTAGAAGAGTACATGTGCCTCGGATGCAGTTCCGGGGATAACTTTGGTTTGACTCGGCGTCTCCTCAAGGTCAGGGCCGATTCTTACATGGTCCCGAGTTATACGGGTTGCAGATTTTCTAATCCCGAACTTTCCAATGTAAGATCCCACGCTAGAGGTTGCAAGACATCAGTAAAATACCATAGCTTCAAAATCATTCACCAAGCCAAGGATTAGGAACCTGGAGAACGGCTTCTCTTGGAAAGTCTGAACATCAAAAGAATTGCTTGTACCTACGTTAAATTGCCAGGCATCAGCTGTTCCCCTGTTCATAGCATAACTCGATTGTTTGTTTATATTTGTCCGCCCTCTTCTGTTTTTATGCTGCATTCTTTTAGTGTTTTCCTCTTTCACCCTGAGAGCTTCGCCTTGTGTTCTTCCTTTTAAGTTCACTTTAAATTCTCTTTTATTAAATTCAGTTTAAGTTTATTTTTATTAAGTTCATTTTATATTTTCTTTATTATTTTTTTTTAATGTGTAAATGTATTTAAGTGCGTTTGATTATTTAAGTTTAACTGATTTTCCACTTTAAGTTTTCTTATTTTTTGTTTGTTCAATTTTAATTACGCACGCCGAATGTCCTTTTTTTTTTACATTGTTACTATAAATGTCCTGATGATGTGACCACGGGTAAAGAAACGTCGACAATAAATGTTTATACTGGATCAATGTGTGCTCCTGTTCCTGCACCCTTTCCATGCCTACACAGTATATATATATATATATATATATATATATATATATATATATATATATATATATATATATATATATATATATATATATATATATATATATATATATATATATATATATATATATATATATATATATATATATATATATATATATATGTGTGTGTGTGTGTGTGTGTGTGTGTGTGTGTGTGTGTGTATGTATATATTCAACGATTTAACCTGGGGAAATGCTTAACGTGAGCCAGTTATAGACTCTAAATGAATGATTTCGTTACTTACCTCTATTTTTGTATAAAATCTGACTGCTGTTGATTCAGGAAATCGTAAAAAAAAAACAAGGAAAAATGGCAAATTTATCTGAGCTGATGGCTCTACTCACAAGGTATTTGTAAGTAAACATGTCAGGGTAAGTTTAAAATTACGTGTATTTACATGAAATGAACTACCAGAAGATGAAGAAATGGACTAATCAGGCAGGCAAGTCCTGAGAGGTTAATTATCATTGGGAAAACTTGAAGGTATATCAGTCAGTGTGACGATGCTGATACAAGGCACAGTCAAGAGAGATTTCTAAGGCTAACAAACTCTCTGTAAACAGAGAGATTCACGAATTAAAAGCCAGTAAGGATACAGTAAAATATGCATAGGACAAGGTGAGCGCAGAGGGTGCCAGAGAAGCCTTGCACACACAATTCTATGTAATATTTTAAACACAGGCATTTGTGTAACACTGCCCTAACAAGGCAGGGTTGATATGGAAATACTGGCACTTAGAAATGGGAATAGGAAGTTTTAGTACGAGAATTAAAACGGTGTGACTGACTGGAAGAACCTTTGCAACAGATCACTTTACCTTGTAGAAGAGGTGGCTTCAGTGAAGGCAATGGTGGCAGAGGAGGGCTAAGGACTTCACTGGTCAGAATACTAAGGGTCCCTACAAGATAGGACCATGTGGTGGGGGATGGCTCTCTGAAGGACAGACATCTTTGAGAAGTAAGATGATTATTTCTGTCCTTAAAACAGATAAAGCATTAAAAGACGACCCTGTTTGAGCTGGAGAATATGCCCATTAACATATATATATATATATATATATTGTAAAGAGTAGCGCCAAAATAAGCTAGGAAACTCTTCTCCTTCCCTGCTTTGGGTTGGTTTGAACCTTTGAAGGTCGGGGAAATAAGGGCTCAGAGAAAATATAATAGTTTGGGGACAGTAAACTGGCTTTGCACTGTTTTCTTTGGTACAGGGAAAGAAAATCGTTTTCTATGATATCCGGGTCGGCGATCTGGGTCAGGACATCGCCCCCCCCCCTACCCCTGTCCAGAAGCAATAAAAGGTCAGGGCCAGGATAGCTCTCCCTCACACGCGCCCGCTAGTTTAAGCCGAGAACAAGTCCAGTCTTGGGCCGTTGCCCCTGCCCTCCTCTTCCGCTCGCCGCCACGTGGATCCCATCGCCGCCCTGTGTGCCCCGTGTTCCATTCCACGTGGCCTTAGAAGACTGCAAGGGGGATTGCAAGTCTTCCAAACGCGAGCTGACATTAAACGGCGGCCTTTTCATCATCCCAAGGGCGCCCTTTTCCGCCCCAATCTACGACTTGAAGAAATACCTAGGAGAGGGAGGCTACCATTTGTCCACGCTTCCACACGTGTTTCTCGGCAGAAGACGTCGTCATCCCTGCGCCCCTACAAATGTGGTAATGTACCCAAAACGAGTTGCTAGTCACGATTACTTAGCCCTTTTGCATTTATTAATCTCTGGGCCTATAACTTTGTGTTCCCTGATATTCCTTGGTTCAAGCCAGGCCCACGTGTTCACAGCTTCTTTCCTCTGAGTCACAAGTAACGCCTCGGGGAGTCCTTGGCGCCTTCAGTGCACCCCCGAGTAATTCAATCCCCAAATTCCAGCATTAGATGTGTAACGTGGGTCCAAATATCGTTTCAGAAAGACGCCTGTAGCAGAATTATCCTTGGTCCGTGTTCCTGGCATTCCCAAGCTCCCCCCCCCCTTCGGGAGGACTTCTACGGCAGTAATTTACCGTATTTTCAGTTAATTTTCCTTTTGACCTTGTGTGCTATCAAATATAACTATTTTTATATCCACGTGTTTCACGCACTTCCCCTAGTGAAGAGCCCTCCGCTCCGTGTACTTCTTTTTTTGTTTGTGTTTTATATGTCCTGGGTATCTTACAAGGCCATTTTCGAGTAAAAGTAATAATTGTGGAGTCATAAGATCCACCTGCACCAGGAAACATATAAAAATGGCGACCTGACCAGTGATTCTCGTAATGATTGCATCCCCCCCCCTCTTCCCCTTTGTTGTTTGTGTTGCAATTTGTGAAATCGGCAATTAGCTCAGCTAAGCTGGATACGAGACAGATTACGAACCTTTGAAAAGCCAGCGCAACAGGCCAAGGAAATTCTGCGTAAGTAAACTGTGTTTATTTAGCGTAGGACGCTTTAGAAAACGTGACTAGTCCTAGGAATTTTTTTTTATAGTAGGGCGCATGTCCGAGGAAAACGAGAGAGAGAATCGCCGAAACTTAGCTTTGGAAGCCTTTGCACGCGGCTTGCATGCCATTCAATTAGGTTATACAGGTGATAAATCATTAAAGGAATAGTGCGCATATTCCTCCTGTAGAAACGAGTGATTTCGAAACCGAATCATTAGATAAAGGCGCGAGACCTCGACGTCAACCACGTGTTCGAAAGTCAGATTAGCATTGCTGACGCATTTTTACCCTCTCTCTCTCTCTCTCGTTTTAGAAATAGGAGCGAAAGCGTATATTATACGCCCAGGACGGAAAGGGTCAACAACCGTGTTTACGTCGTTCATTCATTTGGCGCAGACGGCCTTGACCGTCCATTCCGTGGCCCAGTTAGGAAAACATTTGTTTGTTTGATTTGCTTCGCTCTACCAAATTTTGCATTGTTGGGGGTCTGACATTATATGTTCTGTATTGTTCTGTTTTTTCTGTGGTTTTGTTTTGTGCTGTTACTACGGCTGCGTGTGTTGCCTATCTGTTGTGATTGTGGGATGGCCCCCCCACCTAATTGTCCTTGAGAATAACACTTCTCCCATAAGTCATTAAAACTAGCGCCCTCGCTGATCAGACGTCGTTTGTGCGGAAATTCCCGGGCGCCTATATATTCTATTCTTGTCCCCAATAAATCCGTGTCGTCGGTCCGTTGGTGAGACCGATTCATTTTCCATTCAGTCCCCAAGTGAGCCCGTTTTGTCGGTAATTCGGGAGACCTAAATATATATCCCAATCTAGTCCCCAAGTAAGCCCGTTCGTCGTTACCTTGGGAGACCAATCGTTGCTAAATTCATCGTCCCCAATCAGCCCGCTTCGTCGGTAAATTGGGAGACCAATCATCGCTAATTCATCGTCCCCAATCAGCCCGTTTCGTCGGTAAATAGGGAGACCAATCATTGCTAATTCATCGTCCCCAATCAGCCCGCTTCGTCGGTAAATCGGGAGACCAATCATCGCTAATTCATCGTCCCCCAATCAGCCCGCTTCGTCGGTAAATCGGGAGACCAATCATTGCTAATTTATCGTCCCCAATCAGCCCGTTTCGTCGGTAAATCGGGAGACCAATCATTGCTAATTCATTGTCCCCAATCAGCCCGCTTCGTCGGTAAATCGGGAGACCAATCATTGCTAATTCATCGTCCCCAATCAGCCCGCTCCGTCGGTAAACCGGGAGACCAATCATCGCTAATTCATCGTCCCCAATCAGCCCGCTTCGTCGGTAAATCGGGAGACCAATAATTGCTAACTCACCGTCCCCAATCAGCCCGCTTCGTCGGTAAATCGGGAGACCAATCATTGCTAATCCTCGTCCCCAATCAGCCCGCTTCGTCGGTAATCGGGAGACCAATCATTGCTAATTTATCGTCCCCAATCAGCCCGTTTCGTCGGTAAATCGGGAGACCAATCATTGCTACTCATCGTCCCCAATCAGCCCGCTCCGTCGGTAAATCGGGAGACCAATCATTGCTAATCCTCGTCCCCAATCAGCCCGCTTCGTCGGTAATCGGGAGACCAATCATTGCTAATTTATCGTCCCCAATCAGCCCGTTTCGTCGGTAAATCGGGAGACCAATCATCGCTAATTCATCGTCCCCAATCAGCCCGTTTCGTCGGTAAATAGGGAGACCAATCATTGCTAAATTCATCGTCCCCAATCAGCCCGCTTCGTCGGTAAATCGGGAGACCACTCATACGTCCTTTGAAAAGGTGTCCAAGATTCCCACAGCTCTGGGAAATTAATTCTGTGTGTTACTAGCGTCCTCTCCCGCCTGCAAAATGTCGACACGGTCTCAGCAGAGCGAGGATTTCAAGTTCTTCATGTCCTCAGGGAAGGAACTCGGCCTTTCCGGGAGAGAACTAAGAGACTGGGTACAGGAGAGGATGGACGCCATACAGGCAGAAAGACAGGCTCAGGAGAGACGAGACGAAGCCGCACGGCAGGAACGAGAAGCAGAGAGACAGGAACGGGAGGCAGAGAGGCTGGCTCAGGAGAGACGGGAAGACGCAGAGAGACAAGAACGTGCAGCAGAAAGACTGGCCCAGGAGAAACGAGAAGAAGCCGAGAGGGAAGAAAGGGACAAGCAGCGTGCCCATGAACTCGCAATGCTGCAACAGAGTGGCCCTTCGCCTCCACCTGCCCCCCAGGGGATGAGTGCCTTCAGCCAGGCTCTCGCCTGCATGCCGAAGTGGACGGAGGCTGAGCCCGAGGTGTGGCTCGACAGCGCCGAGACAGTGCTAAAGGCCTGCCCCCTGAGTGCCGCCGAACTCTCCCTGGTGTTGGGCAAGTTCCTTGGAGGGAAGGCCCTGATTGCCTACAGGGCCCTCCCGCCGGAGGAGCAGGAAAATTGGGAGGTCGTACGCCAGACTATTGCCAAGGCGTACGAGATAACCCCTGAACGCTGGAGGAGGCGCTGGCGCGGGCTAGTGAAGGAGGCCAATCAAACCTGGGCAGACTGGGCCTACAAGTCCGAGCGTGCCCGTGCCAAATGGTTCGAGGCCGTGGGGGTTACGACCCTCAACGATGCCATCGAACAAATACAAATAGAGAACTTCCTACTCTACACCCCGCCGGCCCTCGCCACGCACATCGCCGAGAAGGAGCCCCCCACCTTAGCTGATTGCTGCCGAATAGCGGATCTATGGGACACCCATCACCCCCAGGAGAGCTCGCTGCAGCGCAAAATTACGCCACCCGCCTACCTATCGGGTGCCCCTCCGCCGAAGAATGGGCAATCACAGAAGCCCATCGTGTGCGGGTTCTGTAAAAAGATCGGGCATGCCAAGGAGCAATGCCGCAGTAAACCACCCGCGTCTCTCTCTCCCGGACAGCCCCCTGATAAGTCGCCTGCGCCCTCTGCCGGGGCAGTGCGAAGAGATTTCAGCCAAACCTTTTGCACGGCGTGCAAGGTTTATGGCCACTCTTCCTCATGGGCAAAATGCCCTAGAAATAATAAGGCAGGAACTCCCGCCGTCGCCCTGGCAGTAACGAATCCCGAGTCCTTAGGCCCTCCTGCCGAGGGTCCCATCTATGTGGCACCTCCTCGAGGTAAATACTCAGCACGCCAGGTCAAGGCATTTGACGACTCTGGCGCGCAAATTTCCCTCATAAGGAGGGACAAAGTTCCCTATGGAGCTAGAATTGACCGACGCAAGCTCGTCACCATTGAGGGCATAAACGAGTTTAAGATGATCCTCCCAACGGTCCAACTGAGGGTCACCCGACCCCACAGAGCCAGGACCCTTCGTCTCGCCGTAGCGAAACACATTCCAGGAGGCTATGACGTCATCCTGGGCCAAGACTTTGCGTCCCCTTTCAAGCCACAACCATTACGGGGTCCCCATTCCCCAATAAATCATCCAAATCCGAGTCCAGTGCCCGGCACGGCATCAGTGCCAGTGCCGAGGCCTCGGCCAGATCTCCCTTCAGGAGAATCTCGGCCTTCAACTCCTCTGCCAGTGCCCCTTAGGCGCACTGAGCAGTGCCAGTCTCCGTCCGTCCAGACAGACGAGACCACCACCACATCGCCACCAGCGCCAGTGCCAATGTCAGTGCCTGAGCTGGTCACCTCTGCAAGCAAGTCGACCCCGCCCCCTCCGGCCGTCCCCTCTCTCTCGCCGCCCGCCGCAGATTCCTCCGCGAGTCATGATTCTGCCCCGCCTTCCTGGGCCGATGAACTCTGCGATCTGCGCCGGTTAATGTCCGAGATGGCGAACAAAATTCCTGGGTCAGTTGTCGCAGCAGCTGACCCAGATGGCACCCCTTGCCGCCCTTTGGCCTCGGGCCCTCCGATCCCCCGGCCAAGGACAACGGTCCAAGGAGGAGAGGTTCGCGGCGGAGTTACCACGGGTGTGGGCGATCGCAGGTAGTCCACAAGGAGCCCCGAGCTCTTCTGGCCCCTGTGCAAACCTGGCATAGGGCCCCCTTCTTCATCTTTGAACGTCTTGGCACCTTTCATCCAGGAGAGGATGTCAAGGCCTTCCGCTATCTTCTTCCTTTCCTTTGGAATTTCTATCCCTCATCCTTCTCTATCGATCTTTCCTTCACACTTTCCCTTACTTACCACCGCAAGCGGCAGTTAATATATGGGATATCATCCCCTTTTGAAATGTATAAATCATTTTATTTTGAAGCAGTAAGAGAGACAGAGTGGGAAGTGGCACGCCCTTACGCCCGTCCTTTGGCACAAGGCAGGCGTGTCAACTCTTCCTGAAGGGGTCGCGCCCTTTGGGTTTCTTTCCCCGCCCTTGGGCTGAGAGTTAGCTCTGACCGTCGTCTGTTGGCGACGGAAGTTAGAAAAAGAAGTAAATCATAAATACCTCACTCTGTTATCCTTTATTTTCTACGTATATTATTTACTTTTGCATTTAATCTTTTCTTTTTTTTTTACGAATCTTGAGTCACAAGACTCCTGCCCTTACGAATTTTAACGTTGCCTTTTTAATCACCGCGGTGCGGCCCGCCCTTTAGTATGAAGTAATATCCTTCGTTGTTGTTCTGTGTAGTTTCCTTTATTTTTATTTACATTTCTTTTTTTTTAATTATCCATGTGGAGAATGTTATCCTTGTCCATTTTCCCCTTCATTTGTTTATCCTCCCATTCATAAGTCGAGTAGTCTATTTTTAGCTTACACCCGAGTTGTAAGCTGCAGACGTAAAAATTTAGCGTCATTTAAGTTGGCGAGTTAAAACCCGCGAATAATCTCTTTGCCTCACAGCTGTCAAGTTCTTGCCCCTTCAGATTAGCGTTCGTGGGAAATATTAGTTATGCTCGTCGAGCTTGTGAACAATTGGAGGTCGATTGAAAAGAAGAATTGAATTCTATTATTACAATTTTGGTAAAGGGGATATTATTTAATACCTACAGTGTATTGTCACGAATGCCGCCTCTTCAAGGCACAAGTAATAGCATGCCTGTAATTCCAGGATAGCATTAAGGAATCAGTGGGTCTACATTTGTTTCCTTTTAAATTCTGCCTTGTATGTTTTATTTTGTTGTTGTTATTTTGAAATTTTGAAGTGTTCTTTGTTTATTTTCTTTTGAGCGCCTTATTACCCCAGTAAAGTAAATCGAATAAAGAATGGGTAGAAACAGTACTTAGGAAGTATTTGAGCAATAATTAATTTGCAAGCAAGTTTACCCTTTTATTGTATATTCTAAATTGCACTCTGCTCCTAAAGTAAATCTTCAGTTTGTTATTGATTAGTGTGGCATCAGAGTTTTACAAATAAAGTAGAGTAAAGGTTGTAGCAAAGTAAAAGATAGAATAAAGTCGAACGTTTTCTTCGCTCATTTTTGCTTTTGTCAATATTCGCACCCGTTTATAGGTGTGAATATTATCTTGCCAGGGGAGCTGTAAAGAGTAGCGCCAAAATAAGCTAGGAAACTCTTCTCCTTCCCTGCTTTGGGTTGGTTTGAACCTTTGAAGGTCGGGGAAATAAGGGCTCAGAGAAAATATAATAGTTTGGGGACAGTAAACTGGCTTTGCACTGTTTTCTTTGGTACAGGGAAAGAAAATCGTTTTCTATGATATCCGGGTCGGCGATCTGGGTCAGGACATCGCCCCCCCCCTACCCCTGTCCAGAAGCAATAAAAGGTCAGGGCCAGGATAGCTCTCCCTCACACGCGCCCGCTAGTTTAAGCCGAGAACAAGTCCAGTCTTGGGCCGTTGCCCCTGCCCTCCTCTTCCGCTCGCCGCCACGTGGATCCCATCGCCGCCCTGTGTGCCCCGTGTTCCATTCCACGTGGCCTTAGAAGACTGCAAGGGGGATTGCAAGTCTTCCAAACGCGAGCTGACATTAAACGGCGGCCTTTTCATCATCCCAAGGGCGCCCTTTTCCGCCCCAATCTACGACTTGAAGAAATACCTAGGAGAGGGAGGCTACCATTTGTCCACGCTTCCACACGTGTTTCTCGGCAGAAGACGTCGTCATCCCTGCGCCCCTACAAATGTGGTAATGTACCCAAAACGAGTTGCTAGTCACGATTACTTAGCCCTTTTGCATTTATTAATCTCTGGGCCTATAACTTTGTGTTCCCTGATATTCCTTGGTTCAAGCCAGGCCCACGTGTTCACAGCTTCTT
This sequence comes from Macrobrachium rosenbergii, assembly GCA_039081455.1. NCBI lineage: Eukaryota > Metazoa > Arthropoda > Malacostraca > Decapoda > Palaemonidae > Macrobrachium > Macrobrachium rosenbergii. Next base: position 10,901,629 of record JANJGK010000018.1, read on the forward strand.
TCCTCTGAGTCACAAGTAACGCCTCGGGGAGTCCTTGGCGCCTTCAGTGCACCCCCGAGTAATTCAATCCCCAAATTCCAGCATTAGATGTGTAACGTGGGTCCAAATATCGTTTCAGAAAGACGCCTGTAGCAGAATTATCCTTGGTCCGTGTTCCTGGCATTCCCAAGCTCCCCCCCCCTTCGGGAGGACTTCTACGGCAGTAATTTACCGTATTTTCAGTTAATTTTCCTTTTGACCTTGTGTGCTATCAAATATAACTATTTTTATATCCACGTGTTTCACGCACTTCCCCTAGTGAAGAGCCCTCCGCTCCGTGTACTTCTTTTTTTGTTTGTGTTTTATATGTCCTGGGTATCTTACAAGGCCATTTTCGAGTAAAAGTAATAATTGTGGAGTCATAAGATCCACCTGCACCAGGAAACATATAAAAATATATATATATATATATATATATATATATATATATATATATATATATATATATATATATATATATATATATATATATATATATATATATATATATACCCTGTTTGAGCTGGAGAATATGCCCATTAACATATATATATATATATATATATATATATATATATATATATATATATATATATATATATATATATATATATATATATATATATATATATATATATATATATATAATTAAAGTAGAGTTTGAAGTGTAGGTCTATAAAGGTCATGTGAAGCATCTTTAAACGAGATTTTTTACACAAGACGGATCTAGAAACAATTAAAAATAAAAGACTGGATGTCACTGAAGATGAGAATCGGACTACACGTGAACTGAACACACGGATAAATCGATTCCCTGTATTCAATATTACAGTGGGTATAAATAATACTGTAATAAGTTTTTTCACCACCATTGGCTTCAGATGACCTCATTAAATTTATATGACCCTCTTGACACCATGCTTTATGGCTGACATGCATAAAACCCATAATTTTCATTCTTTGAGAAAATGCGATGAAATTGGATACTGCTGATTCTACAGTGTTTCAAGAAGTTTGCGTGCGGAGAAGAAATTGTTAACAATGTGGATGGCCATGCAGAGTAGATTCAGATATCCAAAAATCCTTAAACAAAACTTACCACGCATCATTAATGGGTTCTGTGGATTTTGTATCCTATCACACAAGTCCTTCTATTGCTGTAATTGCGTTGAACTTCGTGCCGAAAGTAACCGAGTCTGGCAACTCTGAGCACTGGCTGAAGAAATTCCCAGATTATTCTGATAGCTATTACATCTTTATAACCCCTGGGAGACTCGCATAAGGACAATTTCATTCATGCGAAAGACCGTGCCAAAGGAAATGCTTATATTTGGTTGGGTTCCATTATTACTTTTCCTTTTTATTGTATGATGATATATAAAAGTAATAATTAGAATTTTTGTTCTTATTCTTAACGGCAGTTGTGAGAACACAGCTCCTTCACCCTTGCGTGATTCACTTTTTTTCTTTTCAAAGATTTGCCTTTAAATAATCACAGAAAAAATAATTATTAAAGGGAATGAAATCTGCTCAGTAATAACCAATTACATTATAATGAAATATAATGTAAATCCTTTAGTGAATATTGCGGAAATATGAGGGACATCATGAGAACTCATTTACATTAATATCCCCATGGAGACGATGGATAGCGCATTTCATTTCAAACTAAATCTGATATTACCAACCTCCAGAAAAGAAATGCGACAGTCTTTTATACTCGACATCGGGAAAATAACCTAAAATATAACGTGGCTTTTTAATGCATAAATATATATATATATATATATATATATATATATATATATATATATATATATATATATATATATATATATATATATATATATGTGTGTGTGTGTGTGTGTGTGTATGTATGTATGAACAAAGTTACAGCCATGAATGAAAAGGTAAACAATTGAGACGCTAAGTACTGTGACCAAGACAGGTCACAGCAACTGAAGATATACAGAGACAAGGGCGTATATATATGGTGTGTATAAATCGTAAGGGAATACAAAAAGTTTGGGAGGTCACAGAACGGTCAACAGATTAACATTGAAATCTACCTGTTAATCTGGTATTTAAATCTGAATGTCGTAGTGTGACCCCCACTCAACTTTGAATAATGTTGACATTACTATTTAAATCTGAATGATTTGAGTCAAATGTCTAATGAAGGGTTTTTACTGTCTGTATAAATGACGAACGTCTGTGAATTTTTGGAAATAAAGTGACAATATAAAGACAATGTTCCATTGATTGAGTAAATAAAAAAATAAGAAGATAAAGTCACTAACAATATTATTACCTTACACGCAGCTTTCTTAATCACTTATGTTAATGGCTATCGTGAAAACTGTCCGCTAACAACACTTGATAGGAATGACATTTTTCATTGTTCTTTTTGAGTTGCTAATGGGGATTTCGTTCTCTTTTCGCTTACGTCGTTATGAACAATGTCTATTGTTTGGGGACATTGCGCGTCCAAAAAATTCAAAACGGGTCCATAACAACGGGTAATGTCTTGTTCATTGAGGACAGATTCGAGGTATTCTTCTCAATTATTGTCTTCCTTTCTCTTGAGGAAAAAAATATGACAAAAATATTCCTTGGAAAAAGACTGGAGGTGCTTTTCCTCTTGATCTCTCCTATTTGGTATTGCCGTTCGTAAAAGTGTTAATTGAAACAATAAATCTTGTTTAGATATCTGTTTGATCTTAGGTTTGGTTTCGGCTATCGGGCCGTTGATTGGATATGATCATTCCGCTATAGCAACATAATTTGTGACTGAATATTGGGAAGAAGGGCCAAAACTGTGATAGTATACCAAATACATCATGAAAATCGCAGAATTATCGAAGTTCTTTTCATAATTCCTGTCCGGAATTATTGCCTCACCTTACATATAGATCTATACACTTATGAAAACTCGAACAGGTACGCAGATACACACACTCGCATATATATATATATATATATATATATATATATATATATATATATATATATATATATATATATATATATATATATATATATATGTGTGTGTGTGTGTGTGTGTGTGTGTGTGTGTGTGTGTGCGTGTGTGTGTGTGTACATATACGTCCGACAGCTCATGGAAGAAAAACTGGAGTGAATATCAAGAAGGAGCTGCCTCGCTGTCAGTGATAGACTTCCTCCCTGCCCCCCTCCCCCCCCCCCCCCCTCTCTCTCTCTCTCTCTCTCTCTCTCTCTCTCTCTCTCTCTCTCTCTGTCAGTCCGATCCGAATTTAACAGTATATGATTTCACAACAATAACGAAAAAACAACCGCAACTGATGAAAGACATGTCAGTAGGTCTACGGGGAAGAAGTGTGGTTTGGACATGCGTACAACTTCAATAAACCAGGGACCGTTCAGTTGCCTGATTAATTATCAACTCGTTTTCAAGACTGGTATGAGATCGCTATCGCATAAAGAACGGAGATGGCAGGTTGTCAGCTTGACAAATAGCTTCAGAATATCCATATGTTGGCTTTATAAATATTAGATTATTATCAGGATAATAATTTTAGACACCTTTAAAAGAGCTGCAACAGTTTTCGATTTCCTGTATGTGTTAATGAACGCGTTTCAGTTTGCTTCGGCGTTTCTGAGGGAAAGTGTAGGCCGAATGGTCTAATATAGGAATTTCCGATATATGGTGATTTTTTAGTGGACTAAGTACTTAGATATGATGATGGTAATACCTCAAGGTACTTAAGAATTTGTATTTTATTGGCAAGGTATAATTAAGATGCGTTTGGCTGAAGATGAACACTGAAAAAATGTGGTAATTTCGTCACCAGTAAATTTTTTAATGAGGGGGTAGTTTCATGACAAAAGCGTTTAGTCTACTAATACACATGTGCAGATGATGATGGATTTCTTTCGTCGTCTCGTCGATTAATTATTTCTTGATCTCAAAAGTTGTGCCCATAACTATGAAGTTTTTATTTGTGGATTAAGTAGTTAGATATGATGATGGTAATACCACAATGTACTTCAGATGGCTTAACATGAACACTGAAAAAAAAAAAGTTGGCAATTTCGTCGCAAGTAACTATCACAGAAGCATTTAGTCTGTTACTTTTTATTGTGGCGAGGATAGTCAACCTAGCTCTTAGTGTTGATTTGACTGAGGTAATAAACAATTATATTAATAATTCAAATAAATTTTGATAAAATTTGACGTAAATTCTGGTAAATAAAAAATTATATTATAAAGGATTTGGATTTAGTGTATAGGTTAATCATGCGTCTGGCAGCCCCGGGAAAAAAGGTGAAATGTCAGGTGAAAAATGAGAATAAACCCAGAAAACTGAAGGAAATGGTGACGTACAAATGGAAATTCCATTTGCTTTTTCTGTGTTAGTATGTCTGTCAGTGGACAGGGTTTGATTTTGAGTTAAAAACCTTTCTGGGGTGACATAGAGGTCGTGTGCAAAATTTTGTCTGGGTCTGTAAAGCGGTTTGGATTTCTATAGAAGCTAAACCAATATACAAACATTCACTTACACACACACACGCACACACACACACACACACACACACACACATATATATATATATATATATATATATATATATATGTATATATATATATATATATATATATATATATATATATATATATATATATATATATATATATATATATATATATATATATGTATGTATGTATGTATATGTACCCTATATATATATATATATATATATGTGTGTGTGTGTGTGTGTGTGTGTGTGTGTGTGTGTGTGTGTGTGTGTGTTTGTGCATTGTATATATAAATATATCTGGGATTAACTAATTTTGTAGCAAATATCGATAGCCTACTCTTCAAATTCCATGTACGGATTATTAGATACTCACCTACTTATCGATCGTTAAGCAATTTTTTTTTATTATATCACTAATAAGGATATCAAATTAACCTTCTGCTCTTTCCAAATAAGATTTATATCGTAGAATCATGACAGTTATTTTCATGGCTTCGTATAATGAATGTATAAATTTTCATTTTCATTTTGTTATAGAAAGATTAATTTTTTTTTTTAAGTTAGCCTCGTCATTGCAACATTGCTATAAGCGTTTTTTGCTCACGTGCGTTTATGTCATTTCAAATATAAAAGATATACTTTTTCATTACATTAACGACAATTGTGTCAAATATCTTCAGTGCGATTATTCTCAATAGGTATGAGAGAAAAACTGATCAATTCTTTCAGGTGAACAAACTGATAACATGAAAGGATCGAATTACACAGGTCAAGTATTTATTTTATGACTGTGCAGCGGTGTGCTGAATTTTAAAATCCGCTTGTAATGGCTTTAATAGATTATGAGAAAACATTTGAAAGTGCCCACAGTCCATTATTATGGAAGGTCTGTCATCATAATGGCAATCCCTTTAAATATATAAAATATATTGAAAGTATTCATTCATTTCTTGTTGAATGAATTTGCAGTAAATAGTGAGGTGTCACAAGGAAAATTATTTCACATTTCTTGTTTACCTTGCTCTTAGAATTTATAATAAAAAAAAAAGATGGTCGGAAGTGGAAGAGCGCGTCCAAGAGTAACGATGGAAAGCTAACAAACTTCAAATAAACAGATGATTTTCCTCTTAAGCAAAGCACCACACCATTTACACCGCTTGCTTAATAGCATGCATCCAATATCTAGAGAAACTGGACTCAAAATAGCCATACAAAAACAGAACTAATGAGAAAATAAACGCTCAGTATGCTTATATCCGACATTAATCTAGCATTACCTATTCCACGCTTGTTTTCTTTTGCAAAGGCTATAATTGTATGCATTTATAAATACCACTTATATCCTCCATTACATGTCCCAATTACCTCTCTCTCTCTCTCTCTCTCTCTCTCTCTCTCTCTCTCTCTCTCTCTCTCTCTCTCTCTCTCCTCTTTACCCATTCAGCTCAAACACCCGACGTCTAACGGTTAAGGAACTGATTTCCCGGGTTCCCCTCCTACTCATTCATCGTCCCTCTTTATCCCACAGATTTATCCATCCCTCTTCATCACCTTTTCTTGGTTTCCTAAGATCCTTTCATGGAGCGGATTCTAAAGCTACTCAGACTAGCATAAGTGCCAGGGATTTCTTACTTTTGGTTAAGAATGATCTTAATCTCTACATAATCCTTTTTAATTAAGAATGATCTTAATCTTTACATAATCCCAATTTATTTATTGAATTTTATTGGAAAATCCAAGGTCGTTTGTTATGGTGACAGGAAAAGCAGCTAGTGGTTACATCATGCCAAAAGTATCCTGTCTAAAATTTCATTCTTTCATGAAGATAATTTTATATTATGTAACAAGGAGGATACTATTCCTAAAATACCTCTCTTGCCACTGACACAAGTTGGTAAACTTACTGTGCTGCAAGGGAAGATATTCTCATTCTAATATTTCAATATATGCTATTCAATGATTGGTGTTTAAAACGTATGATTAAGAAACAAAGATTTTTTTTTTTTTTGGTTAGCTTACGGGGATTCGGTTTGATCTTTTCCTTTAAAAATACTAGATAGCTTATTTCTCGAAATGTAGTCGAACTTTTGAGCTTGTGTAATATGAGAATTTACACTCATGCGTAGGGGCACAAATACGACATAGAAAACATTTTTTTTAGAAGTTATTATCTTTGAATAGCATAACATATATGAACAGGAATACCAATCCCGATATTAAGAAGGTAGAATAGGAAGCCCAATGAAATATATAACTGTTTTTTTCAGTGAAGAGGCATTTCATAAGTAAGATGTCCTTGTATTTAAGAGGTCCTTAATAAGCATGCGTAACGTATTTAAATAGTATTTCATGTAAACGAAAAACCTTCCTGTTATACGAGTGGCTTTTTAGACCTAATCAACGATTCCACTACCAGTAAGGGACTCATATTATAAAGGTCTTCCATATTACTTGAGGTACCTTTCATATTTCAGCTATCCTTGTACAAAACATAAATTCCTTCATATCCTGACACCGTTAACTGAATGAAATCATTCTAGTGACCTATGATGATTTGATATTAAAAGTTTAAGTTTTTTGAAGTTTTGCATAATAAAGGTCTCTTTAAGCACACCAGCCTTTTATAGATAGTGTATATTGTGTCAGTAGTTCTTAAGGTATTACATACATAATAAATTTATAAGTGTAGTTCCATTTAAAGATTTATTGTCCATGGTGGCCTAATTAAACCAGACAATTTGTTTTTAATTTTTGTTTTTTTTCTGGACTTTTATTCTGAAAAACACCACAAGATTTGCAGTGCTTGTTTAATTGAATGCACCATATACCTAGAGAGAAGGGACAAAAACGAAGGTCAAGAATATTAGGTGTTAGATGAATGGTGAAGTACAGAGGTTCCTTATGTAGAGGAAATAATGATGAAAGAAGGAGATGGCTTGGACATATCCTTCACATACCCCATGTGAGAATAGTGTGTATTGCAATAGCTGGGCCCCTGTGATAACCAGAAAAGTTGGAAGACCCATACTTCTTTGAATGAGAACTATGAGAAGGGAGACTAGAGATGAGTGGAGATTTGTGGTAGATAAAGCACAAAAGTGACATGAGTGAAAGATATTCAGAGGCCCATTTCGTCATAAGGGCATGAAGGCGATGATGAGAAGTACCAAAAATAATTAACAAAATATTTAATATTTAAAAGCATAAATAATATTAATCTTTGGAGTGTAACATATAGTTAACTAACATTTTTTTTTTATAAAATAATCAGTTAATATCGACTAATTTTCTTTATCTATATTTTACGTATATTCTTTCACAAGAGAAATATTTTTCCTCAGTAGGATAAATCACATCAATATACACAAGTTATCTATTAAAATTCAAACGTATTTAAAAATTTCCTAGGTCTCCGTTGTTTACAAGAAAATCAAACGAAATTAGTTCAGGTAGAATAACTTAGTAACACTTTTGTCTTGAAATGAAATGACCCCAAAAATACAGTGTAAATCTATAATGATTCTTGTAGAAATATAAGTAAATGGGTTTTTGCTCAAAAACTTTTCTAAAACAAGAACCAAAGGCGTCTTACTTTTGACATGTAAATTAATTAGCTTTATATATTTTTTGTTTTATTTGCTCCTATGTGATATATGATGCTACTGAAGCTAAACAGAGTTTGCTTTAAAATTAATTTTTTCCTCAATAAAACTATATACTTTTTGACAGTCGAATTAACAAGCCTTATATAAGATATTTTATTTACTTTTGTCTAAACAGTGGAGAAAGCCTGGGCTTTAGTCCTAAAACTAGATAAAATAGCTACAGGTTGCGCACACAAAGGAAAACCAAGCATACGTTTCATTTTGAGAGGAGAACTTTATGGTTTTATACTCCAATGAAGAAGGAACTTAACAGTAAAGTGTTTCATGTATTATAGTGAGACGTTTTAATTCCATCGAAATTCATTTCAAGTATAGAGCACAAGAAACACTATCTTATTGCTCCAGCTCATGAATTTGAGGCAGATAATGTTTTCACCCCTTTCTTCGTGTGTGCCTGCTTGACCGGAATGTGAAGAACCGGTGCTCCGCAGATTAATTTTTCCTGTAGAATTTTTACGAATTAACTTGAGAAACTGATTAAAAAATAACGATTTACTAACATAATGACTGAAGTTAGTCGTGTGGCGAAATCAACACTATGAATACATCAGTCTAGTTTAATTAAATTCTGGATCCCCAGTCTTAATTTAGCCTATCCTGCTAAAACTCACAGATAAAATATTGGATCTCTGCTGCTTCAGCTACTGTAACACAGTATGTTATATATTGAGTGACCTAGGGGGAGAAATGCTCTTAACTGGGTGCTCATGTATTTATTTGCGACGATTGAATAAAGTACACACAAAACTACGTATTCTAACAATTTCATAATAACAGTTACACAAATGTCGGGGTGAAATCACGCTATTGCCTAAAATTTGTGCTCGAGAATGTCTTCCATTTAAGGCTATGGGAAAGATTAACGAACAGATTAAAGTTCAAGGTTATAAAGCCAGCCTGACTTGCATAAGCGAATTAACTGACGATTTTATTTTTTTGTTTGATTTCTATGTGCATGAATTATGTTTATGAGGAAAAAATTAAATCGCCTTGATTTATTGCCCTTCTTTTCTTCAAGTATAATTATGTCAATATAGATACTGATAGTTGTGTGGCACACAAAACATTTATCTACTTATTCAAAGATTCATTTATTCCTTCCTCTGCTTCGTATATTGACGCTAATAAATGGGTGTGAGAATTTCCAATTATAACATTTCAGATATAAGAACTCTTTGGACTTATAAATATACACTAACTTGTACTGGCATTTCAGATCATAAGAGTGTCTGAATCTGAGTCTAAGAAGCTGGATGAGCTCTTTAGATGCTGTATGTAATGACTTCAACCTACTATGAGATTCAGAGCCTTTGTCCTGGTGTTTTTCCGGAATAACTTTTTTTCTGTGCATTTGACAAAGATATTACTTAGCCATAGTATACTTTATATCCCTACCTAATTTTCGTAAGCATTCTTTATTACTTATCCTAGAGAACGTATATTCCTAAGAGTAAAATAAAGCAGCCGAAGCCAGTGGTGGAACACTCTAATGTATGGGTTCAGAGTTATACGTGACATAAACATATGACGTCCCAACTCTTCCCACAAGGTGATGACGACAAACAGCTGTCTCTGAAATTCTGAATGAATATTCGTACCTTGTCAAGGTTTCAAGAATATTCTGTGATTCGACTTGCACAATTGTTTAGAAGTAAGGAGGTCCTTGGCAAACCCTACGTAAGCATGAACAGGTAAATGAATAATAGGGCCCTCTTTTTGGGTAAGGAGTACACCCGGACATCCAAGTTTTCGTCATTTGTTGATTTCCCTAAGGCGCAGAAAATTATAAATGCTCTATAAAGCAATAATTGTTGATTTCTTAGTAAAATATAACTTGCGGAACAACATTAAAACTTGCTTTGCCAAAAAAAAGTCCTGGGTTATAATACATCACTGAATGACCTCTAGTGCTTGGGCTTAGCCCGAAACGCCATAATCCACCCAATGATTATAATGACAAGTTTTCTCATATGTAATTATGTTAAATAAAAGATCCATGTAAGGGCATGTCATTTCATATGATCGCTCCTGTCCTCTAGGTGGCAGAGTACAACAATGGCTGAATTGTAACATTATAATGAAAGTTGTTTTCATATTCCACAGAATATTACCGGCATGGTAGTCCGATTGTTGGTAGGCTTTTAAATACCAAGATTGCTTCCACACTAAAAAGTAGAAGTATACTCGGTCCCTCAATTTGTTCACTTGAATGATTCTTAACTGAAAGTGATGAATTGGCAGATCATCCAATTACGACCTACAATAAGCAACTGTTTGTCTCTAAGATTAGACGAAGTCATTCTGGACTCATAAAACCTGATAATAATAAGAGAATGAAAACGTTAACAGTAATTAGCTGCTCGTACATTATACAGCAAAAGTCAAGCGACCATTTATTTTTCCCCTTTTTCAGACATCAAGAGTACAATAAAGTGAATCCAACCAATTGTCTATCTATTTCAATGATCGTCACTGCCATATTAGGAAAAATATCAAAGGAGTTACGACGAATACCAAAGTTTTCTTCACTTTGTTAATTGATTTTTAATTATATAATTTTTCAATCGAGAAATAGTGATAGAGAGTAATTTATCGGGTTACTTGAGGAAACCCTTTTCTTCAAGTATTCTAGCACTCGACCTCATGGCATAAATCCCATATACTACTACTACCGCTGCTAAAGTACAAAGTGTAAACAAGGAGTATTGGTTGTATTTCATTGTTGCCAGAGGTTGGGACTTTTTCACGAATAACCAATTATGTCTCGAGGAGGAGGTAAGTTAATGACGTCATAAGTTACGTCATTATATCTTCGAAAGACATTCCTCTGATGTCTACAAGAAGTCGGTGTTACTCTTATAATTACCAGAATTATGCAACTTTCTTAGTACAGAGTACAGTCAAAAATTAGGTAGGGATGTAAGATACCCTGTGACAAAGTGTCATCTTTGTCAGGTACGTTGATAAAATTTTATTGCCGAAAAACACCGGGACATCGGCTGTGAATCTCATAGTAACCTTCAAATTTCAAGTGGCTTCCGCCATTCTGTGTACTGTTCTCATGACCTGGGGAAGCTCATAAATGAATAATCTTAAGTATCAAGTAAAATAAAAGTTTTCATCTGAATAAAAAGCGTTGTCTTATTTTACCTAAATTTACTTCAACTTATGTGTAAGAGAGATTTCCTCTACAAGGGTATATGCATCACACTTGGCATTCTTCACAATAAAATATCGGTTATATGACTTCCATTCTTTTGTCTTTTTTGTAATTCCCAAGGTTTATTGTCTAATAATATTGTGGAAATCACAAAATGTCTATCTGTTTGGTCAATCTTTTGTATGATTAACTCTGGAATGTGTCAGTTTTACATCCGTTCATACTTCCTAAATTACTCAAGCTGAAATTTTAAAGACGAAAGTTTTTCATCTAGTGATAGGTGATGTCTTTCTGCACTGTTCTCTTCCAAAATCAGTGTTTACTTTTGGACTGCCTTGCTCATCCTGTTTTCTTAGTCGGATAGAAAAGGAACTTTGCTATCACCCCTATATTCCATTGCTGAAAATATTTAACTAAAAAGCATATAACACATCTTTTTCTGACCGATGTTTTTATTGTTAATACATTTGATATTTCTTAAGCATCTGACATGCGAATTTCTGTTGACCTCACTCCTTCATTTGATTTACTTCTAGTTATTCAACTAAGTATCTGTAGGATTATTTTCACTCAGTCTCTCTCTTCTAATAATTAATCAATAACAGATTCAACTCTACGAGGCTTCCTAGTTATGCTTTTGTCAGTGATATACCATTTTATAACTCTTTTCCCTGCTTCCAGCTTCCTGCTGTTAGTCACACTCACTCTTGAATAACACCTCTTTTGTCTATTAATTCTTCTCTCACTTCCGTTGCAATAAAAGTTAAAAAATATGTATTAGGGGCATTGAATTTGATTTAATTTTCCAGCTTCTTACTCAGATTTGCACATGAATAAGAAACAGGAAAATTTAATCAAATTAATGCCACTAATACATATTTATCAGCTTTTACACGGGAAGTGAGAGATAATGTTTTTGCTAACTCTAACGAGAGAGAGAGAGAGGGAGAGAGAGAGAGAGAGAGAGAAAGAGAAAGAGAGAGAGAGAGAGAGAGAGTGTGTCTGTTAACAATATCTTGAAAATTAAGAAGCAATTTAGATGGACATGGATATTCATGTTCATCGAGAGCTCTTTAACAGGCGGTTAATTTCTGGAACTTATCATCAAGGATAAGACGATTCGTCGTCATAATTTATCCTGCCAATAACAATGTTTTCAACATTTACAGATTCCCCAGACGCCTCCAGACGACCAAGGAAAACAGAAATGTCGCTATCGATACTGCTAATGATAATCAATAGAATGTATTTAGTACCTCTTATTGCTTTATTTACTGTTTAGAAATTTATATCGGAGTTATTACTTGTTAACCTGTCGCCTCTCCTATTCAGTATTTCAAGACGATGCAAATATACCTCTCGCTTTGATCACCATTTTTGGTGCTCTGCTTTCTTGAATGTTGTCTTAAAGAGGCGACATATATTTTACTGTAAAAGTACACTGCTAAACAAATTACATTTTATGATAGACGCATGAAATTATCTTAATGATACTTATAAAGTTTCATAATATTTTTATCCGTTACTACATGGAATATTAGTCTCATATTTGCTAAACGTTTTATAGTTGCTTCTGTGGTTTCGGGCCCTGTTTGTTATGCTTTGGAAGGGCCCCCCTCCGGTCACTGTATACCGTCCACCAACCCATCTCTAAATTTATTTTATATAATTGGAAAATTCTTTGATTTTACTTTTTAATTTAATGTTACAGACTACCATTTTCTTGCTGATTACATTTCCAGTGATGCTTAAGGGTTAAAAAGTAAGCGTACCGATCTCCTGGGGTAGAGATTGCTTTGAACTGTTATAAGATATTTATTGTCCAGTTGAATCGTCGTAAATAAGAAAAAAAAAGTATACCTTAGTTTTACCAGACCACTGAGCTGATTAACAGCTCTCCTAGGGCTGGCCCGAAGGATTAGACTTATTTTACGTGGCTAAGAACCAATTGGTTACTTAGCAACGGGACCTACAGCTTATTGTGGAATCCGAACCACGTTATAGCGAAAAATGAATTTCTATCACCAGAAATAAATTCCTCTAACTCTTCATCAGCCGGCCGGGGAATTGAGCTCCGGCCCATCGGGTGACAGTCCGCAGCTCTACCGACTACCCAACGAAGAGCTGATGTAAAAAAATGATAATTGTAAGATCGTTGAATGTAGATGATAAACGTATCACAAAGTTGTTTCAAGTCTGCCTGCTTCATATAGATGAACAATGACGTAAATGTACTAGGAGGTGGTGGGGGGGGGGGGGGTTGAGAGGAGTGTGTTTTTGTTGAATATTTTATTCAGAAATTGTAAGCGATATAAGCATACTGCGAAAATTACAGCAAATTAAAATGGAAGAAAAAATCTCGTAATTAAAAATTCTATTGCTACAATCTGTTTACTTATTTTGAAACATGCTTTTACTTTCATTATTATTATTATTATTATTATTATTATTATTATTATTATTATTATTATTATTATTATTATATTCGCGAATAAAGAGGGATTAACATCATATCATATGACTGACTCACCAATAATATTCACTCTGTTATCATATATACGGGAAAAATCTTTTGATAAAATATATAGCATAGCTGATATAACGTCTGAGTAGTCGTATTGAATATGTAAAATCCGCAGAATGGTAAAAATGAAAATTCATTCAGCAACACTTTGCACTAATCCTCATACCGAAGCGAGTCTGGCTAATCAATTAGACTCGAAATCAGAGAAAGCCACATCACCATCAAACATAACACTCTAGTAAAAATAAGCAAGAAATTAGTTTAATCAGCAGCGGTGAAAGGAGATTTATGATTCCCTGTTCTTATAATGTGATTATCACGCAGGGATTACCACGTCAGGAATTTTCGCAAATGAAAAACTGATCAGATTATCACTCTCTTGGAAGGCTATGAAAGATTAGCTTAAGCTACGACTTTCCAGCTTATGTAAGGGATATTATAATAGCTCGTTTGATTACAGTGTTCGGTAAATTTAAATCATCTGAAAAATAATTTAATTGAAGTTCGAAACAAAATCAATGAGCATATTAGTGCTCACAACTGATATAAATACTTTTCACGCATAAACAAGATTATATACACACACGCGTGCTCGCGCGCACACACACAGACACACACACACACACACACACACACACACACATATATATATATATATATATATATATATATATATATATATATATATATATATATATATATATATATATATATATATATATATATATATATATATATGTGTGTGTGTGTGTGTGTGTGTGTGTGTGTGTGTGTGTGTGTGTGTGTGTGTGTGTGTGTGTATTGTTACATATTTGGATGAGTATTGCAACTGAAAATAATTGTTTAGATTGAACTTCGGGTTTAGGGGCACTTACCCACAACCAAATACACAATAAAACGTAACACACAGAAGTTACTTACCCAGTACGTTAAATTTAACACAAAAGAAGGTCGCCATTGAAAGCTAGTTGTAAATGATTACTTAAAATTACTTTATTTACACAAGCACGAAGATAAAAGAGGGCTGGGATGCAATCCAGCCCGGCAATTTCTATGATACCAATTTGAATAAACAGACAACACAACACAGGATGTCTGGGGGTTAGTAAGAAATTTACAGGAATCAGTTATGCAATAGAATAAATGTTGACAACAGTAGGACAACTGGAAAGTAAATAAACACCGTTACAGGATAATTACATAGCTTTCAAGAAAAATATTCAGACTGAGCATAAATTGTAAATGAGGAGCCATGGCTCCAGATTGACAAGCTTGAAATGGACAACAGGAGCCGATAGCTTGGAATGGTGAAATGGAGTTAATGCTTCTTTAATGCAAGATCTCACAGGTGGTGATTGCAGAACAATCAGTGGGCGAGACAACATATCTGGAAAGCGATTATCCCAGATAGGCTTAGAACACAAAGGATTCTCTCATCAAGACTATTCTAGCACTATGGAGGGAGGCTGTAACCTTATATATTTGACAGCAAGGGGTATTCTATCCCTAAACTTAATTCCTACAAGGAGCAATAAATCATTTAGTTTATGCCACAAAGGAACACAAATGAATAGTAACAGGATTTCCAGTAAAATTACTTTTGGGGGGGAGAGAAAAGTGAAATGGAAAAAAGAATTTTAGTCTTAGGAAAGGTCTGCTGGCACTCAGATGCTAATTCTCAGACACATGCCGTATATATCTTCCCAGTTGCACAATCTGTGCAATGAGGGGTGGCACTGACTGATCTTTCTTCAACAACTGAATTGAGTTATTCATCCCCTATGGTAACAGCTTAGACTAAGGACGAGGAGCAGTAGAGTTGTCTCCTAGTTTAGAGAGACCGCAGACATACATCTGTTCTCCTAAGTAGTGAGTTGATGACTGGCTCCTTCTCAGGATGCTGGGGGCTCACTGCTTTCGCAGTTGTCTCTGGGGGAAACCTGTCTGGAATAGCAATCTGGGACCAGTGACGGTTCAAAATAAAGTTGGATTTATAGGTCACCTCTATGTCAAGGGGAGAGAAAGGCTAGCTATCATTTGGATGCCTTTATGGTTTTAATTAGTGGTACCTGAGCTAACCTTTCATCCAAGACGCGCCCTAAAACTATCAAGCGGTAGCTCGGTCTGTGGACCTATCCTTACCCCTTGTCTTGCAGTCGTATTTCAGGGAAATCCACCTCTATAGATTCTTCGAATAAAGGCTGTGGTGGTTTAACAGTTATAATATATATATATATATATATATATATATATATATATATATATATATATATATATATATATATATATATATATATATATATATATATATATATATATATATATATATATATATATATATATATATATATATATATATATATATATAATATATATATATATATATATACTTGTGTGTATGTATGGGTGTGTACATACTTTAGGAATAAAGTCAAGGCGAAATGGATAGCATGTCGCAGTGGATTAGGAAAAATATTAACTTTTCATTGTCATGAGTCAATAACAAAGTATCGCAGTATCTATTTCCAGACCATTGTGCAACGTTTTACGTTGTATAGACAAGGTCAAGGCGACTGCCAAAACAATCCCAACCAAATACTTCAAAAGAAATCAATAAATTTATTAGACCCATAAGAACAATAAACAATGTAAAACCGATGCAATAATGTAATTACACAGTAAAAATATCATATAAATATAATGTTTATAATTAACTACCCCCTACGTAACTAAGGACTGTAAATATAAAATAATAACCCAAATACCACCCCATCCACATTCCCATCTTCTTAGAGATATAAATGGGATACTGGATGATATTTCATTTCAGTTCTTCCTTGACAAAGAATGCGACACGCGAAACGGACCGTAGAAAGTGGAATAAATGGAAACCATACCCCAGCTGTGTGTCCCTGTCCAGTATATATATATATATATATATATATATATATATATATATATATATATATATATATATATATATATATATATATATATATATATATATATATATATATATATATATATATATATATGTATGTATGTATATGTATATGTGGGCTGGGTGGGATAACCCTTCGGTTTTTCACCCAGTCTTTAAGGATTACGTTCCTGGACCCAAACCTTTTCTCCTTTCTTTTTCTTTCCACTTCACCAGTTGCTGATACCCATTTATGGTTGGTGAGCGGTACTTATAAAGCGATCCGTGGACCAAGTTTCGGAGAGCCTGAACGCCTAAACTGTTTGCTTATAAAAAAAAAAAAAAAAGCTCATACCTAAATACTAATGCCTTTGATGTTGACCTCTTGAAGTTTGTAGCTCAGTTAAAATTCTATATAAAAAAAAAAACATAATAAACGATACAAGGACTCTGAAAAATTATTTGATTTCTGCCACTGGTCATATTTCATAGTTTTCAGTCATTACCGATTGAATATGAAAGAGAATATATATAGTTTGTATAAATTATGTGTGAATTATGTGCTGTCCTTTTATGCAAAAATAAGACAATATTTTAAATTAAAACCGCAAGTAAAAGTTCAACTTATGTAAATGCTCCATCATTTAAAATATGCTCCACGAAAAATACAATCGATTTTTTGTGACTGGCTTGCATGAAGTGCCGCGTAGACTTAAAAAGAATTGTAATTCCACTTGAAATTATACCAACATATTTTATTTCCTGTGTCATACAAAAAGTCAAGTAAGAGGTGCATATAGTCAGTATAAAATTTAAAGTTTACGTATAATTTACAACTGATGTGTTTTGAAACAGATCTTTACTCAAAAACAATGTACACGGCTCAAGTGATTTTTTTCAATGTTTGCTGTTCTTAGCAAAAAGTGTTTTCACTTGACCTGCGTTAACATTTTATTGAAGAATTCATTAATTTCATGATTTAAAAATTATTTTTAACGTCCTGGAACTAAAGAGCATGATTTAGAAACAGGTAGTGAACTTTAAGGTTCGTTGTGTTTTAGAGAAACATGAGTATTTCTCTGTATCTGAAATACGGAAAAGAGGAAGAAGTCTTTAAAATAAAAGCGGCCAGATAGACAGAAAGATAGACATACAGAAAAGAGAGAGAGAGAGAGAGAGAGAGAGAGAGAGAGAGAGAGAGAGAGAGAGAGAGAGAGAGAGAGAGAGAGAGACGGGAGGGAGGGGGGCCACTCAATGAAGTTTACAGTTCTTAAAATTAGTTATTCTCCGTAATCCTTCAATGAAAATCTAAATTCCCGGCAAAAATGTAACTAATAATAGCTATCGTTATGTTAGTTAAAGTGACCGCATCTAATAGCATCTAGGGATATAATTTGAATAAATCCTTTAAAAGCTTAACTGTTATACATATTCAGAAAAAAAATTTATGATTTTGAACAATCATCAAATTAGTATTCCCTTAAATGAAACCCGTTCTTTTTTTTTTTTTTTTTGGCCTGGAAAATGGTTCAATAACCTATAGCCAAAAGAATATATTATTTTGTCTGAATTATTATTTTCACTATATTGTAGCGCTCACATGGCAGGCCTACGATCAAAATCTGCTTTCTCCCGCGATGAGTAACGCGGGAGGAAAAACAATGCGGTCGAGGGAAACACAAATTCTCTCACATATCTTTTATGCAAATATCTCAATCACCATTATTGTCACCTTTCATGTATTATTATCATTCTGTATATTGTTATGCCAGCTTTCAAGTAATGTATGTATAATTGTCAATCAGATGTCCTGTATTCATTCATATGTAAATTTATGTCTGTGAAGAAACACAGATGCTTGAATTTAATCCCTTCCTCGATCTGCCAAGAGGGTGGGACTACTTTGCGGCTCACATGAGCTATTGACCTGTGTGAAAGTTTTGTAAATAAATTAGTAAGGTGTATACCTCCGTATCTTACTTGTGCCTCACTCACATTGGTGACCATCAGAGATGGCCAAGCCCCCAGCAGCGACCCCAGTGCCATCAGCAAAAACCTAGCAGCCACCTCCATACACCTACTGCCCTTCACACCCCACCACCCAGAGGCTGGCTCTTCAGGGCAGAAATGTTTTTCTGCACAAAGAAAATCACCTCAGGGATGCAGAAAGCAGACGCTGTCCTCGAATTCCTGCCGGACGACGTCTTCGAGCAGATAGCAGGATGGCTCGAGGAACTGGAATCCCCCATCACCTAAGACTTACTGAAGGACCAGCTGAAGCCATCTCTCAGCATGCTGCCTGCCCAGAGAGCCAAGAAGTTCCTCAACAACGTGGAGGCCCCGCTAGGAGACATGAGGCTGTCACTCGTGTACAAGCCATGCCCAAAGCATCCACTATACCCTTAGAAGAGTTCCTGGTAATAGTCGATGAGATTGATGCGATTCATGTGGCCCACAAAACAGCAGACCCCTCACGCAGCAGCAGCAGTAGCGGCACAACACCAGGCCAAGCAGAATTCAGACACAGAATCAACCAGAGAGCAATCCAGAAAAGCCAATTGCCCCCACATACAAAAGATGCTTCCCCAGACAGAACTACAAAGGAAAGCCTAAACAGAAGAAACAAGAACCTCCAGAGGGCTATACTTTTTCCACTGAAGGGTTGGAAACAAAGCTAGAAAATGTGACAGGGGCTGCCTATTCTCAAAAAACATGTGGCAGGGTCACAGACACAACCCAATCATACTAACATCAGTGGTAAGCAGATATGTTGTCTTGTAAGAGAAATTGAGTCTGCTCACTGTTGTTTTTATTCCAGGTACGAAAGGAAAGGACAAACATGCTTCTCCCTAAAAGGTGAAAGATCTGACATGGAGCTCTAAGTGGACAGTGGAGCATGCAGATCATTCATCCCAGCCAGCCAGAACGAAAGACTCAACCCTGCTCCCCCCACCAACCTCCATGTATCAACGGCCAGCGGAGCACCACTGATGATATATGGAATGCCGGAGTTGAAAATTGCTTTCGACGGGAAAGAATACGAGTGGTTGTTCATTACAGCAGAAGTGAAGATGGCGCTCTTAGGAGCAGTTTTCCTAACAGTGCACAACCTACTAGTCGATGCAGCAGCTAAACAACTGATAGCAAGAACAACACAGAAATCATCTCCCCGAAAGCCGAGCAGATGTACGACAATGAAAACAACAAAGAGTCAATGAGAAGAAAAAATATGCCCCATCGCACCCGACATCCAACCGAAAGAGATGAGAGAAATAATATAAGAATACAGAGACGTATTCAAAGATGACCTGAAGTACGACCTAACAAAACCAGCAAAACACGCCATTCAGCACCACATAGAGACCAAAGGAACCCTAATCCACTTGGGATTCAGGCGGCTGGCCCCAGAGAAGCTCACCTACGCAAAGAAGGCATTCAAAGAAATGGAAGAAGTGGAAATATGCCAGAAAGCCTTCCATCCATGGGCATCACCCCTACATATGGTACTAAAGTCAGATGGAACATAGTGCCCCTGCATAGATTAATTAAGGCTGAATGTGAAAACAAAACCAGACAGATATCATCTACCAAATATAGCAGACATAACAAATCAAATGAACAGAACAAGAATATTCACAAAAATTATTCTATTAAAAAGTTACTTCCAAGTCCCAGTAGCAAAATAAGATTTCAAGAAGACCAAAATTATCATCCCATTCAGCACCTACACATTCAACTACAGCTGTTTCGGCCTCCATAACTCAGGGACAACATTCCAAAGATTGATGGATGGGATGTTTCGGGGACCTTCCATTCTGCATGGCATATGTAGATAACATACAGATCTCCAGCCCAAATTTAAAACAATGCCTTAAAGATGTGAAAAAAGTGCTACAAAGACTGAAAGAAAATGGACTAATAGTGCAGGAAAACAAGTGTTGGGCAAAGTAAGCGGTGGAGTTTCTGCAGCACCAAGTGAGTCCAAAGGGCATTAAACCTCTGCCAGAGAAAGTGAAAGCAATAACAGACTTCCACAAACCAACAACAGTGAAATCAGTGACAGAATTTTCAGGGTTAATAAATTATTACCACTGATTCATACCAAACATTGCAAAAATAATGAGTCCCATATATGAATGCCTTTAAGGAAATAAAAAGAAATTAAATTGGGGAGAAAATCAAGACAAAGCTTTTTAGTGAAAGAAGCAATAACCTTTGCAACAACACTAATATTTCCTTTGCCACATAGGCTAGGTCCTTCACTCTGACAACAGACACAAAAAATACGGCAATGGGTGGCGTACTTGAGCAGGACACTGATGATGGTCTTCACTCTTTGTCCTACAGCAAAAAACTGACCGTAGCAGAGCAGAAGTATTCAACACTTCATATCAGAGCTGAACTTGGACTTGAAGGGCATCGAGAGTGACACTATTCATCTCAGCAACCTCGAAAACTATTAGGGCTGAACTTGGACTTAAAGTGCATTGGGGGTATCACTATTCTTCTTAGGGACCTAGAAAACTATGAATTTAAAACTAATATATGTTGTTTCGGTTATTTTTACATGTCACAACCTTCCCACCCCCTTTCTCGTTATAATGTGGTTCGGATTCCACAGTAAGCTCTAGGTCCTTTTACCAGGTAACCAATTGGTTCTGAACCACGTAAAATAAGTCTAATCCTTCGGGCCAGCCCTAGGAGAGCTGTTAATCAGCTCAGTGGTCTGGTTAAACTAAGACATACTTAACTTAACTTCTTACCCCACCTTCCTATCAGGGCTGAACTTGGCCTTTATAGTGCAGCAGATTGCTGTAAAAATCGTGCAGATAGTGAAACAAGCATGAAATTTGGCACAAACATTCCTAAGACTACGCTCTCTTAGAAAAGGGCGCTGGCCACCTGAAAATCCAAGATGGCGGCTATTTTTCAAAATGGCCGCCATCTATGTTGAGATTCACTGGTTTGGGAGCATCTATTGGATGGAATATGCCAGTTTTTTTTTTTTTAAACCTCGACTTTTAGGTTATAAAAATGTTCCATACCACACATTTTATTGAAAACCCTTACTAAATGAATTGTAACCAAGATGGCGTACAAAATGGTTGCCATAAAAGTTTTTTTTTCTATCCACAGCGCTAGCAGACATAGAGACCAACTGTTTTTATTTAATGGTATATTCATGTGATCAGACAGTTTAACTAATATGCTATTTTCAACTGAAATAGTAATGGTATGGTCACATACAACATTGTGTCTATGACTGTAACCATAAAAAGAAAAGAAGAGAAATACGGACTAAACGCAACCAATCTATGTATAGGTCTCTCAACCTACACCTTTGAAAAATTCGAGGATAAGAAGGTAGGCATAGCATGACACGTTGGATGCTCAAGCTAGATTATCTACTGAGGAGAGGGCAATATTTATCTAGACTTCACATTTGCAAGTGCACAGAGCTGTGCAGGGAAGACCCAGCTTGTAGCACTTGCACCTTTCCCGACAGCCTGCTTTGCATCCACATTTGGTAAGCTGTTGGCAACTCTTGGCTAAGGGCGAGTTGGTTGTCCAGAGGACTTGCCATGCTTCACCAGACTTTTGCCATCCCCACTCAGCAGGGTTCTCTGGCTGTGGCTGACACTGGGTGGCCTGCCCCCACACACAACCAGCCTGGTACGCAGCACGCTTGGTGTGTTGGAGGAGAGCTCCCCTGGTTGGTGGAATGGCCTCATATGCCCTTTGTTTTCTGGCAAACATATCAAGTCTAGCCTCATCCACAGTGCCAGCAGTGCTGGATCTTTCATACATAAGTATGACAAACCCCTCCAGGACCTTCAGGTCACTCTCTTCCACTCTGAGAGGGTAGTGACTCAGTTTGGAGAACACAGTGGAGGCCTCTGGAAAGATGTTCCATGTCTGCCAGGCGGTCTTCTTGCCCTTGCTCCGGAAGGCTGACACTGTATCACAGCCTGTGAACGCATGGAAGAAGAGCATGCCATTCACCTTCTCCTGGCCCAGAGAGTTGCACAGGTCATGCACAGCAATCCAGCGCAGGCTCTGGCCCTTGGCCAAATGCCACCCATAGCTTCTCTAGCCCTAGATGTGGAGAGTGGAGAAAGCACTGACTGCAACGACAAGAACATCTGTGTCATTTGCTTTAACCGTGATGGTCTTGGCTCCATGTTCTGTGGCATATTTGGCATGGAGAAAGATGCGGGTGTCAGCTTCCTCATGAGAGCACTTTTCCAGTCCCTGAAGACTAGCCTCATGAGTGCTGAGGACAGCAGACCCTTTCGTGGCAATGACAACATTTGTGGCAGACATCTGGGCAACTTTGTCTGCCAGGAACTGGAACAACTCTGTCTTGTTGGCATCGTGTCTTAGGAAATTGCGCCAGTTGGATGGAATTGTGTTCTTGTCTGTCACCTTGCGCCTTCCTCCTTGACCACGTTGGAGCCTGGTCTCAGCTTTGAGGCTGGATGTATTGTATACATCAAATACAAGATGTGATGATGTGTACTTGCTGCTATAGGATTGTATCACAGGCAAGAAGTCGCAAAGTGCATAGCCCTCAAAGGTCTTTCCTTTCTTTGGTGGCAAGGCATGGACCAAAGCTGATCCATCTACAATGAGGACATCAGTCTTTGGTTCTTAGTCTTCTAGTGTAACATGACTCTCCAGGACCGAGGTCAGCTGAGACTTCTGACATGTGTACAGCCTACCACCCTCACTAAGGGAAGCTGGGAATGTTTGATTCTCGTGCTGGAAGAATTCCTGCAGATCACATTCACGGCTCTGACAGGATATAAATAGCTTTGAGAAAAGCATTGTGTACCCCATCATGGTCTAGGACATGATGACTTGGAGGTGATGTCAAGTGCTCACCTCTTTTGTCCTTCTGACAAAGACAACACAAACTCCAGTTTGTTTTTCCTACTGCTCAATATTGGATTGGCATCACATTCTGCCATGATTTCACTTTTGATTAAGGCCGAGGGGTTATCCTTTTACCACCTTAAACAAAGCACACATTCCTGTATGGGATTCAACTAGGTTCGGTCTCCCTACACCTAGCCCAATCATTCATCCAGTGCCATTTAAGTCCCGTGTGATCTGTACACCATCCGGGTAAGTACATGAACCATCATGTACAGCCCCCATACCCTTGGCTCGGCTCTCCCGCGCTGGCACATCCTGTCTATTCAGGTGCGGCTATCTAACTATAGCTGGTCTGGGGCTGTTAGAAAGCATTTGGGACACTAAACTAAACTATACTACAACTACTAGTCTACAGACTACAGGATTAGTAAAGCTGGATTAGCTGGCACTGAACCCCATGCTGAGTTACACAGCAGTGATGTCACCAGTGTGCCCTGGTTGTGTGCAGACATACACTCTTTTACATTTATTAATTTTCCTTCAAAATTGATGAGTTATTCGAAAGAGATGGCCTCATTAGGATCTAAAACCACAGAAACCAAGATCCATGCTTAAAACGATAATTGTTGAACGGGCATTATTTCTCATTATAATTATTGTTTCTACCTTTTCTTGGCAGCCATATAGCCCCCATATTTAAAGGTAAACTGTACTGGGAAGCTACAGAAACATAATATTCACAAGAAATAGTATGGAAGAGCTTTACCATATTGCTAGAATCAAAATACATGCCATT
>JANJGK010000018.1:10929848-10998644 GCA_039081455.1 Macrobrachium rosenbergii
ACATTACTTTAAGATTACGAGGACAAGATAATTTTGAGGCAGGAGACAAAATTTAAGAATTAATTTACATATAAGTTCCTTAGTTCCAACTAAACAAGGCATGCGGTTAGTATATGCCTTGAAGAGGCGGTGTTAATGATAACACAGCGTTTATTTTTGTAAATGACATCCCCTTTACGTGATATTGTAATGACGATACATAATTTGCCAACTCGACAATTGACGGCTGACCCTAACATGGGATTTTGACAGTGGTGGGCGAGCAAGAGTATTCACGAGTTTTAATTCGCTAACTTTAAACCACGCTAATTTTATGCGTCCACTGCCCATAACTCGAGTACAAACTATAAATAGATACTCACTCAATGTTATGACGGGATAAACAGACAAAAGACGAGGGGTCTGGGACAAAACAGAATTCTTAGTAGAAAGAGAAAATAAAAAAAAAGGAAAAATTAACATGATGTTACGAATGAAACCGTGACCGCATTCGAAAGGTGGAACACGTCTCTCGGATTTTATGAAAGGGGCATTTAAAATCACAAGGGCAGTAGTCTATGACTCGCGATTCATTAAAAACAGAAAAATAAATAAAAGAGTAAATGATGTTGGCAGAAAAGCCAAGGGTAATAGAGTGAGGTATTTATTGTGTTATGCGGGAACTTATCGTCCTTCGCCTATAAATTACAGCCCTGACTATCTCTCACCCTAGGGCTGGAAAAGGGAACCCAAAGGGCGTGACTCATTCAGGAGGAGCTGACACGCATACCCAGTGCCAAGGTAGGGGTGCAAGGGAGTGCCACTTCCCACTCTGTTATTCTCAATGATTCATGCATTTTCAGGGGAATGGTATCCCGTATTTAATTGCCTCTTGTGGTGATAATTTAAGAAAAGATTAATAGAGAAGGATAAGGGATAGAAGTTCCAGAGGAACAGAAGAAGATAGTGGAGTGCCTTGACATCCTCTTCTGGATTAGAGGTGCCAAGATCTTCGAAAGATGAAATGGTGGCACAGGTGCCAGGGGAGCTCTAGAGCTCTTTGTAAACTACCTGGAAATTCCCACGCCCATGATAATTCCACCACGAACCTTTCCTCCTTGGACAGTCGTCCTCGGTCGGGGAAGCGGAGGGCCCGAGACCAGAGGGCCCCGAGACCAGAAGGCCCGAGGCCGGAGGGCCCAAGACCGGAAGGCCCGAGATCGGAGGGAAGCATGGAGTGCCACCTGGGCCAGCTGCTGCGACAGCTGATGCAGGAGTTTTCGGCACTAGTTCTACCATGATCCGTCGCAGTACTTGTAGTTCATCGGCCAAGTGAGATATGGCAGAATCCTGACTCGCAAGGGCATCTGTGGCAGGCGGCGAGAAAGCAGTAACGGTTGGCGGGGGCGTGGACAACTCGCAGGTATCAATGACCAGCCCAGGCACGGGTTGCGAGGCCGCACCTTTAGGTGAGCTTCCGCTGTGGTCGAGAGGAACCATCTCTCTTACTGACACTGGTAGATGTGCCAGGCCGGGAGAAGAGAGGGAGTCCTGAGTTTGATCCCTTGAATGGAGATCGGGGTCGTGCTCTGGCACTGGCACTAAGGCAGAGTCAGGCACTATCAGAGGTTTCTTGTGCTCGTCGGTCAGGACGGACGAAGCTTGGCACAGGTCGGTGCATGCAAGTGGCACTGGCAGGAATTTGGCATCTCTGGAAGGAAGATCAGATTAGGGCCCTGGTGCTGGCACTGAGGCAGGGCCGGGCACTGGAATTGGATCGGGAACCGATCAAGGGGGCCACTGTACATCGTACTCAGGTGGCACTGGTAGGGACTGCACATCCTCCTGGTACCCAGGGGGCGCCAGTCTGGACTGAGGGAGAAGCGGGGGAGGATTACTCGCTCCCGAGGAATGAGTTGGGGAATGTGGACCCCTGGATTGTTGTAATTTCTGTGGGGACTGAAAGTCCTGTCCCAAGATGACGTCATAGTTGAGTGTCCCGTCTTTTTGCAATAATGGCAAGTTATGGGCTTGCCCTAGTTGCCATTCTTGTGGGAATTTGAGCCTCTGTTGAGGGGCGGGGGGTGTTTATCTTCTGTCCCATGGATTCTTCCTGAGGGTAGTGAGTCTCCCACATGTCTGCAATCCTGCAACACTCGGTGAGTGTTGCTGGGGCTTTTTCCACTACATGAGTGGCGAGGGCAAGAGGAGCGTAGCACAGGAAATGCTCAAATTTAAATTGCTAGAATACCTCAGCGGCTCTAGTGGCTCCTTCGGACTCGAGCCATTTGGCTAATGCCTGCTCAGAATGGTACACCCAATTGGACCAAATCTGGCCTGCTTCTCTTGGCTGCTCTCTCCAACGTCTCCTCCACCGCTCGGGGGTAATCTCGTACGCCTTCATAACAGCTTGGCGTACAGCTTTCCAGTTTCCCCTATCCTTTTTGCTGAAAGGGCATGGTAGGCAATATGTGCCTTCCCTCCCAGGAATTTAGTGAGAGCAAGGTAGAGTTCCGCGGGGGAGAGGTCGCAGCACTCCAGGACTCATTCGGCCCTTTCAAGCCATACTTCAGGTTCAGACTCTGTCCATTTTGGCATGAACGAGTGAGCCACAGGAGGGTGGGGTGGCGTTCTGTCGTTCTAACATCTGGAGGTCATGGGCGCGCTGTTCCTCTCGATCTTCCCGTTCTCTCTCTCTCTCCTGCCGTTCTTTCTCCTGTTCTTGACGTTCTAAGTCCTCTCTTCTCTCTTGTGCAATTCTCTCTCTCTCTCTCTCTCTCTCTCTCTCTTTCTCTCTCTCTCTCTCTCTCTCTCTCTCTCTCTCTCTCTCTCTTCACGTTCTTTCTCCCTCTCTGCCTCTTGGGCAATTCTTTCTTTCTCTCTCTCTGCCTTGGCATCGTCCACTCACTCTTGAACCCAGTCTCTCAGAGCTTGCCCTGATAGTCCCATGTCCTTTCCAGCGGACATGTAGAATTTGAAGTCCTCATTTTGTTGGGCTCTGGTATTAGCCATCTTGAAATAATGGTTATATGGACTGGACCCTCTAGTGAATCAAATGTGTCTGAAAAGACTCAATTGCAGGAGTCTGAAACACTCAATTGTTCAGACTGCAGGAGAATGGATCTGTCTGAATAAGACAGTTGATCAGTAAGTCTGAGGAGACTTTGTTAAAATTCAATATGTCTGAGCAAGACGTGGTTGCTCGTGGCGAACGAATTTTAATATGCGTCTCGGAAGACGTAGCTGGATTTTATGTCATGCTCGGACTTGGCCGGCTGTAGCATGAAATTAAGGCGTTGTTCAAACAAACTAGAATAATCAGTCCTGTAAGGGCTTAGATGTGTGTGAAATATACTAATATAATTTCTCAAAAGGGTTTCCCGCAGGAATTAGAAATTCTCGCCTCTTGTGACATAGAATTTTTAAGTCTCTTAGGACTTGGAAATTGGGTTTCCCCGTAGGAATTAGAAATTCTTGCCTCTAGCGACGTAGAATTTTTTTAGGAGTCTCTTAGGACTTGGAATTTGGTTGAGAAATTCTCGCCTCGTGCAATGTAGAATTTTATTTGGTTTGCCCATAGGACTTGGAAATACGATTTGTCCCTTAGGACTTAGAAATTACTAATGGGATAAAACCCTAAAAAAAATTTTGCTGAGAGAAAAAGAGTGTACACACATGGGCAGGGGGCCAGGGGGGGGGGGGCGAGGGGGGGGGCGTGAAAGGTCGTCTGACCCCCACTGAAGTTATTTTTAGATTCTGTGAATGGACCCGTCTATTCATAGACCGTCTGTGACACTGGGGAATTTCCCAGGATGAGAGGATAACAGTAAAACTTCTTCTTTTAACGTGCTTTTATTCCCATTCTTGTATGGGGTAAGCACGATGCCTTCTTTTTTTGAAGGACTTTTTTGATTTGGCCTTGGGGTAGACCTGTGGTCTCGATCGGCTGCCCTGCCTGACATCGCTTAGACCCCGGTACGTATGTTTTCATGTATCATACCCGACCCAACGCCCTTTCTTCCCAGCAGCGAGAAGTTATTGCGCGGGTATGGCGAGAGTTCGAGACGTGTGAGATGTTTGTTATGTTTTTAGAAGGTGTTGTAGTGGCTTTGTTTTGTGTGTGTATTTAGTCTGTAACATCCATTTGCTTTTTAAGCAAACCTATCCGTTGATTACATATATAATCCCGGGATGTCTACACGGATAGCAAAGTGTCTGCCTCTCTGACCAGTCGGCTGCGGGTTTTGAACCCGCGCCACAGACCTCTACGAAGTCCGAAGCTGCTGCTGTAACCGACTGAGCCACCGAGGCTCTAGAGGATAACAGTAAAACTGACCTTGTAATTTTTCCCTAGAAGAGGAGTTCAGATTTCACTTTGCTGCTGCTGTAACCAACTGAGCCACCGAGGCTCTAGAGGATAACAGTAAAACTGACCTTGTAATTTTCCCTAGAAGAGGAGTTCAGATTTCACTTTCCTAACACCTAATTCGAGTTTTTAGCTAAACTGAGAGAAGTATTTCAGCAATGCAAGCTGATCTCGTATTGTCCCACGTGGGAATTTATTTGCGCCTAAATAGTTTGCTAATCGGAAATGCAAAGTAAAATTTAACATGGAGGAATTTCGCACTATTCCTTGAAGCAAAAAAATATGGCGAAGATTTTAACACAGAGGAATTTCGCACCATTCCTCGAAGCAAAGAATGTGGCAAAGATTTTAACACAGAGGAATTTCGCACTATTCCTCGAAGCAAAGAATGGTTATCACTGGTTGTTTCCTAACTACCTATCCTGAAAGGCATGCAATAATGAATATAATACAGTGGTTCTCTTCTCTCAGTGAATACACGCGTCCCTATTCCTAACTCCTAGGAACAGTCATGATTATAAAAAAAAAATTTTGTTAAGATAAACACATCACTTACGTGGAACTCTCTTGGTCCGTGCTCTTGGTAACAGGTTCGGAATTTGTCTGGCACCCAGCTTAGCTTTGCTGATAGCTGATCTGGTGAGTTACAAATGCAATGAAGCAACAATAGTGGGGAAAAATGCAACTGCTAAACGAGATCTAAGGCCAGGTCGCCATTTTTACGTATTTCCCTGGGTTTATGGTATTTTTACAGGCCTGGAACGGAAAATTTATTTAATTGGCCTTCGAGTTCTGACTTGCATAATAGGAAATCTTAAAAAAAATAAGAAAAAGGGGTGAATTTAGGAACTGAAGGCTCTACTTCATAAGGAAATGTTACGTAAACACTTGGGATAAATTAAAGAATTATATTTACAAAAGAAAGCATTTGAAGGGAAAATGGATAGGTAAATTGATAAAGGGCTTGCAACGCCTGAAGATCCTTCTACTGGAGTCTTGTCTAAGGGCAAGGCACAGTCCAAGATGAGTCCACTACGAATAGGTCCCTCTGCAAGAGAGATTTACACATTACACGCCAGTAAAGGAACAATATAACACCGAATATGACTCGCGTTTGCACTGAGGGTGCCAAAGACTCGAGGAATGAATGACCACTTTACACTCAAACACAGGACATTGGAAATGGCACTGGATAAACTGGCACAAGGACAGAAGTGAAAGACTGGTACTCCAAACTTTCTAAATGGCAAACGGGCATGATTGAAAAGTCTTTACTTGCAATTTACCTTAGGGGAAGCGGGTGTCTGGTGAAGAGGGATGAGGGACAATCACACGTATGGCTGTATCTTTTACCATTATTGCCCCACAGGTATGGTACTTCCCTCACCCACCCACCCACTACCAGATCCCCTGAAAGCCAACAATCTATATCTGGATCCCTGGAACTGCTGAACGGATTTTGATGAAATTTGGGACGATTAGAGACCTTACTGGGAAACCTCTAGTGCCAGAGTTTCATCCCGGCCGGTAGAATATTTGCAGAGTTATAAAGTGACAAAGTCTGGGTTTTTCCATGTTGCTGGGCTTTATTAACTGTGGCGATTGATTAGCCTGCATACGCAGAACAGTAAATTTACAACACAGAACAACAGTCGTATAATAACCAGCCTGTTTATAAAATAATATAAATAATGAGCTCAGTTATTTACTAATTATTTTCTGGATAATGTGTATAATATTAAAACTGAAAGCTTTGGTTCTGTTTTCGTGGCAAGCTCAGATGATATTTACTCAGAGTATGGTGATAAATTTCCATTATTGTTATTTTGATCAAACATATTTCCTACTTATTACTTAACATCCATTACCAAGAAGCCCATCTCCTCGTAGAGGAATTACATGCTGTATATTGTTTGTATTAGGCCTAAAATATCTTATATAACTTTTGGTTTGAGAAGAAATAAGATAAGATTCCCACACCCAATTAGCTTTTTCCTATCAAGCATAAAAGTGATGACAGCCACTTACACAGACAAACACACGTACCGTCTTCAACAACGTCTCCCACTCCTTATAATGTAAAAGGCTTTTGTGAAATTCCCCTACACTTTCCTTTCCTAGAGTTCATCTTCCACAAATCTCAGTTCATTTCCAGTTTCCAGTTTTCAAATTAGGTTTGGGTCTCCAAAACTCTTTTGGTGCCCACAGGAGACTAGCTGTACCATTCTCTCAGGAATTATACAAATCAATATCAATCTCCTTTTCATCATTGTCTCATGTACACATGGAACTCCCTAATTTTCTCTTATGGCATCATTTCCAACCCTATCTTCTCATTTCATGCCTAATATTCTACTTGAAGCTTTATTCTTAAACTGAAAAAAATCTAATACTTTCATTCGCATAACAGGACTAACGTCAGTATAATAATGCAAATTATGCTAGAATCATGTATAATCTTACTTTCATTTGTAGTACTAATCTTTTTT
Organism: Macrobrachium rosenbergii; assembly: GCA_039081455.1. NCBI lineage: Eukaryota > Metazoa > Arthropoda > Malacostraca > Decapoda > Palaemonidae > Macrobrachium > Macrobrachium rosenbergii. The sequence continues at coordinate 10,936,683 of JANJGK010000018.1, forward strand.
ATTAAATTTTCCAGATCTTATTCAAGCCGTTTTGCTTGATTGGGCGTTTTTAGTCTATCACATGTACTGCGTATCACTGTTGTTGATATCATAAGTATTCCATCCATTACTTTTTTCCTTCACAAACTCTCTGATAAAGAAAAACAGCACAGGTGAGTTATCATTCCTTTCTGTTTACTTCATTTCACTTGTCAAGGACCCATTAACCTTAACCTTGCGTCGACTTCATTCATGGATAATTCTAATTAGCTTTACACATTTCACTGGAATACAATACAGGCGTACCTTCCATATCAGCGGTGTATAAACGCTATCAAAAGTATACGCGAAATTAACACAGCCATCAAAAGAGATTTATAAATTCTTTACAACTGCGCACACTATATCTTACCGCAAATATTTGATGTGTTAAACTCCCGCCTTTCCTAAAACCAGTTTATCTAGCTTTAAAGTAGTTTACCAATCCTTTCTCCAGCTTACTGATAATAACATACTGAATATTCTCATTAGGACCGACATAAGTGCAATGCCTCTATAGTGACCACAAGTCTGTCAGATCCCCTTTCCTTAGTGCCTTGGCGATGACCTCCAGTTCCCAGTCATCTGGTACTATTTCCATATTCGGCAAAACAGTCTAGTTGGTATATGAGATGCCATTCAGTTTTTATCTAAATTCATCACTGCAGTGATTATATATATATGTATATATATATATATATATATATATATATATATATATATATATATATATATATATATATATATATATATATATATATATATATATATATATATATATATATATATATATATATATATATATATATATATATATATATATATATATATATATATATGTATATATATATGTATATGTATATGTATATGTATATATATATATATATATATATATATATATATATATATATATATATATATATATATATATATATATATATATATATATATATATATATATATATATATATATATATATATATATATATATATATATATATATATATATATATATATATATATATATATATATATATATATATATATATATATATATATATACATACATATATATATATATATATATATATATATATATATATATATATATATATATATATATATATATATATATATATATATATATATACATATATATATATATATATATATATATATATATATATATATATATATATATATATATATATATATAATATATATATATATATATATATATATATATATATATATATATATATATAATCACTGCAGAGATAAATTTGTCACATAAATGGCATCTCATATACCAACCAAACTTCTGAGAATATGAAACAAAACCAGAAGATTGGGCATATGTATAATACTTTCTTTAAGTGACTTATACATTGTATATCGTTCATGTGTATTGTGCTTCCCTTTTTTTAGAAACTGTATTGGTCTTTTTTACTTTCTAAAATCTGTAATTTGTGTAAAATGTCATATATCCAGCCAGAATATAGAGATAACAAATACAAAAAATTAATACGTTCATAAGATGGCTATGCTTTTAATAATGATTTTTATCTATTACTAAGAGAAAACTTGGTAAGAAGAGGATGAAGGAGAAATCACTTAAAACTTAGTGAATATTTTTAGCGCCCCTCTCAATGGGGTGAACATTATTTTTTAACAGGAGCAGTTGTAATCAAGTTGAAGACTATTTTTGATGTAACGTTTTCTTCTGGAAAAAAGTTTTAATCTAGTTTTGTCAATTCCGACACGGTTAATAGCATTATGATTTTTATCGCCTTGCTTTTGAAGTTCCGTTAGGAACAGAAGAAGAATTTACTTCCTAGAAAATGCTAAGGAAAAGTAACGGTTTCCCACGAGTTTTTATATCTGATAATTGACAAAAACCTGAATAATGCACAACCCTCCTTCAATTGTTGGCTTAAATTCAGGCGTGTCCTCAAACTTAGTTCTTTTGAAGTGCACGGTTGAATACAAAATTTACAAGATCATAAATATTTATTCTATGATCTTGAGATTCTTATATAACATTTGATTTTCGTCCCCAAATAATGTTTAATTTTTGTTTCCTTTTTCGGGCCACAAATGTTCAGTATTTCTTAAAAATCAAGATCTAGTTTTTCCATTGATCGATGCCTAAATATAATTCTTTTTCCCTATCTTCTCACACGTTGGATTGGCTCTTGGTAATAAGGAGATTAAAAGTGAGCTTTTCTAACTTTCTACATTAATGGCTATTTCAGTAGTATGTGCTAGTGAACTGAAAGATTCATGATTCGTTGGGTGGGCTTGGAGGTGATTTCTGGACAGCAGTACACTTCCGGTTTGCAATGGCAGTGATGCTTGATGCTGACTGTCCGATTAAATGCTAGAAACTGCCATAAGAATAAAAAAGAAAAAGCACGAATGGAGCCTAGAAATTTCGAATTTATATTCCAAACCTGCACATCTAAGTAGAAGATCCTCTCTCTCTCTCTCTCTCTCTCTCTCTCTCTCTCTCTCTCTCTCTCTCTCTCTCTCTCTCTCTCTCTCTCTCTCTCTCTCTCTCCTCATAGCTGAAGATGAGCCTTTCATTTGAACCAGTTAACAGGAATTTTAGAATATACTTCTTCGTATGTATGTGTATATACATATGGAACAATCGTATATGAGTTATAATAGTTTGATGAATAAATGGGGCGTTTATTAATTCTCAAATTATACTAGAGTTAACAACCAGAAGTGTTGACCGCCTACTTCACCTGAAATTATAGAAGGTAAGAGGTGACAGTATAATATAAATTATCCGTATGCCGTTGTTTTCTATCATATACGGACAAAGGTATCATGATATCCCACAAGTAATCATGTGTACCAGTACATTAAATCATTCATAGTATCATAAAACTATCGACATTTACCGGGTATATATGTAAAACTCACCCTCAAATACAAAGCGCATTTCTTGTACAGTAGTAATATAGTTTGAAGAGACCTATATATACACTTCTTTAATGAAAGCGTTAAAAGCACATCCTCTTATTATCTAAAGCACATCCTCTTATTATCTATCATTCTTGTTTATTTTTCCAAGGAGCGGAGTTTTCCGGGAAAGTAAGAGAAGCGTTCCATCCAGTTCAATATCCCTTGATATACTTTACGGCGAGAGGCAAAAATACTACTTTCAATGAAGCTTTACCAAAAGAGAGACGGAGAGTTACAGTATTCAATGAATTTAGGTCTATAAACATACTGGTATAATATCGTCGCAATGACGCCACTATAATACAGATTTTGTTTTAACTGAAGCTCCAAGTCATTCATCTTCAATTAGTGATAATCTGAGGGTCCCTCCTGAGCAAGTTTATGTACATCTGAGAAACTGAAATGTCTCATTTTATCACTTGAAAACCAAAGTAATAGTCAAAAGCTAAAACGTACATTATTTACTCTTACGATCTCGCATTTCCGAGATCATCAGGTTCTTATCAAAAGAAGAAATTGGGCTGTAATGACTGACGAGAGGTGACAAACAAAAGAGGGAGGAGCAGAACAAAATAAAAAACTACCTTAATATTAATTTATTTACAGTAAGTTATTTACATGGTATACAGTGAGTCAAGGTTCTGGGTGGCGAAAAGACATGAAATAATTGTTAACATAAATAACGCTTAAAACAAGCAAATGAATCAAGGCTTTTAGATAAGTGAAGAGACAAATCAATTTAAAAGCAACGTCACACGAAAACTAAACACACCAGTATATCAAAAACAGACGGTTCAATAAAATAACACTAGAGCAACATAACAGTAATATATGACTGGTACAACAAACGACACAATGGGGAGCATAATAACAATTAGTAAAATAAATTAGAAACTCAAAATAGTCAGCATAATAACATAAGTAACAAATTAAAAACATGCAGCATAATCAAATTAACACCGTAGCGGATTAACAGTGATGCATAAACCAAAGGGAAACACTTCCTCAAACAATGAGGCTCACAGTCCAATGCTGGACGACCAAGACAGAGCCGACATGACAACCATCTCGTACTTATGGCAGTAATGACGTCCTCCCCCAATGCCAGACGCCCACGACAGAGTTGCAATAACAACCATCACGTCCATAGGTACTCTCCGCTGCCGAGACCCTGATTCTCAGATATGAATACCTGCTGCTGCTGCTACCCCAACTGCTGACTCGCTGCTGCCCTGGACCACCGGTCGTTCCGCCCTCCAGAACCTGACTGACGAAGTCTGACGCCACCCAACAGACGTCAACTCTCCAGCAAGAAAAACAAAAACAAAGGAGGCAACAACCCACCAAGGAAACAATCGGCAAATGATTGTTCCTAACATTTACATAAAAGTGAAAACGAAAAAAAATGAAAGTCGACTGAAACAGAAAATCTCGTGAAATTTCATGCCCAGTACTGGGATATTAGGGAGCTTGAGACTATAGAATTGCGAATCCATAAAAGCTGTTGACACACATAATAAAAAAATCAGGAAATAAGATGATAGAAAATGGCAAAAAGTATTGCACTGAAGATCGTGGAAGGCTTTTTTGTTCGTAGGAAAAAACGATTAATAAATTTTGAATTCTGATGCAACTGCGCCTCTTTATTGGAAGATATAATAATAATAATAATAATAATAATAATAATAATAATAATAATAATAATAATAATAATAATATTATTATTATTATTATTATTATTATTATTATTATTATTATTATTATTATTATTATTATTATTATTATTATTATTTATCATACATGTTTCCACGGCATTTAATTTATACAGTCTTCTGTATTCTTTTTATCATCTTTTTTTTTTTTTCATCAGCATGTAGCTGGTATATCAGGTTACCCAAGAACATACAAAGATTTCTGTTTATAAGGTTTATTTCCTCTGACGTTTCAAACGCGCTCTGGCGTTTATTTTTAAAGAGTAAATGAAATGACATGCAGGTTACAAAGATATATATAGCAAGTGTGGATGGGGCAGTGGGTGTACAGTTGCCATGTCAGTTATTCATCTGCAGAAGATGACAAAATTTATCTGATAATTTTCTATAAAAATATGAAAACAAGCCAGTTATTGCTAAAAAACAACCCAGCGCCCCCAGAAACCACTCGTATATCGGGATGACCACTACAAACTCTCCAAGCTTCTCTCCAGTCACCTCCAGGAAGGGGTTATTTTTTTTTTTTCACTACGGGCAAAAACATCAAAGAAGACCGAAAGAGAAGAACTTGTAAAGAGCACCAAAATCATAGACCAGGCAATGGACTGCCGACGCCTACGGTTTTTCGAGGCACTACATATTTTGGAAAAAAAGCCAAACATCAACAAGGTGAGAGAAACAAAATTCCTCCCTACCATCATAAGGAGGAATTTAAGGAGCCAACCGACGCCAGACACCGACGAGAGAGAGAAAAAAAAAGAGAAGAGGAGAGAGAGAGAGAGAGAGAGAGAGAGAGAGAGAGAGAGAGAGAGAGAGAGAGAAAGGGAGATTGAGAGAGAGAGAGAGAGAGACAATGAGAGAGAGAGAGAGAAAGAGAAAGAGGAGTGATAGAAAGAGAAAGAGAAGAAGAAAGAGAAAGAGAGCCAGCATCAGACACAGGAGGCATATTACCTGAACGACCTATAATCCCAGCTAACAGCCACTCCCAAATTCCAATAGCGATTAGGCCCAGAAAATCTCAGTGCCTCCAGGACCAACTCCGTCACCAACCCGTGACGAACCAAAACGCGGCAACTGTACACCCACCTCCCTACCCCCGCTTGCTATATATACTCTTGTAACATGCATGCCATTTCATTCACTCTTTGAAAATAAACACCAAAGTGTGTTTGAAATGTCAGTGGAAATAAACCTAAGAATTCAGAACTCTTTTTAAGTCCTTGGGTAACCTGATATGCCAGCTACATGCTGATGAAAAGAAGATAAGAAAAATAGCGAAGACTCTGCATGAGTATAAATTAAATGCCGTGGAAACAGCTATAATTTTTTAAGGCAACTGCCCTTAGAGAAGGTCTCCTTTATTATTAATATTATTATTATTATTATTATTATTATTATTATTATTATTATTATTATTATTATTATTATTATTATTATTATTATTATTATTATTATGAATACCAGATATCGTTAATATAAGAGAGTGCTATTTACCTATCAAAGAAATCTCAAAGGTGACAGTCTCAGTACAATTTAATCAACTTCCACAAGGGGAAGACCGAGATAATCCAACCATTAGCACTGGTGTTTGCTAGCCTTTAGAAATACCCAATGGAATTTGCTCAGTATAACTAAGATCAGACATGGGCTGAAACCACCTCTTATGAAAGGCTTTGATATGACCAAGGAATAGACAGAGTTTACTCTACAAAGGATGTTATTACCTATACCTGGAAATCCTCTTAAGGCATCTTTTTCTGGTCCCTGGAAAATTGTAAAGACAATTAATAACCTCAATTATTTAGTAGAGACTCCTGACCAGAAGAAGAAACACCAACATGTTAAAACTATGTTGAAAGAAAAAATAAAATAGATCCAGTAATGGTAATAAAAGATGTAGGGGTAGAGAATGATGTGACTGATGTTTGTTCAGATTAGCCTGAGTCTCATTCATTCATTCTAGGTAACCTGTATAAGTCCGTGGAGCACTTGGAGCAGACCAAAGGAATTCTCTTATTAATTTAATTATGGAATTTCAGGACATATTCAAAGATACTCCACGTCGTACCACTCTCCTGGAACATGATGTTGACGTAGGAGATGCTGTTCCGGTAAAACAACGTTCATATAGGCTTAATCCCCTTGAAAATAAGGTTGTTGAGAATGAAATAAAGTATTTGCTTGATAATGACCTAACTGAAGCAAGCTGTAGTCCATGGAGTTCACCTGTGGTATTGGCCAAAAAGGATAATAATAAGTTGTATAGTGTCATTAAAATAGATAGTTATCCTTTGCCTAGAGCAAATGACTCTATCTATAAAGTTGGTTCTGCTAGATTTGTCAGCAAGTTTGATTTACTCGAAGGGTACTGGTAGGTGAGCTTAATGCCAAGTGCTAAAACTGTTTCTGCTTTTGTGACCAGTAATGGGTTATTCAGATGTAAAGACTTACCATTTGGAATGAATAATGCATCTGCTACATTTCAGAGGCTTACGAATGTGGTTACAAGTTCTCTGGAAGGATGTGTTGTTTATGCAGGTGATGCGATAATTTTTAGTGATTATTGTCCAATACATTTGAAGCAAATCAGGGAACTATTTAAGACACTGAAAGAAGCTGGACTGGTGGTTAACTTACTCAATTGTGACTTTGCCAAAGCTAAGATAGTTTACTTGGGTCATGAGATTGGATATGTAAGAGTTGCCCCAAGGATGCCAATATTCAGTCCATAGTAGACTTCCCCATGCCACATGATCAATGATCTGTCAAGAAATTCCTGGGTTCGTTAAGATATTATAGACAGTTTGTCAAAAATTTTCATACATTTCAGAGCCCCTCACAAATCTTTTGAGAAAAGGAACTTCTTTCCACTGAAATAAAGAATGTAAAGAATCATTTGACAGATTAAGATTATTTTGATCAGTTATCCTGGCCTTAGGTTACCAGATTTCTCAAAATCATTTCATTTGGCAGTGGATGCTAGTGACGCTGGTGTTGGAGCAGTGTTCTGGCAGCTTGATTCCACAGTGGAAAGTCACCCTGTTACCTATTACTCTAAGAAGTTGTGGTCACCCCAAAGGAAGTTTGCTCTTAGCCACTTTGAGATTTACCTGTCTGGGTCTACAGCCTCTATTAAAATTTTCACAGATCACAATTCTCTGGTATTCTTCAGTAAATTCCAAAGTAAGAATCAGAGACTGATGTGATGAAGTTTATTCTTCAGGAATGGAATTAAGATATTCATTGTGTTTCTGGGAAAGATGATTTAGTTCCAGATGCTCTTTCTATAGCATAATATCTGAACTGTTACACTTTCCTTGTCAGAAATATATAGTTAGTATGCCAGTCTAATGTTATACTTTTATCAAATTCTAATTTAGTCATTTATATTGTTGAATTTTGTTGCTCATAATAACTATTAATTATTCTTTGAATCCTTAAGATTAGGATATAATGTTGAAAGCTGTGTTGAGTATCTTTGAGATATAGTTCAAGTAACTTGTCTGTTTTCAGTTTTGATCTAGTCAGGTGATTAATTTTTAATTTTTATATAGCAAGAATTCTTGATGGGTGGTGGTGTAATGAATACTTGTTTTGATTTAATTAATTGTAAGGTGAAATTACATTTAACATAAAGGCACTTGGTCGAAGTTTATGGTAAGAGGTCCCTTGACTAGCCTGCCACCTGGCATTGTGAAGAGGTTACTTGGGAATTCTCCCATAGAGGTTTATTCTTGTTTTCGTGGTCCTTGCGGCTGTTGGGAATTATGAGTGGTTGGAGGGGATATGATAGGACAAACGAGACGAAGAATTGGTAAGCAGCAGTACACTGAGAAGAGCTCCTGATATTCCTCTTGTTTGACATATGATTAGAAACTGTGCTTGGCATTGGACAACGGCACACTTGCCTATGGTGTGGAGAGTATACAAACTCTGCTCTAGCACTGTCTCATCAGACATGAGTTTTGCTGATGCACTGTCTTGCCCACCACTAGTCGTGTTTGGCACTGTCTTGCTGGCTACGATTCACTCTGGACCTCTTGAGTGTGAAGGAGCATCTCTGTATCACTCTGCATGCAATTCCAGGATAATCTGGTAAGGTTCCTCTGAAACTGTTGATATGGTCATGAAGGTCGACCCATGAGTGTGTTGGCTGTCGCATGTCAGGAATCCTGAGTTAACTGCAAAAAATCTGGTGTCTACTAAGTTGTTTTGGCCAAATGAGGGTAATTATTGAGACTTACATGCACAGTTCCCCCACATAGTGGAGTGGGTAACTACAAAAAAAAAAATAGGGGAAAAGTGCAAATGGTGATACAAGCATGAAACTTGGCTCAGCTATTCTTCTTGTCCCTTGGTCTCATTATCAACCTCCGGCCACACAAAATTTTGCCATTTTCCAAGATGGCCGACAAGTTTTCAAAATGGCGTTCTGTGGATATTTGGATATTGGTATTTAATTGATTAATCACATTCAGATACCTAAGTCACTCCCAGTTTATATTAAAATATTAAAAACAAGCTTTTATATATGTAGATACACAATTTCTCTGCATAGAAATATCCAAGATGGCTGTCACTATATCAAAAATGTCTGCCAAAATGCCAAAAATCGGTTCTTAAGCTCATATATGAGGCTAAAAGTCGGATAATACATGGATTTGGGGTAACTTCAGCCTGATCAGTTAATTTTTTTGTAGATTAAAAATCAATTAATCCCCAGTTAATTAATTTTCATCCGCACTGAGAACAAAAGCAGTGGCAGGACAATCTTGGAAGTCAACGTCTTTCCTGATGGGAGATAGTACGACAAACTGGAAGCTTTGTTGCTTGTGCCAAGAGGACACACATGAAAGACTAGTTGATGCATCTGGTGCTAGCTATGTTACCCTTGCTACAAACATTCCTGAATTCTGTAAGTTAAATGCAATGTCTATACCATTTCATCCCAAAAGGCTTGATGAAGGTGATGGAATTCTGCAGACCTTTGAAAATAACAAAGCAACAGATCATGAATCATGTATGCTGAAGTTCAAAACAACAAAACTAGAGAGGAAAAGGAAGTCATTGGTAAGACAAAAGAAGAAGATGATGCCCCATCAGCAAAATTCTCATGTAGTAGCCAGAAGGCAGATGAAGAAGATGCAGAAGAAGCTAAGACTGAGAAAGAAGGAATATGCTTTATTTGTGACCAACCGGCACCAATCAAAGATTTACGATTGACCATGACATTGCCTTCACATGAAAAGCTGCAACGATGTGCCACAAACTTACTAGATGAGATGATTATGTGTAGTATAGACCAGAGGCATATGCCCATGCTTTTGCTGAGCTTGAGATGTACATAAGAGACAAGCAGTTGACTACAGATGGGTGCTGCTATTTTACAATGGCAGAACTTCATGATTTGTACAAACAAAGACTGGAACAGCTAAATGTTGATGCTTCCTTCGTGTACCGAACACGGTTGAAAGAACAGATAATTGCCCACATTCCAGAACTGGAGGACTTTAAAAAGGGAAGAGAAATTTGGTTTGCCTACAAAAGGAAAATGGGAGAAGCCCTAGCCACGGCATGTGACTACAATGATGCAATAATCGGGGCCAAAGCAGCTAAGATATTGAGGAAACAGATGCATGAACATGAGATAGAATTTGATGGAACCTTAACAGCAGACACTAGAGGAGAATCTGTGCCACCAAGCTTGTTGGAATTTGTAAGTGTGCTACAAAACATTTCTTCCTGAATATTACACAAATATACCTACTGCTCACTTTAAACATGAATCCCCTCCTTTCATCCAGTGGAAGTGCAGGACACCAACAGATTGTGCTTTCAAAGTGTCTTTCTCTTGAGTATGAATGACTTAAGAAAGTCAGTCTGTCGGACAGGAGTGAATATGTTGTGTCCATATCTTGGGCAGCACACCACGTTTCTCAGAAACGACAGGCCCCATTTGAAATAAACTTGTCATCAATGTTGCCTCTTTTTCAAGAGGCAGGTCATTCAGTTGCAATGATAAAACATGTCATGGATATTGCAAGAGCAACTGCACAGTTTCTCAATCCTTGCCAAACCACAGTTCTACCAGTTGATCAGCCACTATTTGCAATTGCTAACCAAGTCCAATAGGATTGGCCATTGCAGTATGGTGATATGGTTATTATGTTTGGAGGGCTGCATATAGAAATGGCGGTATTCAAAATTCTGGATGATCTCTTGAAAGATAGTGGCTGGACTGGTGCTCTTGCAGAAGCAGAAATAGCTACTCCTAGAACAGCTGATTATTTATTTCTGCTTCACATTTGAAGACGACATGTCTAACCCACCAGGTGACAGCTTGCAGTTTATATCAGCTGCACAAAGCTACCTATATGGCATATATCCAGGAAGCAGAAGAAGAAATTGAGCTAAACTGTGAAAGTTGGATCAAAAAACGAGAATCATAGTGTCCCCAATTCTAATTTTGGAATTTTGTGCTTCAGCTAGAACTTCTAGTGTTTGTTTTCATCAGGTCATACCGAGAGTCTAATTTCCAATTGTACAAAGATGTGCTGCAGCAACTCATTCCTTTCTTCTTTGCCCTGGACCATGTACATTATGCCAGGTGGCTTTCACTTCATTTGAGGGACATGGACACTCTCTAAAATGACACATTTGATGAATTCACAAAGGGAAATTTCACTGTCCACAAAACCACTTGGCCTTTTTCCTCAATAGCTACAGACCAAGCACACGAGCAGAATAATGCTCATGTGAAAGGAGATGGGGGAGCTGTTGGCCTATTTGAAGATGAAGATGCTCTTGGAATGTGGACAGTGGCTGGTCCTGAAGTAAGCCGCCTGATCGTTGAGTTTGAGACTAGAAGTGATGCTGATCCAAAATCTGAGGGTAACCATCATGATGAAACTGAAACTGTGCAGAAAAGGTTTCTTGAAATGGTTGAAAATCTGACAAAAGTAATTAAAGAAATGGGCAATCCTTTTGAGGAAGATTCAGTGGATCTGATTGTGCTAGACAGCCATGAAATTATGGACAGCAAAGTTAGTGAATCCTTGAGATCTATGAAGGGCCTTGGACAGACACAATTCACAAACTTTATTGAGAGACTCAAGACACCAGCAAATTCTGTGAACCAGTACACAAGAACAGAATTCTATTGTTCAGTTGCAAGATGTCTACTACAGAATCCAAGGGCAAACAGTCACTGCAAACCATAAAGGATGATTGTAATATATTTTCACGGTTCTTCATATCATGCCAGAACAGCAAGTGTGATTTAAATGAATTTTTTCAACATGAAAATCAAAATTGCCCACCATCACTGGCACAGAATGGAGAGATGCATCAGGGCATCAAGTCACAGCTGCTGCCTCTACTAGAACAGCATGCACCAGACATCCCTGACAAAGAGCCTACAGCTGATGTTATCATAATGGATGGTGCAGCTCTTACAAATGTTCTGAGACCAACCAAAGGGTCTACATTTGAGTCTTATGCTAAAGAAGAAGTCTTATCTAAGATTCAGAAGCACATACAGAAGTACAAGCAAACAAACATTGTATTTGGTGTGTATAGTAAAGACAGTATGAAAGCACAAATAAGACAAAAAAAGAGGCACAGGAGTTCGCCAGAGAGTAATTAGCACAGCAAAAATTCCTGGCAATTGGGCCAGCTTCCACAGGAATGACCACAACAAACCTGAACTATCTGCATATTTGGAAGACACAAACATTTCATCTCAAGCAGATGATACATCATGCATAATTGTCACTAAAGGGGATGCTGCACTTTGTAGCAAAGCTCAACAAGACACTGCTTACCTACAAGGCTGCACTCACGAAGAGGCAGATACTAGAGTCCTTTTACATGCTATATATGCTGCAAAGCATGAAGATATCTCAAGTGCAATCATATGTAGTACAGACACTGACGTTGTCCTCATAGCAGTATCTAGCATAGAAAAAACTGGTTTGGACAAACTATGGATTAAATTTGGTAGAGGAAAAGACATGAGGTGGATACCTATCCATGAAATTGCAGCAACCATGTGACCAAAAGCCTCAGCCCTTCCCTTTCTCCATGCATTTAGCGGGTGTGACACGGTGTCTGCCTTTCATGGAAAGTGGAAGAAGTCTGCATGGCAAACATGGACTGTGTTTCAGTGTGCCACACCCACCTGCACCAAACTAAGTTCAACACCAGGAGCTGTAGAAGATGAAGACCTTCAAATTATTGAAGAAATCATGGTGCTAATGTACGACAAAAGCAGTTTGTATAAAAATGCAAATGAGGCTAGACTTGATCTCTTTGCAAGGAAGCAAAGAGCTTATGATTGCATTCCCCGTACAAGGGCTGCTCTTAGAGAGCATTGCAAGAGAGCTGCCTTTCAAGCAGGGCACATTAGGTGCCAGTCTTTAGTATGTCATCCAATTTTGCCCAGTCCAAGACACTGGGGATGGCAACAGATTGATGACACTTGGTTTCCGTATTGGACAGATTTCCCAATAGTAGCAAAATCTTTCAAAGAACTGAATAAGTGTGGCTGCAAAAAGGAATGCCATAGCAGGTGCAAGTGGTACAAATATGGACTTAGCTGCACAGCTCTCTGCAGCTGCACTTGCTAAAACTAATTGATACACAAAACATATTGATTTCTCTCAGGAGATACATACTTTTTTATCTTTGGTGGCCATTTTGGAAATATGGTGTTCATATGGTGGCCATGTTGGAAAGATGGGTTCACTTTATGTCTTCATGACAGTAAGAATGCCATAATACAAATTCTCAATCATTATACGGACAGCATGCAACTTTTATAAGCTTATGAAATGAAAATACTTGAAATATACAGCAAATTTACCACCATTTTGGAAAAGTGTCAGCCATCTTGGAAATAGCCAAATATTGAGGTTGATTTTGATTTATGGGGATAATAAGAGTTCTCATGCCAAATCTATTGCTTGTATCTATTGTATCACCATTTGCACTTTTTCCCCATCATCCCGCTCCACTAACAGCGAATTATTGTGTTTGTCGCTGGGTAGGATTAAGTTCATAATTTTCTCCCTCTTCTCTCTTCTGCTAATGTGTCATAGAGATTTATGTGTGTCTGGGAGTGAATGAGGAGTGTGATTGTTCTGTGTTTTTTGTACTTTTTTTTTTCTCTCAAACAGTGAGGAAGGAGTGTGTTAGGAGTGTGATTGGGCCTGAATGTGTTTTGTAGGCAAATGCATAATTTTCCTGATAGGTCAATGTACCTCTTGATTCTCAGTTAATTTTAGCTTACTGTAATAAATTAGTAACCTTGGAGTGGACTGTGCCTTTACCATTTATGAATAGCCCACCATTCCCTAAAGTTTATGGTTTTTTAAACTGTGCTAGATTTTTTTAAAAATTAAACTAACTACTGAAGGTATGAGAAAGGTCATTGAAAAGTTCTCTGTGAAAAATCTATTATATATATATATATATATATATATATATATATATATATATATATGTATATATATATATATATATATATATATATATATTATCGCGAAGGTGGACCATGGAAACGTACTCATCTCAACATAATTCTTTATTTCCAACGTTTCGTAATAAAAAGCTTTATTACATCATCAGGGAATCTGTTAAATAATGAATAAAATTACTTTAAAAATTGCTCTAAAAATCAATAAAATTCATAAAATACTTCACAGTTAGAATACAAGATAAAAGAAAAAACAAAAAAGACTTAAAAGCAAAATCAAAGACCGCTAACCAACCTTATACCAAGAAGGCAGAAGACAGAATGCATAAAAAAAGTTAGCCCAGGTACAGCTGAGTGGAGGAGGTCTGGGTATTTAACTCGGGAACTAGTTGTTTAATAAACAATGATTCCAGGATAGGCAGTTCGCATGCATTAGTTGTTTGGCCTATGATACAGAAATCGTTTCTATCAATATATGTTTTACAAATTTTCGAATGGTTTCTTATGCTTGAATGCACAGGATTGGAGAGCCTACAGCCAGTCTGAAAACTTAATCCCCTCCACAGGGCATTGACACATACATCTTCCTGGTTTAGTTTCCACGACGAAATCATTAAATTAGGTAGTTATTTTGAAAACAATTGTTTCCTCGTAAACTCTTTCTCAGGTACTTAAATAAAATACTCTACCGGAAAATGGTACCCCTATCTCTATCAGCACTGTTCCCAAACTAAAAATGTATGCGAGTTTTCCGTTTCTACATGATGACAATTTCATAAAAAAGCTAATAGATATAATACACAAGGAACTACCAGCCCTAAACTTGAAACTTATTCCTAAGAACCCAGTCACCATTGATTCTCTGTTCATATACAAAG
Source organism: Macrobrachium rosenbergii (assembly GCA_039081455.1). Classification (NCBI taxonomy): domain Eukaryota; kingdom Metazoa; phylum Arthropoda; class Malacostraca; order Decapoda; family Palaemonidae; genus Macrobrachium; species Macrobrachium rosenbergii. The sequence continues at coordinate 10,951,742 of JANJGK010000018.1, forward strand.
ACAAGCTGAGTCCAATGTTTACATCCAGCATTGTATACAAATATATTTGCCCTAGATTTAGTCGAGGGACCTATGTTGGGTGTACAAAAAGGCTACTAAAAGTACGTTTGGACTCTCATAGAGGAGTAAGTTTTAGGACAGGAGTAGACTGTCCAATCCAGAACAATCAAATATTCGGAATCACTCAAAGATCTGTAAAACACACATAGAGGACAAAGATTTCCAAATCATAGGACACCTACAAAATGAAAACGAACTTCACGTCTTAGAGTCCATAATAAAAAAGCTAGTTCCGTCGTTAAACTCGCAGAATTCCTCCATCCAATTGTACATTATGAAATGGCCGGTTGCACTTCACCTTTCGTTTCTCGGGCTCTGAAGGTTCTTCTGTTTAGTTTCTCTTTGAAGCAGCCGGCTGGGTGGGTGTTTTACTCCGTAGTGTTTTTGCGTTTTTGTGTTTCTTCTTTTAGCTGTATTAATTTTATTTTGACCTTTACTTTTTTTTTTTTTACTGCTGGTTTTTTACTAATTTTATTTTGTCTCACTTTACATATATTGATGTAACCAGTGATGTCAAGATTATTTTACGTCTTTTTTTTACATATTTTTTTTTTTTTTAAGTTTTTAAAGTTTTTTACCTTCTTGAGTTTTTTTCCTATATCTCTTTGTATTCTGATTTGTTTTTTTAAATTTCACTATTCACTTATATTTTACTTTTACTGGGGATGTCAATATAATAAATCTATATATTTTGTCGAAATATTCTAAGAGTTATTACGAGTAATATGGTGTTCAAATTTTTACAGCCTTGAAAATGCAACCGAGATGATTTGTGAAACGTCGGCACAATAAATCATGAAAATGCTCTGTGCCTTCCCTCGTTACCCCGTCGATGTGGTTTGAGCAGTGACTCCTGTTGTGATTGTGTGTGTATATATATATATATATATATATATATATATATATATATATATATATATATATATATATATATATATATATATATATATATATATATATATATATATATATATATAAAATTCGTCGATGCGCACCTTCAGCAGCCTCCGTGTGGATACCACATAAATCCCGAAAATTACTTAATTTCTTCTCCCCGCCAGTAAAATATCCTACTGTACCAAATCTGGAATTTTATGCCAGCTTCCCCTATGTCTGTGATAGTTATTTTAAAAGAAAATTCACTCAGGTAATACAAAATCGTTTTCCTGCTATAAAAGTTAATCTGATTCCTAAAAATCCCTTAATCATCCGCTCTCTGTCTCAGTTCAAGGATCGTCTGTGCCCTTTCATGTCCTCTTGTGTGGTATATAAGTATACTTGCCCCAGGTGTAAGTCGGGGATTTATGTGGGATCCACACATAGGCTGCTGAAGGTGCGCATCGACTGTCATAGAGGAGTCAGTTTCCGGACAGGCAGCAGATTCACGAACCCGGAGCATTCCAATATAAGAACTCATGCTAAAAGCTGCAAACATACACTGAAAATAAAGATTTTAAAATCATCGGATAAACACCCAACACTCACGAATTACCCATTTTAGAGTCCTTATTGATCAAACAACTGGTTCCCCCATTAAACACACAGTCAACAGCCACTCCCCTTTTCTTGTCTTGAGGTGTATTTTCCTCTTTTTTATTTGTTAGTTTCCTTCCACTTATGTTTCTTTTACTCTGGTGGAAGGTTGGTCCAATAGTTTGTGTATTTTAATATATCTTTTTTTTAATGTATAATTTTCAGTGCAAAAAATTTTCAGTTTGAGTTTTATGCTAATTATGTGTTGTTTTTATTCATTTTAGAGCCCTTGAAGATGTAATCATATATGAGAATTACGATACGTCGGGAAATAAATATATTCAAGAAGAGCAATTCTTAATTGTCCATCAGCATACGTGTTGTGAGTGTGTGTGTATATATATATATATATATATATATATATATATATATATATATATATATATATATATATATATATATATATATATATATATATATAATCCACACATCGGAGGGCACTTTAACAGGCAGGAGAAGGGCGCAGGAACACATACAGATCCAGTACATTCATTTATTTGTCTATGCGTTTCTTCACCCGTGGTCACATCGTCAGGACATCTACAGTTATAAATTAAAAAGGGGGATTCAGCATACATTGTTAAAAGTAAACATACACAAAACATAAAAAAAAAAATAAAATAGAAAACCATTTAAACTTAAATAATCACACTTAAATATATTTACGCACTAAAGAACCAATAAAAGATATGGATTTTTTAGTCATAATTAATCATAAAGCGCGCAAGAGCGCAAAATGTAGCAGTTACTAACTAGGAGGATATGCCTGGAGCATTATAGAATTTGTTGAAGCCTAGACTGCGTGAACATATCCATTCACCTGTTAATGACTTATTGACTACCTAGTGGATGGGCGGAGCCTAATGACGTCATATTATGTTTACGTCACGAATGGTTTTAGGACCCTTTTCTGTGATTTTCTTGGTGCCAGCATTGGCGACTTCATTTTATTGTATAAATATCAAAACTATCGAACTTAGGTACTAAATAATACTTGCAAAAATTAGGTAGGGTTGAAATATAAACTTTCCAACTTTCTCCCTTATCTGATGCTTTGCTGAAAAGTGTTGCCAAAAAAACCGTGTTTCATCGGGTCTGAATCCCTCAGTAGTTGTTTTTGCTCACAACACTAGGTAGGCTAATGCTGTTGTAAATAGTGTGTCTTTTTGTCGCATTAGGTTTATTACTACTAAGTTTTCCAGGAGTTTTATTTGGGACACAACCAGCATATGGAAACTTTGCCTGTTGCAGAATCTTCTGATCTCCAAATTTCATTCCTGATTTCTGTTGATGACTCCTGAATTCAGGTTTTCATATTTTATTTTACATCCCTTTCCATTCTTTTATTTATCACCTTGTCTTTCTCTATAGGGTGATTGTCCTTTGGAGCTCTCTTGGGTTTATAGTCTGTTGATTCTGTCCATAAGTGTTTTCAGCTGAAGATTTAAAGAAAGACAGGAAGGAAGGAAGGGAGGAAGGAAGTTTCTCTGATATTGAAGTAAGGGATATATTATAATACGTGTGTTGACGAGTCCCTGGTTCGCCGTAAAGATCCGTCTGGAGCAAAGGTATAACTCTAAGGCTATTTCATATATTCACGGAAGAAATTATGTGAAAAATTAGAGAAAGAATACCAGATGTAGGCGCTGAGATGTAGGATAAGAGTATGGGTTCTTAATGAAATGAGGAATGGTTGATATTTATGATATTAGCAAAGAGAAGCATAAGCTGTAGAAAGTGTGGAAGTGGTTCCAAGATGAGTAAACGTATAATGGTAAATAAATGCACTAGAATGGTGGAAGTGTGAATGTAATAGTGAAAAAAAAAAAAATAATAGCTCAGGTGATAGGAAAGATCGGCGTGGTTAGGGATAGTTAAGTAATGTGAAAAAAATGGACAACTATAGGGTGGTGAAGGGAGGAGAAAAGGAATACCTAGAATGTAGTATATTTATTTAAAAAGGTATATGTATGCATGTTTGTATGTTTGCGGTCCCGAAAGTGCAGTATTTAATTTTTTTCGAGCTAGTACTACCAATACAGAATCACAAGGTCTTTGTTGGAATCGACGACAACAGATTTTTCTGGACCCAGCGCAACCTCGAAAACACCGCCAAGTGCACCTTGGAAAATTATTGTAATTTCGAAACTGGACTTATGGTCCAAGTGGTGTTTGAACTATATCCTGGAAGGGGACATTCGAATACGCATCCTCCTTTTAAAAAACAGGTAATTATGCCTCTCTTGATTCAAGTGTTAGATATTGTAACTAACGTTAGTTGACGTTTGTGCTTCACAATCAGTTTGAAAAAGGTATAGGGGCTTACAATATCCACACTGAGATTCGGATATTCTCATCCTTTGTTGCTGCCTGATCATAAAAGAATATGAAAAATAATATCTGCTTTAAAATCTTTGAAAATCCAAATATAATGTGAAATACATAATTTCAATGAAACTTTCCCCTCTGATAATTTAATCGCGCTTTTAACGCGCTGCGTTTTAGGCAAATACGTAGAGTATATAGTTAGCTTTATTGATAAATAATCAATTTGTTTCCTCCCATCATATTTGAGTGCGAAGTCAGTTAATTGAATAGAAATAGTTTTGATTACATGAAACGAATAATGAATTGTTTTTAAGTATCATGAATTGTTTTTTTCCTGACAATAATTTGATTTGCCCAGCTACTATTTCGTGCAATAATGTATGTGATATTTGGAACTTTTATTAACCCTCCAAAATTTTTATTAGAACTATATAGAATACCTTAACCTATGTCAAAACCTATTGACATCCGAAGGAACTTCATAGTTAGGGAAGCACAAATGTTGTGAAATGGTAATGTTTGGTATGAACACGAATGTATGAAGAGATTTTTTTACTGAACAAAAGAGAAACGATCTCTTAATTAGCATGCTGTGAAATAATGAAATAAGATGAAACTGTGTAATTCATCTGTAAAATCGACTGGTAAGGTAAAATCAAACACAAAACATTATTTGTAAATAAAGAATCAGAATTGTATGTTTCTTATCTTTGAGTTAAGAGTTATAAAAAATGTACATAGCAGCATTCAAATAAGAATTAATGTCGATGATAAATTCGTTTACCTAGATTTCATAATATTTTTCTACAATAAAAATGTGTTACAAGTTTTTAAAGTCTGTTTTCAGTAAATATTACAGCTGGTTTGAGCAAATTCAATTTCTTTCTGCTGACTAGTTCCTTCAATATCAATCACCTAAATTAGATTTTTTTTTATTTTTTGACTACCAAATAATTACTCAGGAAGAAGAGAAAAAGACATAATTTCCTGTTTAATATTCTCTTTATATCACCGGGAGTAAATACCCAATGAGGAGGTAATAACATGCTATCTGAAAGAGCAAAGTTTCTCATGAAATTAAAATTGCTTCTTCCGCTTTTTGAAGTGCTCTCCTTACACTGCGTCAAAAGCTTATCAGTTTTCTTTCGCGACGTCAGTTACTTGTGAGATCGATGATTAAATTCGACGAAAGTTTTTATGTTTTTGTAAAATCTTAAAAACAAAATCTTCCAGCCTGGATTATACATTGGGTAGGGAGGGGACACTGGATGGGGTAGATACTCGTAGTTCTCAAAATACGTTATATTTATGTAATAACAAGCTTTTCTAATACATGTAGCAATAATGACAAGCTGATCATCTCTCTCTCTCTCTCTCTCTCTCTCTCTCTCTCTCTCTCTCTCTCTCTCTCTCTCTCATTCAGTTTGCCAAAACACTTCAATGCTTATCAACCTTCCAATTGACAAATTGAAGATATATTAACTATAAAAGTTTTATATTGAAAAAGTCGATTTATAGATTACAATTATTTCATCACTAAGAGTTTTGAGTACACTCAAGAATAATCCTTAATTCAAATATTTTATACAAACTACAACAAAAAGAACAACAACAAAACTTTCATTTTGAAATCTAATAGTCAGGTGATTTGAAATCAGATCTTTTATCACTCCTGATAGGTGTTAATAATTGATTTTTTTTATTGAATAAATTACAAAACCATAAACTCAGCCTTTGACAATATAAAGGATATTTTTTGGATGAGTGATATGCAAACGTAAAATAACTTTGAGTAAAATTTGTGTAATTTTTGTAGATAGTTTACATTTTTATAAAAAAAGGTAAAGTGTATTTTTTTTAGTTAATAATTTGATAGAAAATATACTTGCTTGCGCTTATATCAAGGTAATCAATTAAAACTAACTGCTTTCTCGGTGCTGGTAAGCGGTACTTTTAGGACAGTACTAAGCTAGGAAGCAACAATGGCTCGGGATACTAATGGTCACAGTGGAGGGCTGTGAACCTTTTCTTCGGGGGGAATACCCCAAAATGCCGATGAGCCTCCTTTCTCCGAAGCCAACTGCATCCATTTTTTCATTCTCCTGTGATGATGGATAATATGAATAATGACATTTTATTTGCTCTGCGTGTTGGGAAAATAACTAAACGGTTACGTAATGAGAATGGGAGGCTTGTAGCGTATAAAAGGTTTGTGAAAAATCCCAGATAGAATAAAATATAAATTAATTAGTTTTGACTATATGTGGGTATTGTACAGACAAGATAAAAAGACGGCTGATTGTTCTGGTGCTTAGTAGACGAAACAGAGGGCTGGTAGTGTATGATTAGGGCAAACAAGATTAATTATGTTTTCAATATCTAATGGACACATTAATAGGGTGGAGGTAGCGTCTGTAGTGTAAATAAGACTTCATGAACAGATGGGAGATTTCTAATTTGCTTTTGGGTGTTAAGATTAAGAATCAATTTGGCAGGAGGAAAAGCTGTGATAATAGTACGTGCAAAGGGGCAAGGACTCGAAAGTAAAGAGAATAATGTTTATTTTTTATGAGTTCGAATCCAAACACAGCTGTGAATGGAAGATTGTGCTAGGTTATTTAGTTGTAAAGGAAGGTATCAGGGAAATAGATTATATGAGTGGTAAATATGGAATGCTTAGTGCACATGAGAAAGCAGTCATGTGAAGAGACCATTAGAGAGAGGTATAATAACATTCATAAGAATTCTTAGGAACAAGAAGCTGGGCAAAAATTAATTCCATATAGATTAAATGTAAGTACAAAAAAATGTGGAAGTGATAATATATTGGGAAAAGATTAAAATAGTAGTTTAAGCTCAAGAGGGATGGGTAAGAGTTCAGCTCTGAGTTTAATTAGATAAGGATATTCGACATAGAAGGAATAATACTAGCGCACACACAGGAAAAAAAAAATAATTAGGAAATGACTAGAGTAGAAGAGACATGAGGGAAGGTTATTTGCAAGAACAATGTAAGGGTGAGGTCATAATCTATATAAATAAAAATGGATGTATGTATGTATGTGCGTGTGTATGTTCCACATGTACTCTGGGACACATTTAGCAATTTCAACTAAACTTGGTATACATATGACTTACTACCTCGAAAAGAACACTGTCGGGTTAAAACATCACTAGCGCCAAAGGGTGTTGGGTGGAAGAGCTTTCCTGAAACAGGGCGGGTTCTGCCAGTGAAACAGGGCTGGTTATGCCCTTAGACTTAGTAACTTTACAAATTTATCACAGTTAATTTTGGTATAAATATGACTTACTATCTGGAAAAGAATACTGTGGGGTAAGACATCAATGGCACCAAAGGGGGCTGGGGGTTGGGAAGGGGGGTTACAGCGAGAGAATGAGAGGGAGAGGAAGTGAGAGAGAGAGAGTTGAAGGAGTGTTAGGGAGAAGAAAGAGGGAAAGAGACAGGGAATTTTGGAGAGAGAAAGAGAGAGTGAGAAAAAGAAAGAGGGAAAGGAAGATATAGAGAGAGAGAGAGAGAGAGAGAGAGAGAGAGAGAGAGAGAGAGAGAGAGAGAGTACAGGGGATGTTATGGCCAAAAAAGAGGGAAAGAGTCGGGGGAGAGAGAGAGAGAGAGAGAGAGAGAGAGAGAGAGAGAGAGAGAGAGAGAGAGAGAGAGAGAGAGAGAGAGTAGAGGGGTGTTAGGGAGGAGAGGGAGGGAAAAGTGAGAGAGAGAGAAAGAGAGAGAGTAGAAGGGGTGTTAGGGAGGAGAAAGAGGGAAAAAGCAGGTGTGTGTGTGTGTGTGAGAGAGAGAGAGCTTACTGGTTGTCATTCAGAATTTTCCCGGGCAGCTCCAGTTGTCAGCTAGTGATTTTATATTTCTAATCCTTGTGATTTCAGGAAGATAAGATCAGGGAATGATAGCAGCAAGAAACGAAATGAAGAATGAGAAGCACAGTAAAGGAAAAACAGATAATAGATAGGATAATCAAGACACTAGTAAGTAAAGAAGAGAGCAGAAAGTAAATAAAAGTGTGAAGGGGATATCAGCGAGTTCTCCTTAATCATTCCCTGTGTTGTCGACTTTTAAAAAAATCATTTGCTGCTGAAACATACTTTAGTGCATTTTTCTTTTTCTTTTACATACTTCTTAAAGCCAATTTGAGAGAGAGAGAGAGAGAGAGAGAGAGAGAGAGAGAGAGAGAGAGAGAGAGAGAGAGAGAGAGAGAGAGAGTATATTGTAGAGCCAAATCTATACTATACAGAGACACTGCAAAGGATAAAGAAAATTCAGTTCCTAACAGTGTCATATGAACTGACCACTTTTCAAATACCTTGAATGCATCGAATGGAACCCTGAGAATTACAGTCGAATATTTCGAAAGAGAGCAGAGCTAACTAACTTGATTTTTATTATTGCTCTTACACCGTAAATATCTAAACGTAGACTGGGAGGTAAACCTTGGTTTTAATTACAATAATCCGGTCGACGACAATACTCCATAACAAAATGGCAAGTGGATATAAATGAAATATCAGGCAATGTTACTAGAATTGCCTTGAAAATGATAAATAATGAAGATAAGCGAACCTGACTTCCTATCTTTGAGTCTTATCCAAATAAATCGTGCTTGGGAAATGTAACATAAAATACATAAGAATTATTCTGCAGTTTTCTTTTTAATAAACGAAGTAACTGTCAGCAAAAGTGCTGAGCATCCAGTTAGAAGGACCACATCGATGAAAAGGGTAAATTCATTTAGACAATCTTTTGCAATTGTCGGAAAAAAAAGTTCAGAGTGGCAGCACTGACGCTGCTGTTACCCCTTCCCATTCTGTTCGAGACATCTGGAAACTGACAGGCGCACACTTTGATGATCAGGTTTTGTTGATGGTATGGCCAACACCCACTGCCACCCCGCAAAAAAAAAAAAAAAAAAAAAATCACACGAATCAATATTTACTTTTAAAATCTAACTTTGAAAGGTGCGTTTTATGTGGGTGACGAAAATTCACATACACACACACACACACACACATTACCTGACGTACCCGGACAATGTGAGGAAGAAGAGATTTTAATTGGTCATTCTTGCTATTAAGAGAACAATTGCCTCGTAAATACCCCTCTCACACTATGCGCAACAAGTTTATATATGTGGTTTCAGTTTAAAGATGTTGGAAATTATTAGTTATTTCATGTATCACTGTGTATCAGCGAACATGCAGACTTTTATATCTCTATTTAGCTGAGTTAACGGTCAGATATCAGGAGAGGAGAAAAATATATACTTTACTGTTAAAACAAATGTTAACAAGTGAGATTATTGTCAACGAAAAAAAATGAATTATAAGACTAGCTAAGTTCCACGATATATTCATATGTAAGAATGTATTGTGGAACATAGATGTGCACCATGTACTGGTGTTTTGCACGTAGTTTGTAGCAAAGGAATTCCACGAGAAACAGAAATCACCAATATTCTGTGTTCCACAATGGTTTCTGGTTATACTTCCTACGGATTTCAATCTTTTATTTCAGGGAGTTTCAGTCTGTATGTAGCATCATATGTCGGCCAAACTGTTGATCCTGATTTTCACAAACGAATTTCAAATCCAGGGATATCTAGTGGTTTAACCTCTCGTAGATACTGATTAAAAATCACTGAAAACATTACAAAGGTTACAGAGAACATAAATTACATTAAACATCGTTCATCAAGAACAAACTTGGGTTTTTACAGACCACCTGAAATTTGAGTCTTTTCAGGCATATTGATTTTCTAAAGGGTCACACCCATGTAATTGTTATCGCAAGATGTCTATGACATCCAGAACCCAACAAAATGAAGACTTCAAATTCTATATGTCTGCTGGAAAAGACATGGGACTGTCATGACAAGCCCTGAGGGACTGGGTCCAAGAGATGGTAGATTATGCCAAGGCGGGAAGAGAGTCAGAACGGCAGGGAAAGAAGAAAGAAAGAAAGGCGAAGAAGGAAGAGCAAGATACGCTAGATCAACAAGCAAAGGAAGACCAAGAGAGCAAGGAGACATAGGGAGAGCAAAATAGGCTAGATAAACTTGCAAAGGAAGAACAAGAGAGAAAGGAGATGAAGGAAGAGCAAGATAGGCTAGATAAACTTACAAAGGAAGAACGAGAGAGAAAGGCGAAGAAGGAGGAGCAAGATAGGCTAGAAAAACTAGCAAAGGAAGAACAAGAAAGAAGGGAGAAGAAGGAAGGACAGGAGAGGCTAGATAGACTTGCAAGGGAAAAACAAGAAAGAAAGGATAGGCTCGAAAGGGAGGAAAAGCAGTGGGCCCATGAGCTGCAGATGGCCCAAATTGGCACTGCCAGCTCCTCTCCAGCCGCTGGTGCAACCGCCCTCACTCAAGGCTCATACTTTGATGCCCAACTGGACCGAGGCCAAGCCCGAGGTGTGGCTCGATCGGGCAGAAGAGGTTCCTTAGCGCCTACCCACTCGCTCCCGCCGAAGTCTCCTCACTCTTGGGAGAAACCCTCAGAGGAAAGGGTCTAATTGCTTTCAATGCCCTCCCTGAGGCGGATCAAGAGAAATATCTGGAAGTGTGCCAGGCAATCACAAAGGCGTATGAAATCACCCCCGAACGCTGAAGAGGGAACCAGATAAAAGAAGCAGGACAGACCTTGTCTGACTGGGTGTATTAGTCAGATAAGGCCCTCTCTAAATGTTTAGAGTCCCTGGGAGTCTCCACCGCCGAGGACATCCTAGAGCAATTCAAGATTGAACATTTTTTATATTGTGTCCCTTCCACCCTAGTCACCCATGTATGCGAAAAGGCGCCCATAACTCTAGCAGAGTGCTGTTGCTTCGCCGACACATGGGACACACATCACGCCCATGCGAGTTCATTGGGATGTAAAATATGCCATCCTTCTTTCACCTCCGGCGCCCCTCCGTCGAAGAATGGGCACTCACAGAAACCTGTTGTGTGTGGGTTCTGCAAGAAAGCCGGGCATTCCACAGAGGAGTGCCGAAATAAACCCTCACCCGGGAATCCACCAACTAACAAGCCTGTGCTGTTCACAGGGGTAGTGCCACAAGGGGATTATAGCCAGAGCTATTGCATGGCTTGCAAAGTTTATGGCCACTCTCCCACATGGGCAAATTGCCCTAATAATAAAACAAGTAGTCCCGCCATTGCCTTGGCAGTTATGAATCCCAAGTCCTTGGGCCCTCCAGCCGAGGGTCCCATATATGTGGCACCTCCTTGAGGTAGCTACCCCGCATGCCAGGTCAAGGCATTTGATGACTCTGGAGCACAAATTTCCCTCATAAGGAAAGACAAAGTTGCCTATGGAGCTATCATTAACCGACGTAAACTCGTCATAATTGAGGGTATCAATCAATTTAAAATCATAATTCCCACCGTTCAGTTGAGAGTCACAAGACCGCATAGATCCAAAATTTGTAATCTCGCAGTAGCAAGCTATATTCCTGGAGGTTATGGCATCCTCCTCGGACAGAAATTCTAGTCTCCAACTAAGTTACAGCAATCCAGGGGTCCAAATCCCCCAAATCATTCATTAGGCACGAGTAAGCCTTAAACGCCTACACTCACTACTCTGCCAGTACCACCTGAGTACAATGTGCAGTGGCCCCCTCCACCATGATCGATTCCAGATCCCATGCCAGTGCCCTGCCCTGCCCTAGTGCCAGTGCTAGGGCCCGAAATAGATTTCACTCCAGGAGATTCCAAATTCGGTTCACAATCTCTGCCAGTGCCACTTGCGTGCACTGAGCAGTGCCAGGTTCCGTCCGTCCCGAACAACAAGCAAATTCCAAATCAAATCTTTGTGCCTGACCCTGCCTTAGTGCCAGCACCAGAGCACGCCCCAATCACCATTCAAGAGATCCTAATCAGGATCCCCTCTCTTCTCCTTGCCTGGCTCCGCTACCAGTGCTGATAAGAGAGACAGATCCCTCCGACCACAGTGGAAGCTCACCTGAAGGTGCAGCCTCACAACCCATGCCTGAGCTGGTCATGGTAAATTGTGAGCTTATCATGTCCACCGCTACCTCTTCCTCTCTTTCCCTGTCCCCTGCGGACGCGACCATGGGTAACAATTCTGCTGCGTCTCAAATGGCCGATGAACTCACGGAACTGCGGCAACTTGGGATAGAGCCTGCAATGAATGCCCCTGCTTCAGCCGCCAAAGAAGCTGACACAGGTGGCACTCCAATGTCCTCCTTAGACTCAGTTCGACCGATTCCCCTACCAAGGAGAACCATCAGCCTAAAGAGATCTGTGGCAGAAATCATGGGCATAGGTAATGTCAGATAGCTTAAAGAAAGCTGATGAACTCCCCTGGCACCAGTGCAAATTTGGCAGTGCCACCCTTTTATCCTACGAGGACCCTGGCACCTCTATCCAGAAGAGGGTGTCAGATTTCCACACCTATTTATTTTTTTATAACTCTGTTATTTATTCTCTTCCTTTAACATTTACTTTTCATTATTTTATTCAGTTAATCATATTATTTTACACCTCACAAAGGCTTCTATTTTACCTTGCTTCCATTCTGCCAATGCAGAGTGCAATTGACACACATCCCAATTTTGTAAGTCTTATGACTTCCTTTCGAAGCCCCTTGAGCAAAAGAATAAACCTAAGCCATTTTCCTTGGCTAAAAAATATAATGTCGAGATATTAATCATCATTTTTCCTTAACATTATCATTTGCCTTCTTTGTTATTCCCTTATAATTTAAACCCCGAGTCCGTGAATTGAAAAGACCGTGTACTTTACATATTTGTCTGTCCTTCCTTGTACTTAGCTTCGTGCTCAAAAGCACCACTGACTTCAGTGCCACGTCTGGCACTGTGCCGTCAACTCAAGTAACATGGCGACACCTAACAAATATCATGTGTATTTCATTGTAATGTCTCCTCAAGGCAAAATAAATGCATGTTTTAGATTATAACGACTATTAAAAAATAAGTGCATGATTATTTTAAGACTTACATTAAGGAAACCACTTACAGTTATTGTGTTTAATATTTACAATAACTTTCTTATATTTGTAACTATTCCTGTTTCAAAATAACAATAAGTTATGATTTGTTCCATTTTAGTACTTACGATCCTCTACTCATATTTCTTTTGAGATTGACATTAAGGAGGTCAATGATAGTTACTGTATTTTTAATACTTATAGTACCTTTCTTATAGTTGTAAAGGTACCTGTTTTAAAAGTAACAGTAATCTAAGGTTAAAACTTTTATTCTTTTTTCTTACTCTGCGATTAACATAAAAAAATTTGAATTCTTTATGAAGTAAACTTTCGTATATCTAGTATGATGCAGAGAGATTTAGGTTACTAAATATACATGAGTGCTGTTAACGAGAAAATTAGAGTAACATAACGCATTTGTCTGCTAAATCCTTGGTTTGGTAGACATTTGCACCCGACTGAAGGTGCAAGATGTCAACTTGGGCGGGGAGTTATTATAATTTCCCAAGAATCCCAGCCATCAAATGCTTCATTTAAAGCTTGAAAATACAACAGCAAATTTTGGGCACTGCCTGACAAGGAAGGACGAAAGGAATTTAGGCCCCTCCCTTAATTTTTAATCACTTTATCCCTTTCAACTTTCTCTTTTTGAACATATGACTGTGGGAGACTTTGCTTTCAGAATCCTAAGCCTGGATTAAGAGAGGACAGCTGGCAGGCACACCTGGGAATGAGTCATAGATGAAAACCAACCCCAACCTACCCCTGGGTATCCTCCTGACCCCTGACCAAAGTCATATAATGGTCTCACCGAAGGAACAAGAGAGAGACACGCTGTCGAACATAAGCAGAACACACCTCCCCCTTCCATTTTCCTTCAGAAAGCCATGCCCTACCACGTGGTCCTATCTTGTAGGGACCTTTAGTACTCTTACCAGAGACTCCCAGCCCTTCCTCTGCCACCATTTCTCACTGAAGCCACCTCTTCTACAAGGTAAAGTGATCTGTTGCAAAGGTTCTTCCTGTCAGTGACACTGTTTTAATTCTTGTAATCAACTTCATATTTCCCTTTCTAAGTGCTAGTATTTCCATATCAAAATTGCCTTGTTAGGGCAGTGTTACGTAAATGCCTGTGTTTAAATAATTACATAACATTGTGTGTTCAACGCTTCTTGGCACCCTTTGTGCTTGCCTTGTCCTATGTATATTTTAGTGTGTCCTTACTGGCTTTTAATTTGTGACTCTCTCCCATTACAGAGGGTTTGTTAGCCATGGAAATCTCTCTTGACTGTGCCTTGTGCCAGCATCGTCACACCGACAGATATACTTTCAAGTTTTCCCCGATTAGTCCATTTCATCTTCTATTTCATTTCATGTAAATACACGTAATTTTAAACTTAAGTTAACATGTTTGCTCACAAATACCTTGTGAGTAGAGCCCTCAGCTCATAAAAATTCCCCTTTTTCCTTGTTTTTACGATTTGCTGAATCAACAGTAGTCAGATTTCTTACAAAAATAGAGGTAAGCAAGAGAATCATTTATTTCGAGTCTATAATCGGCTCATGGTAAGCATTTTCCCAGGAAAAATCGTAAATAATATATATATATATATATATATATATATATATATATATATATATATATATATATATATATATATATATATATATATATATATATATATATATATATATATATATATATATATATATATATATATATATATATATATACTGTATATATATAGGGCAAAAATTTCGATTTCACAGTCAGTTTCAAGGATATCCAAAATGAGGGCAGTCTCTTATAGTATACTAGCTGATATTTTTGCTCTTTCAATGTATCTATTTATATCATATTAAGGACATACCGCGTTGACAGATCATCAACTTAGTTTCTAGATCAGTGATTGGCTACAAAATAATAAAAGGTGGTCTCCTTAAAATTATATTCCATTGTCTTTTACTGTAAAAGACACAGGAATATAATTTGAAGGGGATCAACTTTTATCATTTTGTAGCCAATCACTGATCTAGAAACTAAGTTGATGATCTATCAACTTGGTATGTCCTTAATATGATATAAATAGATACATAGAAAGAACAAAAATATCAGCTGGTATACTATAAGAGACTGAAATCTTTCTGCATATCCATGAAACAAAAAAATCGAAATTTTTACCCTTGAGATACCCTGCTTATAGCAAAAATATAAAGCTATTGCGCTATGAGATTTCCGTTTTATGATAAATGTGTATTTTTGGTAGTTGTATTAAATTATTAATGTACTTTTTCCTCTTAGATTTCATTTCCGGTAGAAATGCTAATCACTGGAAAGCACGGAAATTCTGCAACAATTACAATTACTTCCCATCATTCTAAAATTTGCATTTATAACTAAATGTTAGTATCTTCCCATAAAAGCCTATGTATATTTTTCACGGTTGTTATAATTAACATGAGTCAACGTTTACTGATAATATTTAATTAGAAAGGTGAACTCCTGATCAAGTAAAAAAAAATAGTTTCCATTGTATTTTGTGAATATTTTCCACCATGAGCCAGGTCGAATGTTATGCTAGATTAGACAACTAGTCGATATTTAAGATCAAAATTATTTATCCTTCGATGAAGTGTCCTTAACATTTATGTTTTAAGTTTTTAATGACTGATTTCCATTTCGAGATTTCAAAGAAAAGCCATTGATTTAGTTTCCCAGCCAGCATTTATGGGTTAAAAAAAGGGGGATAAAAAAAACATTTTATAATTACAATTCTGGAAAGGATATTTGTAAGACTGGTACACTTCTTTCAGGTTCCTCTCAATAAACAGATGAGAAATATCTAATGTGTAGAAATTCGTTTTTTTTTTTTTTTTTTTTGTGCTAAAAGAGAATGTTAAAGTCTGAGTGAGACTAGCTCACATAAAATTCCAGACATTACAGCCTTACAAAGATAAAATTAGATTTGAATCTTCCCGTCGCTACTTTGAATATAATCCTAACCGTACCTGTCTCTAGAAAAAAAAAAAAATAAATAGGAAAAATTTTATTCATATATATATTTTTTTTATGTTGACATGTAAGCCAGTGAATAGTTATGCTTCCAAAACTCTTCTAAAAGAGTGCAACAATTATAGTCAGGTAATATTTTTGTCATTTATACATGAGTTCTGTCAGTATTCAAAAGCAGATGGTAATGAGTATTGCAAAGACAAGTAACGACGTCAGTGATGATTATTTCATTCGTAAAACCAGAAAAAAAGTTAAATTTTTACCTTGCAGACAAAATGGCCTGTCTTTATTTCCAAGAAGCATATTTTAGTTGGAGAACATCTGATCCATAGATTCGTTTCATCATGCATTTTCTGTCATAAAGTATTCATGTTTCTTTCTTACAATTTTTATACAAGTATCGTTTTCTGCTCTCTTGCACCTTGGTTTTCATAATTTTTTTTTTTTTATTCTGGTTGTTGAATTGCTCATAAAATATAATAATAATGTAAAATATACAATATGCATCGTCCCTTGCTTCTGAAACATTAAAGAAAAAGTGAAAAAGATGATTTATTACCAAACATGCATATTCTCCTTTGTTTACATCTATAAAAAAAAAAAAATCATGGTCGTTGTAAACATTGTAAACATACTCTTAAACATCCTCGTCTCCGTTCATAATAAGCTAATGGTAAAAATCTTCTTGATAACATTTCTGTCGTATAATACTTTTGAAGTGATTTCATGAACACTTTTCATATTCGATGAGAATTAACAGACGCCTGCGTTGATTTTTTTAATACCATATACTTGGAAATGAAAAAGTTAAAATGAAATACTTTATATAAAAGTTAATAGTTGTCCTTTCAATAAATCTGTTTCAGTTATCATCAAGAATACTTAACAGATCCTAAAGCAAGTTGGAGCACGAAAGTTCAAAGACGAGGACGAAATAGACTTAAACCTCGTCAGCCTGTGCCATGCAATTAATTCCGCAAGAGACTGTCTCGGAATTCTGCAACTCACGATCGGAATAAGAGAAGGTTCGAATGGCTTTCGAAAGGCAAACGGGTACGATTGGACCTATTATGGAGCTCAGTAAGCCGAGGGCTCTTAGTGAGACTGGACAGTTTCCTCTTGCATATCATTTCCGTTAAATTATATTTCTCACTAACACTAAAACAAAAATTTACCAATGAATTATATTAAAAAATCATTGAAATGACAAAGTGGTGGTAAAATTTAATAATAATTACCATATTGATAGCGGTAATATTTCATTTTTCTTCACTTGTACACGCTCATCCTTTCTGCAAGTCTTCATATCATGGGGGGTATTCCGATTGATACATAATAATCCCAAAATTAAAAGCAAGCAGCAGGATTACATAATCTCATGTTTGCCTTCAAATGAGCCAGTCGAATGAAGTGCATCTTACATCACTGTGTAATATTACTTAGGGCGTTTTACATTTCAAGTCTGGAAAAAGAATACTAAACTTAGTTTTTTCCGTTGTTTTGTGGGATTTTGCATTTATAACTTTCTCTGAAAGTAACAAGCTGTCGAAGGAATTCTGTGCTGAACTCTCAAAAAATATTATTTCCTGAGCTAGTAAAATAGTATGTATATAATACGCGATAAGCCCTTCTCGTTATCTTTGCTGCAGATTTTTAGTCTTCGAACAAAGCAAGGACTCAGACATAATGTCTTCTTATAAAGACTGATTGGTTTCTTGATCATCAAGTAATAATCAAGCAAAGGGTAAGAAAATATGAAAAACAAGGTGTTGATTTCTGACGTATTATTAAGCATTATGATTATGTTGAAACAGTTAATGTGACTTCCCTGTGGGTCACATCTATGACTGATTTGTGAAATTTAGGCTGTGAAGCCACGCACTAAGACACTTAGGGAAATTCAGCTCCTAAGACAGTGAGAAGAGGAAGCTGATGTGGTTAGGCATCAAGATCCAGAAAATAACGGAAATGATACCCAGGTCAAGTGGATGCAGCTAGTGGCTGAAGAGACTCTACAAACACTCTTTAGTAATGCATACTGTGCACCATGCAAGGTGCACAGACGGCACTAACCCCCTACAATGGGCCATTACTTGTGTTCTCGTTGTTCTGGTGGCTCTAGCATGAAAGGCAATAAAATAGAGGAATGATGGAAAATGGTGTAAACGAAAAGATAAAAAAGGACTGTGTTATCTTTTTAGTGAATACTCATCCTGATACCGCAAGGAAAAGCAAGGAAAATAAAACATGCCGATGTACTTTTTTTCTTTTTTCTTTCCTTTAGTTTACTAAAAAAGATATAAACAAATATGCTTTTGCATTGCCTTTCTGATCGCTTATTTCATTATTTAATTTTTTTTCTATTTACTTATGATTCAAAAAAATTAATTTTCAGCCATATCATGTGAATTGCAAAAACTGGTTAGCCATTCGTGAATATTTTCCGGTCATTTGTAACAATTCAAAATTAAATATTTATTATTTCACTTCACATACCCAGAGAGAACTTCCATTCCTTTTTTAGAATGAAAGAACATGAGAAAACTTCTGTTCAGGATCGTTTACTTTTTGAATAAGGAATAATACTAATCAAGAGCTATGTGAAATAAAACTTGATTTCATAATTATTTTTCTGGAGCCTGAAAACGAATTTTAACTCACAATTAAGAAACTTTTATCTAATGTACGGTGTGAATAGATATCTTATAATATTGTTATATTCTGTGAAATTGTATTTTAATTCACTGACTTTCTAAGGTGACTAATATTGCATATTATGATTTTTTTTCTGGAGGGGGTTAGGGAAGAAGAAGAGGGAGACTGCAGGCGATTGGGAGATAACATGCATACAAAAGGAGATTATGCTGTATAATTTTGCAACCCACTCTAAACAAAATCTAAATATAAAAGAAATAAACAAAGTATTAAAAGTATTATAAATGTATATATATATATATATATATATATATATATATATATATATATATATATATATATATATATATATATATATATATATATATATATATATATATATATATATATATATATATGAAATTAACTTTATCACACTTACACAATTGTCCTGATCATTAATACAGTTACTAACAGGAATTCATCGAAACTTCGTGGTATCTAGTTGAGTTATTTATTCAAACAGAAAATTACAATCTTTCCAGGACCAACAGTCTTCGTTGTCAAGTATTCGTAGAGTGACTGGACTGGACACGTAGTCCAGCTGTATTTATATCTGTGTAGGGGAGTGGATTAAAGTCCTTGTTCCTGTTATTACCCTTCCTCTCCTGTGTGGCCCCACCCTCGTGACCTTGGCCTTTCGCTGCTGGCCACTCCTTCCAGTTGTTCATTTTCTATGTGGTTTCTTGTGTTTATACGATTCTTTTCTATTGTAGAGTATATGATTTTTCTTGATAGGCTGTCTTCAAAACCGTTTCCAGTGTTGCCTGTCAGTGCATGTTATGAAGGCATTCTCTACAATCAGTCTGGCCGTTATGTTTGTGTTCCTGTAGTAAAAAAAAAAAAAAAAAAAATCATATTTTCCCAATCTATTTCCTGATGTTTTTCCCAACAATGCAGTGCTTGGAACCGCCGAAGTCTGATTATAGTACCTTATGTTTTGTATATGTTGCTTCCTTCGTTCTTTGCATGATTTGCCGCTTTCGCCGAAATAACTCTCTTCACAGTCTAGACACCCTGCCATATATAACCCCGCCCCCGCCCCCCCCCCCCCCCACCCCCCTCTTACCTCTTTCCCCTCTACCAACTTTTTGTTTCTATCTATTTTATTCCTGATGGTGGTTTTGTCACTGCTTATCAATTTGAATTATCTAGCTTCATGTTCATGGGTGTAATAGTGTTGTTGTCCGGGATTGTAATTATTTTCTTCCCTTTCGAATGTTCCTTTTCTATCCCTTCCCTCTCCCAAAAATAGTTTTCTCTTGCCTTAATGTGTGCTCGTTCCCACCAATACTCAGGGATCCTAATCTCCTAAGACTCTCCCTCAGGTATTCCAGCTCTTCATCCAAGGATTCGGGACTGCAAATCCTATAAGCCCTGATGGTCAACCCAGTCATTACGCCCATTTTAATTTCTTTCTTATGACTGGAGAACAAATGTATGTACCAATTGGTGTGTGTCTTCTTCTTATGTACATTAAATTTTAAACTTTCCCCTTCCCTCTTTACCAGTACCTCCAAGAAAGGGATTTCTCCCGCCTTCTCTTCTTGTATTGTGAACTTGATTCGTTCATTTAGTTGATTTATATTTCCTAGGAACTTGTGTAATTATTCTCTTTCTCCCTTATAAATAATCAAGATGTCATCCACGTATCTTACCCATTTGTTGATGTATAAGTTTCCTGTATTTAATTTACCACCCCTTCCATTTCAAACCATTCCATAAAAATGTTAGCCAAAATCGGCGAAAGGTACGAACCCATGGCCACGCCATTTTGTGGGATGCAATGGTTTTCGCCTCACTTAAACATATTGATGCTGAGGGCCGCTGACAAGAATTTTATCTAAACGTCATGATCTAGAGTCACTTGTGTAAACCCCTTCCTCCATATATATATATATATACTGTATATATATATATATATATATATATATATATATATATATATATATATATATATATATATATATATATATATATATATATATATATATATATATATATATATATATATATATATATATATATATATGTGTGTGTGTGTGTGTGTGTGTGTGTGTGTGTGTGTGTGTGTGTGTGTTTGTGTGTGTGTGTGTGTATGTGTGTGTGTGTGTGTGTGTTGAGTAGGTTGGAACCAGTGGTTGATGGTATTCTGAGGGGTGAACATGCCTGTTTTAGAAAAGGGTGGGGTTGCAGTGCTGAGATCTTCATAGCTAGGCATTTATTGCAGCAAGCTAATGAAATGAAAACTCTGTTAAGTCTTTGTTTTCTTGATTTTGAGACGGAATATGGGAAAATCACGAGGCATTATGGAATACAGGAAAAGTTTGAAACGGTTATCATGAACATGCATGAGGGAACATCTTGTAAAGTGATGGTTGATGGGTGTATGAGTGATCCATTTGAAGTTAAGTCTGGTGTGATTCAGGGTGGCATTCTGTCTCCTCTGTTGTTTCTATTGGTCGTGGATTACGTTATGAGAAGGATTAAAACAGAAACGGATGCAGGTATACTCAGGGAAAAAGGGACACTTCTTAACTTTGATTATACTGATGATGTGGTTTTGATCTGCGAGGGACCAGAAAAGATGCAGAGACTGTTGGATTGTCTAGTAAGTGAAGGTCGAAAGGTATGTTTTGCTATTAATAGTGGAAAAACTGAAATCATGAATATGAATATTGAAAGTGCACAGGATTGTCTAATTGAAGGATTGGTTGTAAATAAAGAGGATAAATTTAAATATTTATGGAATTATTAAAAAAGGCCCTCAAGCAACGCGTGTACTTAAAATAGTTTGGAATAATGGCAATTTTTCTGTGCACGCAAAACTCAAAATTTATAAGGTAATGGTTAGGAGTATTTTGATTTATGCGCATGAGTCATGGTACAGTACAGTGACTTTGGAAAATAAATTCTTAGCATTTGAAAATAAAGCGCTCTGAAAAATATTATAAAATAATTATAAGGATACGATATCAAACAACAGAATTAGAGGAGCAAAGGGGTGCAGCTGGTCGATGAGTATGTTAGGTTCCCACGCTAGAAGTGGTTAGGCCATATGTATACAGTAGAAGGCAGGGACTAGTACGAGATACACCGGGGTGGATTGACCTTGGTAGAAAAGGTAGAGGTAGGCTAAAGGAGACGTGGTAAAGGACACTGAGGCAGGAGCAGGAGATGAGTGATGGGGAGATCTTTAGGAGTTAGCCCAGGACAGAATGTGGTAGCATGAGTTCATCGAGGCCCTGTGCATCCCGTGGAACCAACAGAAATTATATATATATATATATATATATATATATATATATATATATAGCCAACAGTCAAGCGGCAAATTCACAATCAGGAGATCCATAAGACAAGAAGTCTTCAAAGTTCTTTATTTAGAAACGTTTCGTGCAATCCTTTGCACATCATCAGTCTGCAATAAATTATAAAGAGCAGTTAAAACTAAAGTTAAAATAACAATTATTATACCGACAGTAAAAAATTTTATAAAGTCAATAAAATAAAATAAAATAAATAAATAAATATATTAAAATTCATCAAGTTTGTGAAGGAAATTTAACTACCTTACAGTACAACGCAAGAGGGAAGAATGGCCAGAAGAAATGTCAATGCCCAGACAACACCTTAAGCGAGAGAGAGAGAAACCGCAGAAGTGTTACTATTCAAATTAGGGGATAGGTGCTTTATATATAATGACTCAAGGGTAGTTAAAAAGGCAGTTTGAGATGTAGCACTGAGAATCGAAAAATGTGTTTTTTCCAACATGAATTTTACATTTTGTAGCATGTGTTCGAATGCTAGAAAGTTCTGGATTGGATATACGGGAACCTGTACGATAACTGAGTCCTAAGTGGCTGTAATAGCGGACTTGCAACAGTCTTTTACTGGAACCAACATAAGTACCAAGACATCTTGGGCATTCAAATTTATAGATAATGCTGGACCGCATAAAATCTTGCAACTTGTCCTTATAGGAGAAAAAATTTCCAACCTTTTTTGGATTCATAGGAATCAAATTTAATTTTAAAAAACCTATTTCTCTTTCAATGATACTTTTTATTTTTGAACGTAATTTGTCCGAGTGGGTAAAGGGAATAACAGCATACATGTTCAGTTTAGGAACATTAAAGTTTTCACAGGAGGGAGACATATATTTAGAAAGCATATTATTAATTATTTTCTGGACTAGGAATTGAGGATACGAATTAGCCGAAAAAAACTTTGATAAATAATCAATTTCCAAGTGAAAATTGGACCAACTAGAAGTATATTTGAGAGCTCGATGTACCAATGTTGTAATAGAATTGATCTTAAAAGAATAAAAACAAGAGCTAAAATAGTTACTGCCCAAGCCTGTAAAGGTATTCTTACGATAAACAGAAGTTGTAAAGGCATGTTGATCTCTAGTAATTTTTACATCCAAAAAAGATAACGAATTTTGTTGTTCAGTCTCAATAGTAAATTTCATATTGGGATGTACAGAATTAATAAAATCAAGAAATTCATGACATTGCCAAGGATAAGTGAATAGGGCAAAAGTGTCATCAACATATCGTTTATATAGAACAGGCTTAAACTGGGCTGGGCAATTATTTAAAAATTCTTCTTCTAAATGACTCATGAAGAAGTTAGCAAACAACGGGCCCAAAGGGGAACCCATAGCTACTCCCTCGACCTGCAAGTAGAGAGCATTATTAAAAATAAAAACAGTGTCTTGCACTGCAAGCTCAAGTAAGGATTTAAAAAGACTTCTGCTAAAACCATGAAATACATCATCAACTCTAAAGATTTTGTCAAGAATAATTTCAATAGTTTCTGAGACCGGGACATTGGTAAACAAGGCTTCAACGTCAAAACTTGTCATAAAGAGGTCACCGTCTTGTTGGACAATTAGCTGTTGAAATTCGTACCCATTTTTTATGGCAAACTGTGATATGGAAAACTCATTTAAAAGTGTTACAATAAATTTGGAGATTTTATAAGTAGGGCTATTATATGCCGACATAATTGGTCTAAGAGGAATATCTTCCTTATGAATTTTTGGTAGTCCGTAAAGTATGCTAAATGATGAGCCGGTAACAAGTAATTCTTGATAGGTAGTATCATTAATTATGCCCTCCTGCTTAATTTTCCTAAGGAATCTATTGATTTTGTCTTCCCTTTTGTATATATCAGCGAAGTTAGGTTCACCTATAAGTTGAAACTTCGTTGTATCATTCAGAATTGAATTCATTTTTTCCAAATAATCACCTTTATTTAGAATTACCACTCCTCTACCTTTATCTGGTTTGCATATTATCAAATTTTTATTTTTACCAAGTTTCTCCAATATGATCATATCTTCTTTTTTGAAAAATGGAGCCCATTTTATTTTTAATTTTTTGTAAGTATCATGTAGTACAAGAGAGAGTTTTTGTTGCAAGGCACTTATGTTGGTAAGGTTCAAATGCTTGATTCTCTGAAACAACACCTCAAAGGGAAAGAAAAAATGCGGAAAGCTGGGTCTATAAGAGGGAATACAAAAATCCAGGCCAAAAGACAATAAAAATTCTTCTCTCTTAGAGAGAACATAATCTGAACGGTTAACAATACAAGAGTTACGAGAGCCAAAATCAGGAGTACAAATACCAAGAGCGCTCAACTTCCTTTGGTGTCTAGTGTGTACATCTGTGACAAAATTATTAATAGTTTTTGCAAACAATTTTTTAAAAACAATAAGGTCTAAAAAGGTTAAAAGTGGAAACAATTGTTCTTGAATGTTCCTGCAACGCTTCTGGAAGTCTTCTAGGGACCGCTGCTTGATGTCAATTTCCCGGGATAACAGTTCCTCAAGAGCATCTCGGTAGAATTCTGTACGGTAGAGGGAAGCTTTGTAGAGTTTGAAACGAATGAATCTTGGATAAATCCCGCTCAACTGGCAAAACTGTAGAAAATCAAGATCACATCTGGTCTTTTCCAATCTAACGGTGAGCTTCTCAAGGGACCTAGCAAGGGCAAGGACATGGGAAGGGTATCTTGGTTGGAGTAGCTGGGCAAAATGACGAGTCCTCCGAAGCCGGATCTTGAGGAGGAACAGGAGCGACAGCAGCAGATGAAACATCGGGAGAATTTATAGCCAACAGTCAAGCGGCAAATTCACAATCAGGAGATCCATAAGACAAGAAGTCTTCAAAGTTCTTTATTTAGAAACGTTTCGTGCAATCCTTTGCACATCATCAGTCTGCAATAAATTATAAAGAGCAGTTAAAACTAAAGTTAAAATAACAATTATTATACCGACAGTAAAAAATTTTATAAAGTCAATAAAATAAAATAAAATAAATAAATAAATATATTAAAATTCATCAAGTTTGTGAAGGAAATTTAACTACCTTACAGTACAACGCAAGAGGGAAGAATGGCCAGAAGAAATGTCAATGCCCAGACAACACCTTAAGCGAGAGAGAGAGAAACCGCAGAAGTGTTACTATTCAAATTAGGGGATAGGTGCTTTATATATAATGACTCAAGGGTAGTTAAAAAGGCAGTTTGAGATGTAGCACTGAGAATCGAAAAATGTGTTTTTTCAACATGAATTTTACATTTTGTAGCATGTGTTCGAATGCTAGAAAGTTCTGGATTGGATATACGGGAACCTGTACGATAACTGAGTCCTAAGTGGCTGTAATAGCGGACTTGCAACAGTCTTTTACTGGAACCAACATAAGTACCAAGACATCTTGGGCATTCAAATTTATAGATAATGCTGGACCGCATAAAATCTTGCAACTTGTCCTTATAGGAGAAAAAATTTCCAACCTTTTTTGGATTCATAGGAATCAAATTTAATTTTAAAAAACCTATTTCTCTTTCAATGATACTTTTTATTTTTGAACGTAATTTGTCCGAGTGGGTAAAGGGAATAACAGCATACATGTTCAGTTTAGGAACATTAAAGTTTTCACAGGAGGGAGACATATATTTAGAAAGCATATTATTAATTATTTTCTGGACTAGGAATTGAGGATACGAATTAGCCGAAAAAAACTTTGATAAATAATCAATTTCCAAGTGAAAATTGGACCAACTAGAAGTATATTTGAGAGCTCGATGTACCAATGTTGTAATAGAATTGATCTTAAAAGAATAAAAACAAGAGCTAAAATAGTTACTGCCCAAGCCTGTAAAGGTATTCTTACGATAAACAGAAGTTGTAAAGGCATGTTGATCTCTAGTAATTTTTACATCCAAAAAAGATAACGAATTTTGTTGTTCAGTCTCAATAGTAAATTTCATATTGGGATGTACAGAATTAATAAAATCAAGAAATTCATGACATTGCCAAGGATAAGTGAATAGGGCAAAAGTGTCATCAACATATCGTTTATATAGAACAGGCTTAAACTGGGCTGGGCAATTATTTAAAAATTCTTCTTCTAAATGACTCATGAAGAAGTTAGCAAACAACGGGCCCAAAGGGGAACCCATAGCTACTCCCTCGACCTGCAAGTAGAGAGCATTATTAAAAATAAAAACAGTGTCTTGCACTGCAAGCTCAAGTAAGGATTTAAAAAGACTTCTGCTAAAACCATGAAATACATCATCAACTCTAAAGATTTTGTCAAGAATAATTTCAATAGTTTCTGAGACCGGGACATTGGTAAACAAGGCTTCAACGTCAAAACTTGTCATAAAGAGGTCACCGTCTTGTTGGACAATTAGCTGTTGAAATTCGTACCCATTTTTTATGGCAAACTGTGATATGGAAAACTCATTTAAAAGTGTTACAATAAATTTGGAGATTTTATAAGTAGGGCTATTATATGCCGACATAATTGGTCTAAGAGGAATATCTTCCTTATGAATTTTTGGTAGTCCGTAAAGTATGCTAAATGATGAGCCGGTAACAAGTAATTCTTGATAGGTAGTATCATTAATTATGCCCTCCTGCTTAATTTTCCTAAGGAATCTATTGATTTTGTCTTCCCTTTTGTATATATCAGCGAAGTTAGGTTCACCTATAAGTTGAAACTTCGTTGTATCATTCAGAATTGAATTCATTTTTTCCAAATAATCACCTTTATTTAGAATTACCACTCCTCTACCTTTATCTGGTTTGCATATTATCAAATTTTTATTTTTACCAAGTTTCTCCAATATGATCATATCTTCTTTTTTGAAAAATGGAGCCCATTTTATTTTTAATTTTTTGTAAGTATCATGTAGTACAAGAGAGAGTTTTTGTTGCAAGGCACTTATGTTGGTAAGGTTCAAATGCTTGATTCTCTGAAACAACACCTCAAAGGGAAAGAAAAAATGCGGAAAGCTGGGTCTATAAGAGGGAATACAAAAATCCAGGCCAAAAGACAATAAAAATTCTTCTCTCTTAGAGAGAACATAATCTGAACGGTTAACAATACAAGAGTTACGAGAGCCAAAATCAGGAGTACAAATACCAAGAGCGCTCAACTTCCTTTGGTGTCTAGTGTGTACATCTGTGACAAAATTATTAATAGTTTTTGCAAACAATTTTTTAAAAACAATAAGGTCTAAAAAGGTTAAAAGTGGAAACAATTGTTCTTGAATGTTCCTGCAACGCTTCTGGAAGTCTTCTAGGGACCGCTGCTTGATGTCAATTTCCCGGGATAACAGTTCCTCAAGAGCATCTCGGTAGAATTCTGTACGGTAGAGGGAAGCTTTGTAGAGTTTGAAACGAATGAATCTTGGATAAATCCCGCTCAACTGGCAAAACTGTAGAAAATCAAGATCACATCTGGTCTTTTCCAATCTAACGGTGAGCTTCTCAAGGGACCTAGCAAGGGCAAGGACATGGGAAGGGTATCTTGGTTGGAGTAGCTGGGCAAAATGACGAGTCCTCCGAAGCCGGATCTTGAGGAGGAACAGGAGCGACAGCAGCAGATGAAACATCGGGAGAATTTATAGCCAACAGTCAAGCGGCAAATTCACAATCAGGAGATCCATAAGACAAGAAGTCTTCAAAGTTCTTTATTTAGAAACGTTTCGTGCAATCCTTTGCACATCATCAGTCTGCAATAAATTATAAAGAGCAGTTAAAACTAAAGTTAAAATAACAATTATTATACCGACAGTAAAAAATTTTATAAAGTCAATAAAATAAAATAAAATAAATAAATAAATATATTAAAATTCATCAAGTTTGTGAAGGAAATTTAACTACCTTACAGTACAACGCAAGAGGGAAGAATGGCCAGAAGAAATGTCAATGCCCAGACAACACCTTAAGCGAGAGAGAGAGAAACCGCAGAAGTGTTACTATTCAAATTAGGGGATAGGTGCTTTATATATAATGACTCAAGGGTAGTTAAAAAGGCAGTTTGAGATGTAGCACTGAGAATCGAAAAATGTGTTTTTTCAACATGAATTTTACATTTTGTAGCATGTGTTCGAATGCTAGAAAGTTCTGGATTGGATATACGGGAACCTGTACGATAACTGAGTCCTAAGTGGCTGTAATAGCGGACTTGCAACAGTCTTTTACTGGAACCAACATAAGTACCAAGACATCTTGGGCATTCAAATTTATAGATAATGCTGGACCGCATAAAATCTTGCAACTTGTCCTTATAGGAGAAAAAATTTCCAACCTTTTTTGGATTCATAGGAATCAAATTTAATTTTAAAAAACCTATTTCTCTTTCAATGATACTTTTTATTTTTGAACGTAATTTGTCCGAGTGGGTAAAGGGAATAACAGCATACATGTTCAGTTTAGGAACATTAAAGTTTTCACAGGAGGGAGACATATATTTAGAAAGCATATTATTAATTATTTTCTGGACTAGGAATTGAGGATACGAATTAGCCGAAAAAAACTTTGATAAATAATCAATTTCCAAGTGAAAATTGGACCAACTAGAAGTATATTTGAGAGCTCGATGTACCAATGTTGTAATAGAATTGATCTTAAAAGAATAAAAACAAGAGCTAAAATAGTTACTGCCCAAGCCTGTAAAGGTATTCTTACGATAAACAGAAGTTGTAAAGGCATGTTGATCTCTAGTAATTTTTACATCCAAAAAAGATAACGAATTTTGTTGTTCAGTCTCAATAGTAAATTTCATATTGGGATGTACAGAATTAATAAAATCAAGAAATTCATGACATTGCCAAGGATAAGTGAATAGGGCAAAAGTGTCATCAACATATCGTTTATATAGAACAGGCTTAAACTGGGCTGGGCAATTATTTAAAAATTCTTCTTCTAAATGACTCATGAAGAAGTTAGCAAACAACGGGCCCAAAGGGGAACCCATAGCTACTCCCTCGACCTGCAAGTAGAGAGCATTATTAAAAATAAAAACAGTGTCTTGCACTGCAAGCTCAAGTAAGGATTTAAAAAGACTTCTGCTAAAACCATGAAATACATCATCAACTCTAAAGATTTTGTCAAGAATAATTTCAATAGTTTCTGAGACCGGGACATTGGTAAACAAGGCTTCAACGTCAAAACTTGTCATAAAGAGGTCACCGTCTTGTTGGACAATTAGCTGTTGAAATTCGTACCCATTTTTTATGGCAAACTGTGATATGGAAAACTCATTTAAAAGTGTTACAATAAATTTGGAGATTTTATAAGTAGGGCTATTATATGCCGACATAATTGGTCTAAGAGGAATATCTTCCTTATGAATTTTTGGTAGTCCGTAAAGTATGCTAAATGATGAGCCGGTAACAAGTAATTCTTGATAGGTAGTATCATTAATTATGCCCTCCTGCTTAATTTTCCTAAGGAATCTATTGATTTTGTCTTCCCTTTTGTATATATCAGCGAAGTTAGGTTCACCTATAAGTTGAAACTTCGTTGTATCATTCAGAATTGAATTCATTTTTTCCAAATAATCACCTTTATTTAGAATTACCACTCCTCTACCTTTATCTGGTTTGCATATTATCAAATTTTTATTTTTACCAAGTTTCTCCAATATGATCATATCTTCTTTTTTGAAAAATGGAGCCCATTTTATTTTTAATTTTTTGTAAGTATCATGTAGTACAAGAGAGAGTTTTTGTTGCAAGGCACTTATGTTGGTAAGGTTCAAATGCTTGATTCTCTGAAACAACACCTCAAAGGGAAAGAAAAAATGCGGAAAGCTGGGTCTATAAGAGGGAATACAAAAATCCAGGCCAAAAGACAATAAAAATTCTTCTCTCTTAGAGAGAACATAATCTGAACGGTTAACAATACAAGAGTTACGAGAGCCAAAATCAGGAGTACAAATACCAAGAGCGCTCAACTTCCTTTGGTGTCTAGTGTGTACATCTGTGACAAAATTATTAATAGTTTTTGCAAACAATTTTTTAAAAACAATAAGGTCTAAAAAGGTTAAAAGTGGAAACAATTGTTCTTGAATGTTCCTGCAACGCTTCTGGAAGTCTTCTAGGGACCGCTGCTTGATGTCAATTTCCCGGGATAACAGTTCCTCAAGAGCATCTCGGTAGAATTCTGTACGGTAGAGGGAAGCTTTGTAGAGTTTGAAACGAATGAATCTTGGATAAATCCCGCTCAACTGGCAAAACTGTAGAAAATCAAGATCACATCTGGTCTTTTCCAATCTAACGGTGAGCTTCTCAAGGGACCTAGCAAGGGCAAGGACATGGGAAGGGTATCTTGGTTGGAGTAGCTGGGCAAAATGACGAGTCCTCCGAAGCCGGATCTTGAGGAGGAACAGGAGCGACAGCAGCAGATGAAACATCGGGAGAATTTATAGCCAACAGTCAAGCGGCAAATTCACAATCAGGAGATCCATAAGACAAGAAGTCTTCAAAGTTCTTTATTTAGAAACGTTTCGTGCAATCCTTTGCACATCATCAGTCTGCAATAAATTATAAAGAGCAGTTAAAACTAAAGTTAAAATAACAATTATTATACCGACAGTAAAAAATTTTATAAAGTCAATAAAATAAAATAAAATAAATAAATAAATATATTAAAATTCATCAAGTTTGTGAAGGAAATTTAACTACCTTACAGTACAACGCAAGAGGGAAGAATGGCCAGAAGAAATGTCAATGCCCAGACAACACCTTAAGCGAGAGAGAGAGAAACCGCAGAAGTGTTACTATTCAAATTAGGGGATAGGTGCTTTATATATAATGACTCAAGGGTAGTTAAAAAGGCAGTTTGAGATGTAGCACTGAGAATCGAAAAATGTGTTTTTTCAACATGAATTTTACATTTTGTAGCATGTGTTCGAATGCTAGAAAGTTCTGGATTGGATATACGGGAACCTGTACGATAACTGAGTCCTAAGTGGCTGTAATAGCGGACTTGCAACAGTCTTTTACTGGAACCAACATAAGTACCAAGACATCTTGGGCATTCAAATTTATAGATAATGCTGGACCGCATAAAATCTTGCAACTTGTCCTTATAGGAGAAAAAATTTCCAACCTTTTTTGGATTCATAGGAATCAAATTTAATTTTAAAAAACCTATTTCTCTTTCAATGATACTTTTTATTTTTGAACGTAATTTGTCCGAGTGGGTAAAGGGAATAACAGCATACATGTTCAGTTTAGGAACATTAAAGTTTTCACAGGAGGGAGACATATATTTAGAAAGCATATTATTAATTATTTTCTGGACTAGGAATTGAGGATACGAATTAGCCGAAAAAAACTTTGATAAATAATCAATTTCCAAGTGAAAATTGGACCAACTAGAAGTATATTTGAGAGCTCGATGTACCAATGTTGTAATAGAATTGATCTTAAAAGAATAAAAACAAGAGCTAAAATAGTTACTGCCCAAGCCTGTAAAGGTATTCTTACGATAAACAGAAGTTGTAAAGGCATGTTGATCTCTAGTAATTTTTACATCCAAAAAAG
This sequence comes from Macrobrachium rosenbergii, assembly GCA_039081455.1. Taxonomy (NCBI): domain Eukaryota; kingdom Metazoa; phylum Arthropoda; class Malacostraca; order Decapoda; family Palaemonidae; genus Macrobrachium; species Macrobrachium rosenbergii. The sequence continues at coordinate 10,983,219 of JANJGK010000018.1, forward strand.
ATAACGAATTTTGTTGTTCAGTCTCAATAGTAAATTTCATATTGGGATGTACAGAATTAATAAAATCAAGAAATTCATGACATTGCCAAGGATAAGTGAATAGGGCAAAAGTGTCATCAACATATCGTTTATATAGAACAGGCTTAAACTGGGCTGGGCAATTATTTAAAAATTCTTCTTCTAAATGACTCATGAAGAAGTTAGCAAACAACGGGCCCAAAGGGGAACCCATAGCTACTCCCTCGACCTGCAAGTAGAGAGCATTATTAAAAATAAAAACAGTGTCTTGCACTGCAAGCTCAAGTAAGGATTTAAAAAGACTTCTGCTAAAACCATGAAATACATCATCAACTCTAAAGATTTTGTCAAGAATAATTTCAATAGTTTCTGAGACCGGGACATTGGTAAACAAGGCTTCAACGTCAAAACTTGTCATAAAGAGGTCACCGTCTTGTTGGACAATTAGCTGTTGAAATTCGTACCCATTTTTTATGGCAAACTGTGATATGGAAAACTCATTTAAAAGTGTTACAATAAATTTGGAGATTTTATAAGTAGGGCTATTATATGCCGACATAATTGGTCTAAGAGGAATATCTTCCTTATGAATTTTTGGTAGTCCGTAAAGTATGCTAAATGATGAGCCGGTAACAAGTAATTCTTGATAGGTAGTATCATTAATTATGCCCTCCTGCTTAATTTTCCTAAGGAATCTATTGATTTTGTCTTCCCTTTTGTATATATCAGCGAAGTTAGGTTCACCTATAAGTTGAAACTTCGTTGTATCATTCAGAATTGAATTCATTTTTTCCAAATAATCACCTTTATTTAGAATTACCACTCCTCTACCTTTATCTGGTTTGCATATTATCAAATTTTTATTTTTACCAAGTTTCTCCAATATGATCATATCTTCTTTTTTGAAAAATGGAGCCCATTTTATTTTTAATTTTTTGTAAGTATCATGTAGTACAAGAGAGAGTTTTTGTTGCAAGGCACTTATGTTGGTAAGGTTCAAATGCTTGATTCTCTGAAACAACACCTCAAAGGGAAAGAAAAAATGCGGAAAGCTGGGTCTATAAGAGGGAATACAAAAATCCAGGCCAAAAGACAATAAAAATTCTTCTCTCTTAGAGAGAACATAATCTGAACGGTTAACAATACAAGAGTTACGAGAGCCAAAATCAGGAGTACAAATACCAAGAGCGCTCAACTTCCTTTGGTGTCTAGTGTGTACATCTGTGACAAAATTATTAATAGTTTTTGCAAACAATTTTTTAAAAACAATAAGGTCTAAAAAGGTTAAAAGTGGAAACAATTGTTCTTGAATGTTCCTGCAACGCTTCTGGAAGTCTTCTAGGGACCGCTGCTTGATGTCAATTTCCCGGGATAACAGTTCCTCAAGAGCATCTCGGTAGAATTCTGTACGGTAGAGGGAAGCTTTGTAGAGTTTGAAACGAATGAATCTTGGATAAATCCCGCTCAACTGGCAAAACTGTAGAAAATCAAGATCACATCTGGTCTTTTCCAATCTAACGGTGAGCTTCTCAAGGGACCTAGCAAGGGCAAGGACATGGGAAGGGTATCTTGGTTGGAGTAGCTGGGCAAAATGACGAGTCCTCCGAAGCCGGATCTTGAGGAGGAACAGGAGCGACAGCAGCAGATGAAACATCGGGAGAATTTATAGCCAACAGTCAAGCGGCAAATTCACAATCAGGAGATCCATAAGACAAGAAGTCTTCAAAGTTCTTTATTTAGAAACGTTTCGTGCAATCCTTTGCACATCATCAGTCTGCAATAAATTATAAAGAGCAGTTAAAACTAAAGTTAAAATAACAATTATTATACCGACAGTAAAAAATTTTATAAAGTCAATAAAATAAAATAAAATAAATAAATAAATATATTAAAATTCATCAAGTTTGTGAAGGAAATTTAACTACCTTACAGTACAACGCAAGAGGGAAGAATGGCCAGAAGAAATGTCAATGCCCAGACAACACCTTAAGCGAGAGAGAGAGAAACCGCAGAAGTGTTACTATTCAAATTAGGGGATAGGTGCTTTATATATAATGACTCAAGGGTAGTTAAAAAGGCAGTTTGAGATGTAGCACTGAGAATCGAAAAATGTGTTTTTTCAACATGAATTTTACATTTTGTAGCATGTGTTCGAATGCTAGAAAGTTCTGGATTGGATATACGGGAACCTGTACGATAACTGAGTCCTAAGTGGCTGTAATAGCGGACTTGCAACAGTCTTTTACTGGAACCAACATAAGTACCAAGACATCTTGGGCATTCAAATTTATAGATAATGCTGGACCGCATAAAATCTTGCAACTTGTCCTTATAGGAGAAAAAATTTCCAACCTTTTTTGGATTCATAGGAATCAAATTTAATTTTAAAAAACCTATTTCTCTTTCAATGATACTTTTTATTTTTGAACGTAATTTGTCCGAGTGGGTAAAGGGAATAACAGCATACATGTTCAGTTTAGGAACATTAAAGTTTTCACAGGAGGGAGACATATATTTAGAAAGCATATTATTAATTATTTTCTGGACTAGGAATTGAGGATACGAATTAGCCGAAAAAAACTTTGATAAATAATCAATTTCCAAGTGAAAATTGGACCAACTAGAAGTATATTTGAGAGCTCGATGTACCAATGTTGTAATAGAATTGATCTTAAAAGAATAAAAACAAGAGCTAAAATAGTTACTGCCCAAGCCTGTAAAGGTATTCTTACGATAAACAGAAGTTGTAAAGGCATGTTGATCTCTAGTAATTTTTACATCCAAAAAAGATAACGAATTTTGTTGTTCAGTCTCAATAGTAAATTTCATATTGGGATGTACAGAATTAATAAAATCAAGAAATTCATGACATTGCCAAGGATAAGTGAATAGGGCAAAAGTGTCATCAACATATCGTTTATATAGAACAGGCTTAAACTGGGCTGGGCAATTATTTAAAAATTCTTCTTCTAAATGACTCATGAAGAAGTTAGCAAACAACGGGCCCAAAGGGGAACCCATAGCTACTCCCTCGACCTGCAAGTAGAGAGCATTATTAAAAATAAAAACAGTGTCTTGCACTGCAAGCTCAAGTAAGGATTTAAAAAGACTTCTGCTAAAACCATGAAATACATCATCAACTCTAAAGATTTTGTCAAGAATAATTTCAATAGTTTCTGAGACCGGGACATTGGTAAACAAGGCTTCAACGTCAAAACTTGCAGACTGATGATGTGCAAAGGATTGCACGAAACGTTTCTAAATAAAGAACTTTGAAGACTCCTGATTGTGAATTTGCCGCTTGACTGTTGGCTATAAATTCTCCCGATGTTTCATCTGCTGCTGTCGCTCCTGTTCCTCCTCAAGATCCGGCTTCGGAGGACTCGTCATTTTGCCCAGCTACTCCAACCAAGATACCCTTCCCATGTCCTTGCCCTTGCTAGGTCCCTTGAGAAGCTCACCGTTAGATTGGAAAAGACCAGATGTGATCTTGATTTTCTACAGTTTTGCCAGTTGAGCGGGATTTATCCAAGATTCATTCGTTTCAAACTCTACAAAGCTTCCCTCTACCGTACAGAATTCTACCGAGATGCTCTTGAGGAACTGTTATCCCGGGAAATTGACATCAAGCAGCGGTCCCTAGAAGACTTCCAGAAGCGTTGCAGGAACATTCAAGAACAATTGTTTCCACTTTTAACCTTTTTAGACCTTATTGTTTTTAAAAAATTGTTTGCAAAAACTATTAATAATTTTGTCACAGATGTACACACTAGACACCAAAGGAAGTTGAGCGCTCTTGGTATTTGTACTCCTGATTTTGGCTCTCGTAACTCTTGTATTGTTAACCGTTCAGATTATGTTCTCTCTAAGAGAGAAGAATTTTTATTGTCTTTTGGCCTGGATTTTTGTATTCCCTCTTATAGACCCAGCTTTCCGCATTTTTTCTTTCCCTTTGAGGTGTTGTTTCAGAGAATCAAGCATTTGAACCTTACCAACATAAGTGCCTTGCAACAAAAACTCTCTCTTGTACTACATGATACTTACAAAAAATTAAAAATAAAATGGGCTCCATTTTTCAAAAAAGAAGATATGATCATATTGGAGAAACTTGGTAAAAATAAAAATTTGATAATATGCAAACCAGATAAAGGTAGAGGAGTGGTAATTCTAAATAAAGGTGATTATTTGGAAAAAATGAATTCAATTCTGAATGATACAACGAAGTTTCAACTTATAGGTGAACCTAACTTCGCTGATATATACAAAAGGGAAGACAAAATCAATAGATTCCTTAGGAAAATTAAGCAGGAGGGCATAATTAATGATACTACCTATCAAGAATTACTTGTTACCGGCTCATCATTTAGCATACTTTACGGACTACCAAAAATTCATAAGGAAGATATTCCTCTTAGACCAATTATGTCGGCATATAATAGCCCTACTTATAAAATCTCCAAATTTATTGTAACACTTTTAAATGAGTTTTCCATATCACAGTTTGCCATAAAAAATGGGTACGAATTTCAACAGCTAATTGTCCAACAAGACGGTGACCTCTTTATGACAAGTTTTGACGTTGAAGCCTTGTTTACCAATGTCCCGGTCTCAGAAACTATTGAAATTATTCTTGACAAAATCTTTAGAGTTGATGATGTATTTCATGGTTTTAGCAGAAGTCTTTTTAAATCCTTACTTGAGCTTGCAGTGCAAGACACTGTTTTTATTTTTAATAATGCTCTCTACTTGCAGGTCGAGGGAGTAGCTATGGGTTCCCCTTTGGGCCCGTTGTTTGCTAACTTCTTCATGAGTCATTTAGAAGAAGAATTTTTAAATAATTGCCCAGCCCAGTTTAAGCCTGTTCTATATAAACGATATGTTGATGACACTTTTGCCCTATTCACTTATCCTTGGCAATGTCATGAATTTCTTGATTTTATTAATTCTGTACATCCCAATATGAAATTTACTATTGAGACTGAACAACAAAATTCGTTATCTTTTTTGGATGTAAAAATTACTAGAGATCAACATGCCTTTACAACTTCTGTTTATCGTAAGAATACCTTTACAGGCTTGGGCAGTAACTATTTTAGCTCTTGTTTTTATTCTTTTAAGATCAATTCTATTACAACATTGGTACATCGAGCTCTCAAATATACTTCTAGTTGGTCCAATTTTCACTTGGAAATTGATTATTTATCAAAGTTTTTTTCGGCTAATTCGTATCCTCAATTCCTAGTCCAGAAAATAATTAATAATATGCTTTCTAAATATATGTCTCCCTCCTGTGAAAACTTTAATGTTCCTAAACTGAACATGTATGCTGTTATTCCCTTTACCCACTCGGACAAATTACGTTCAAAAATAAAAAGTATCATTGAAAGAGAAATAGGTTTTTTAAAATTAAATTTGATTCCTATGAATCCAAAAAAGGTTGGAAATTTTTTCTCCTATAAGGACAAGTTGCAAGATTTTATGCGGTCCAGCATTATCTATAAATTTGAATGCCCAAGATGTCTTGGTACTTATGTTGGTTCCAGTAAAAGACTGTTGCAAGTCCGCTATTACAGCCACTTAGGACTCAGTTATCGTACAGGTTCCCGTATATCCAATCCAGAACTTTCTAGCATTCGAACACATGCTACAAAATGTAAAATTCATGTTGAAAAAACACATTTTTCGATTCTCAGTGCTACATCTCAAACTGCCTTTTTAACTACCCTTGAGTCATTATATATAAAGCACCTATCCCCTAATTTGAATAGTAACACTTCTGCGGTTTCTCTCTCTCTCGCTTAAGGTGTTGTCTGGGCATTGACATTTCTTCTGGCCATTCTTCCCTCTTGCGTTGTACTGTAAGGTAGTTAAATTTCCTTCACAAACTTGATGAATTTTAATATATTTATTTATTTATTTTATTTTATTTTATTGACTTTATAAAATTTTTTACTGTCGGTATAATAATTGTTATTTTAACTTTAGTTTTAACTGCTCTTTATAATTTATTGCAGACTGATGATGTGCAAAGGATTGCACGAAACGTTTCTAAATAAAGAACTTTGAAGACTTCTTGTCTTATGGATCTCCTGATTGTGAATTTGCCGCTTGACTGTTGGCTATAAATTCTCCCGATGTTTCATCTGCTGCTGTCGCTCCTGTTCCTCCTCAAGATCCGGCTTCGGAGGACTCGTCATTTTGCCCAGCTACTCCAACCAAGATACCCTTCCCATGTCCTTGCCCTTGCTAGGTCCCTTGAGAAGCTCACCGTTAGATTGGAAAAGACCAGATGTGATCTTGATTTTCTACAGTTTTGCCAGTTGAGCGGGATTTATCCAAGATTCATTCGTTTCAAACTCTACAAAGCTTCCCTCTACCGTACAGAATTCTACCGAGATGCTCTTGAGGAACTGTTATCCCGGGAAATTGACATCAAGCAGCGGTCCCTAGAAGACTTCCAGAAGCGTTGCAGGAACATTCAAGAACAATTGTTTCCACTTTTAACCTTTTTAGACCTTATTGTTTTTAAAAAATTGTTTGCAAAAACTATTAATAATTTTGTCACAGATGTACACACTAGACACCAAAGGAAGTTGAGCGCTCTTGGTATTTGTACTCCTGATTTTGGCTCTCGTAACTCTTGTATTGTTAACCGTTCAGATTATGTTCTCTCTAAGAGAGAAGAATTTTTATTGTCTTTTGGCCTGGATTTTTGTATTCCCTCTTATAGACCCAGCTTTCCGCATTTTTTCTTTCCCTTTGAGGTGTTGTTTCAGAGAATCAAGCATTTGAACCTTACCAACATAAGTGCCTTGCAACAAAAACTCTCTCTTGTACTACATGATACTTACAAAAAATTAAAAATAAAATGGGCTCCATTTTTCAAAAAAGAAGATATGATCATATTGGAGAAACTTGGTAAAAATAAAAATTTGATAATATGCAAACCAGATAAAGGTAGAGGAGTGGTAATTCTAAATAAAGGTGATTATTTGGAAAAAATGAATTCAATTCTGAATGATACAACGAAGTTTCAACTTATAGGTGAACCTAACTTCGCTGATATATACAAAAGGGAAGACAAAATCAATAGATTCCTTAGGAAAATTAAGCAGGAGGGCATAATTAATGATACTACCTATCAAGAATTACTTGTTACCGGCTCATCATTTAGCATACTTTACGGACTACCAAAAATTCATAAGGAAGATATTCCTCTTAGACCAATTATGTCGGCATATAATAGCCCTACTTATAAAATCTCCAAATTTATTGTAACACTTTTAAATGAGTTTTCCATATCACAGTTTGCCATAAAAAATGGGTACGAATTTCAACAGCTAATTGTCCAACAAGACGGTGACCTCTTTATGACAAGTTTTGACGTTGAAGCCTTGTTTACCAATGTCCCGGTCTCAGAAACTATTGAAATTATTCTTGACAAAATCTTTAGAGTTGATGATGTATTTCATGGTTTTAGCAGAAGTCTTTTTAAATCCTTACTTGAGCTTGCAGTGCAAGACACTGTTTTTATTTTTAATAATGCTCTCTACTTGCAGGTCGAGGGAGTAGCTATGGGTTCCCCTTTGGGCCCGTTGTTTGCTAACTTCTTCATGAGTCATTTAGAAGAAGAATTTTTAAATAATTGCCCAGCCCAGTTTAAGCCTGTTCTATATAAACGATATGTTGATGACACTTTTGCCCTATTCACTTATCCTTGGCAATGTCATGAATTTCTTGATTTTATTAATTCTGTACATCCCAATATGAAATTTACTATTGAGACTGAACAACAAAATTCGTTATCTTTTTTGGATGTAAAAATTACTAGAGATCAACATGCCTTTACAACTTCTGTTTATCGTAAGAATACCTTTACAGGCTTGGGCAGTAACTATTTTAGCTCTTGTTTTTATTCTTTTAAGATCAATTCTATTACAACATTGGTACATCGAGCTCTCAAATATACTTCTAGTTGGTCCAATTTTCACTTGGAAATTGATTATTTATCAAAGTTTTTTTCGGCTAATTCGTATCCTCAATTCCTAGTCCAGAAAATAATTAATAATATGCTTTCTAAATATATGTCTCCCTCCTGTGAAAACTTTAATGTTCCTAAACTGAACATGTATGCTGTTATTCCCTTTACCCACTCGGACAAATTACGTTCAAAAATAAAAAGTATCATTGAAAGAGAAATAGGTTTTTTAAAATTAAATTTGATTCCTATGAATCCAAAAAAGGTTGGAAATTTTTTCTCCTATAAGGACAAGTTGCAAGATTTTATGCGGTCCAGCATTATCTATAAATTTGAATGCCCAAGATGTCTTGGTACTTATGTTGGTTCCAGTAAAAGACTGTTGCAAGTCCGCTATTACAGCCACTTAGGACTCAGTTATCGTACAGGTTCCCGTATATCCAATCCAGAACTTTCTAGCATTCGAACACATGCTACAAAATGTAAAATTCATGTTGAAAAAACACATTTTTCGATTCTCAGTGCTACATCTCAAACTGCCTTTTTAACTACCCTTGAGTCATTATATATAAAGCACCTATCCCCTAATTTGAATAGTAACACTTCTGCGGTTTCTCTCTCTCTCGCTTAAGGTGTTGTCTGGGCATTGACATTTCTTCTGGCCATTCTTCCCTCTTGCGTTGTACTGTAAGGTAGTTAAATTTCCTTCACAAACTTGATGAATTTTAATATATTTATTTATTTATTTTATTTTATTTTATTGACTTTATAAAATTTTTTACTGTCGGTATAATAATTGTTATTTTAACTTTAGTTTTAACTGCTCTTTATAATTTATTGCAGACTGATGATGTGCAAAGGATTGCACGAAACGTTTCTAAATAAAGAACTTTGAAGACTTCTTGTCTTATGGATCTCCTGATTGTGAATTTGCCGCTTGACTGTTGGCTATAAATTCTCCCGATGTTTCATCTGCTGCTGTCGCTCCTGTTCCTCCTCAAGATCCGGCTTCGGAGGACTCGTCATTTTGCCCAGCTACTCCAACCAAGATACCCTTCCCATGTCCTTGCCCTTGCTAGGTCCCTTGAGAAGCTCACCGTTAGATTGGAAAAGACCAGATGTGATCTTGATTTTCTACAGTTTTGCCAGTTGAGCGGGATTTATCCAAGATTCATTCGTTTCAAACTCTACAAAGCTTCCCTCTACCGTACAGAATTCTACCGAGATGCTCTTGAGGAACTGTTATCCCGGGAAATTGACATCAAGCAGCGGTCCCTAGAAGACTTCCAGAAGCGTTGCAGGAACATTCAAGAACAATTGTTTCCACTTTTAACCTTTTTAGACCTTATTGTTTTTAAAAAATTGTTTGCAAAAACTATTAATAATTTTGTCACAGATGTACACACTAGACACCAAAGGAAGTTGAGCGCTCTTGGTATTTGTACTCCTGATTTTGGCTCTCGTAACTCTTGTATTGTTAACCGTTCAGATTATGTTCTCTCTAAGAGAGAAGAATTTTTATTGTCTTTTGGCCTGGATTTTTGTATTCCCTCTTATAGACCCAGCTTTCCGCATTTTTTCTTTCCCTTTGAGGTGTTGTTTCAGAGAATCAAGCATTTGAACCTTACCAACATAAGTGCCTTGCAACAAAAACTCTCTCTTGTACTACATGATACTTACAAAAAATTAAAAATAAAATGGGCTCCATTTTTCAAAAAAGAAGATATGATCATATTGGAGAAACTTGGTAAAAATAAAAATTTGATAATATGCAAACCAGATAAAGGTAGAGGAGTGGTAATTCTAAATAAAGGTGATTATTTGGAAAAAATGAATTCAATTCTGAATGATACAACGAAGTTTCAACTTATAGGTGAACCTAACTTCGCTGATATATACAAAAGGGAAGACAAAATCAATAGATTCCTTAGGAAAATTAAGCAGGAGGGCATAATTAATGATACTACCTATCAAGAATTACTTGTTACCGGCTCATCATTTAGCATACTTTACGGACTACCAAAAATTCATAAGGAAGATATTCCTCTTAGACCAATTATGTCGGCATATAATAGCCCTACTTATAAAATCTCCAAATTTATTGTAACACTTTTAAATGAGTTTTCCATATCACAGTTTGCCATAAAAAATGGGTACGAATTTCAACAGCTAATTGTCCAACAAGACGGTGACCTCTTTATGACAAGTTTTGACGTTGAAGCCTTGTTTACCAATGTCCCGGTCTCAGAAACTATTGAAATTATTCTTGACAAAATCTTTAGAGTTGATGATGTATTTCATGGTTTTAGCAGAAGTCTTTTTAAATCCTTACTTGAGCTTGCAGTGCAAGACACTGTTTTTATTTTTAATAATGCTCTCTACTTGCAGGTCGAGGGAGTAGCTATGGGTTCCCCTTTGGGCCCGTTGTTTGCTAACTTCTTCATGAGTCATTTAGAAGAAGAATTTTTAAATAATTGCCCAGCCCAGTTTAAGCCTGTTCTATATAAACGATATGTTGATGACACTTTTGCCCTATTCACTTATCCTTGGCAATGTCATGAATTTCTTGATTTTATTAATTCTGTACATCCCAATATGAAATTTACTATTGAGACTGAACAACAAAATTCGTTATCTTTTTTGGATGTAAAAATTACTAGAGATCAACATGCCTTTACAACTTCTGTTTATCGTAAGAATACCTTTACAGGCTTGGGCAGTAACTATTTTAGCTCTTGTTTTTATTCTTTTAAGATCAATTCTATTACAACATTGGTACATCGAGCTCTCAAATATACTTCTAGTTGGTCCAATTTTCACTTGGAAATTGATTATTTATCAAAGTTTTTTTCGGCTAATTCGTATCCTCAATTCCTAGTCCAGAAAATAATTAATAATATGCTTTCTAAATATATGTCTCCCTCCTGTGAAAACTTTAATGTTCCTAAACTGAACATGTATGCTGTTATTCCCTTTACCCACTCGGACAAATTACGTTCAAAAATAAAAAGTATCATTGAAAGAGAAATAGGTTTTTTAAAATTAAATTTGATTCCTATGAATCCAAAAAAGGTTGGAAATTTTTTCTCCTATAAGGACAAGTTGCAAGATTTTATGCGGTCCAGCATTATCTATAAATTTGAATGCCCAAGATGTCTTGGTACTTATGTTGGTTCCAGTAAAAGACTGTTGCAAGTCCGCTATTACAGCCACTTAGGACTCAGTTATCGTACAGGTTCCCGTATATCCAATCCAGAACTTTCTAGCATTCGAACACATGCTACAAAATGTAAAATTCATGTTGAAAAAACACATTTTTCGATTCTCAGTGCTACATCTCAAACTGCCTTTTTAACTACCCTTGAGTCATTATATATAAAGCACCTATCCCCTAATTTGAATAGTAACACTTCTGCGGTTTCTCTCTCTCTCGCTTAAGGTGTTGTCTGGGCATTGACATTTCTTCTGGCCATTCTTCCCTCTTGCGTTGTACTGTAAGGTAGTTAAATTTCCTTCACAAACTTGATGAATTTTAATATATTTATTTATTTATTTTATTTTATTTTATTGACTTTATAAAATTTTTTACTGTCGGTATAATAATTGTTATTTTAACTTTAGTTTTAACTGCTCTTTATAATTTATTGCAGACTGATGATGTGCAAAGGATTGCACGAAACGTTTCTAAATAAAGAACTTTGAAGACTTCTTGTCTTATGGATCTCCTGATTGTATATATATATATATATATATATATATATATATATATATGTGTGTGTGTGTGTGTGTGTGTGTGTGTGTGTGTGTGTGTGTGTGTGTGTGTGTGTGTGTGTGTGTGTTAATATGCCATTTATCTGATCATTTCACGCAAAGATAAAAATATGTTTTCCTCCTTCCATGAAATTTATTTGGACAGAAAGTTGAAACACAGCTGGCGAGTGAGTAAGTTGATTACAATTCTCTCGAATGACAGGATTTCAGAGAAAATGTTGTTTATGCAAATATCAACATTGCGAACTTATGTTTCGTAGCAAACTCATGCAATTCAAATAAGAAAACGAGAGAATTTTACCTAAGGATTACAATGCCAACCGTTGGCCGGCTCAGAAACAACAATAGACCACAAGGTTGGTGAGATATATATATATATATATATATATATATATATATATATATATATATATATATATGTGTGTGTGTGTGTGTGCGTCTGTGTGTACATGCATAAGTGAGAGTAAATGAATATATATATATATATATATATATATATATATATATATATATATATATATATATATATATATATATATATATATATATATATATATATATATATATATATATATATATATAATGATTATAATCACTTTTGTACGCGATTCATTTATCACACATTACCACAGGTGAAAAATGAGAGACGAGGTGTAGTTCCTGACTGATTTCGACTTTATTTCCAAGCCATTGAAGAAGGACTGAAATCACAAATATATAAACTACAGAGACAGTACTGTCGAACATTCTATTTGAACAAAAAAGACAGTACCTGAAAATCCAGATCAGTGAAAGGATGGTCCTGTGCTAAACTGTGTTCCCTAATGGCAGAAAAGGGTGTTTTGGAAAGAGTAAACCTAGTTCTAATAGAAAGACCTCTGTGTTCCAAAATTCTGTGTCTGAGCCAGCGGGAACTGGATACCACGGATCGCAGACCACGCTGCAAACAAGTGAGCAAGTAAACGACACAGGAATTAAGGTCCACAGGCAGAGTAGGTTTCTCCCTCAAAAGTCATCTTACAGTAAAAGGATTATTGAAAACAAACCGGAAACTAATTTGAGAGAACCAATGCTTAAGTATTTCGTGTAACTTTTTTCGGACCATATAACTACTGTGACCAAGGTAAGGCAATTTAATGTACTTTACATCTTTACTAGCAGTACTGTACACTGGTCTGGGACAAAAGTTTTCATTTAAAAATTTTTCAGAACTTTGTAGAATACAAAAATGGGATATAAGTTTTCAGAAAAATAATTCAGGAGGAAGACCATACCTTGATGAAAAAAATTAAAATCACAACAAACATTGTAGACTATTTATCAAAGTGCGTATTGAATTCATCTTATACAACTTTGGTGAAAAACTGAGGTAATTCAATCCCAAGCCAGTGAGCGTACTTTTCCTATAAACAGAAGTCTCAAATTTGCCACTATTTCTGTATACCTGTACGTCTAAAAATTACAACTTATTCTCCTGTTCTGTCTCTCAAGTAAAAGAAATGTTAGGGTGACGAGAATTAAAATATTCTAAAAACAAATCAACATGTGATAATTCCTTAAACACAAGGAAAGTATCATCTACATACCTACGATAATACAAGGGTTTGAAAGCACTAGGGCATTCAGACATCCAAATCCTTTCACAATAACCCATGAAGCAATTCGCATATACAGGTCCAAGGGCAGTTTAAACTATTAGACTTTGAGGTTAGAGCACAAAAACGAAAGAAAGATGTAGTTTTAACAGATTTGCCTTTACTAGATAGGGATTTAAAGAACAACCTTTCTTTTTTTTTGGATTTTAAGTGTTTGTCATCTATTTTAGATTAGAGCTTTGAGAAAAAAATGGTTGATGTTAGGCTTACACACAGTAGAAAGTTAAGGAATCTCGGAGTTGACGTTAATAAGAAAATAGATAGTAGTAAAGTTATTTTTTTTCTAGCAGAAATTGAACAACAGATGAAAAGGCAGTTCTTTCTCTTGGTCTTGATTTTGCTTTGATCCCCATGAATTTCAATTTCTTTAAGTATTTTTGAAGTTTTGAGAAACTATGTTCAACTTTGAGAGGCTGTGACATTTATGGTAGTGAAACCCTCACTTCACCTTTTAGAAGAATTTCCGTAATTGCAAACGATACTTTCAAAAATTTTAATCGGAAAAAGGAGGGTGATAATCAGTTGAATAAAGACAGGATCAATATTTTTACGCAACCCTAAGAACGATAATAGTATCGTTATTACCAAGCCAGATAAAGGTAGGGGTGTTGTATTAATGAATAGGTCAGATTATTTAGATAAAATTAATGAAATACTCTCCGACAATACAGAATTTAGGATTTTAAATGTAGATATTGCGAGTCATATTTTGAAATGAGAAGACAAACTAAATAGGTTGCTAAGAGGTCTGAGAGATAAGATTGGGGAAGTTACATATAGTTCTTTATTTGCTTCAGGGTCTAAGCCTGGTTATTTGTACGGTCTGCCTAAGGTACAGTACATAAATTAGGAAACCCTTCAAGACCTATTATTTCCTCAATTGGTACTTTTAGTTATAACCTGTCTAAGTTTTTAGTTCCAGTTTTAAACCCTCTATCTTTAAGTGAATTTAACATCTCAAATTCTTCCAAATTCGTTAAAGAATTATGCTCTTTCAACTTTATCCAAGATGTTCACAATCGCTAGTTTCGATGTAACCTCTCTTTTCACCAATATCCCACTAAAAGAAACAACCGTCATTATTCTTAACAATATATATGAAAACCACTTATCAATGTTTGGACTTAATAAAATAGGCTTGCAAAAATTATTACATTTAGCAACTGCTGATAGCATTTTTACTTTTGATAGTAAATTATATAATCAAATAGATGGAGTAGCTATGGGAAATTCCCTAGGACCTTTATATGCGGATTGCTTCATGGGTTATTGTGAAAGGATTTGGATGTCTGAATGCCCTAGTGCTTTCAAACCATTGTATTATCATAGGTATGTAGATGATACTTTCCTTGTGTTTAAGGAATTATCACATGTTGATTTGTTTTTTGAATATTTTAATTCTCGTCACCCTAACATTTCTTTTACTTGAGAGACAGAACAAGATAATAAGTTGTAATTGTTAGATGTACAGGTATACAGAAATATTGGCAAATTTGAGACCTCTGCTTATAGGAAATGTACGCTCACTGGCTTGGGATTGAATTACCTCAGTTTTTCATCAAAGTTGTATAAGATGAATTCAATACGCACTTTGATAAACAGAGCCTACAATGTTTGTTGTGATTTTAATTTTTTTCATCAAGGTATGGTCTTCCTCCTGAATTATTTTTCTGAAAACTCATATCCAATTTTTGTATATTACAAAGTTCTGAAAATTTTTTTAAATGAATAGTTTTATCCCAGACCGGTGTACAGTACTGCTAGTAAAGATGTAAAGTACATTAAATTGCCAAACACTCTTGGGAAAATGATCACAGAATAGACTGGGAAAATATGAGTTTTCTGTAGAGGAACACCAACAAAACATCTAGACTGGTTGTAAAGAACGCCTTCATAACTTGCGCCAACAACACGATGGCATATCTAGAAAAATCGTATACTCCACAGTAGCAAGGAAACAAAGAAAAAATGTAAGAGAACGCACGGAAAACGGTCACCTAAGAG
>JANJGK010000018.1:10998744-11018744 GCA_039081455.1 Macrobrachium rosenbergii
GGAAAGTGACACAAACTGAAAATTCATTCAGTTTCTGCGGAATATATATATATATATATATATATATATATATATATATATATATATATATATATATATATATATATATATATATATATACATATATATATATATATATATATATATATATATATATATATATACATATATATATATATATATATATATATATATATATATATATATATATATACACATATATATATATATATATATATATATATATATATATATATATATATATATATATATATATATTTCCTCTGTTCTTTTAATGCAGTGAATTCATTATGATTATTTTTTTTATAAACCCTTCTGGACTAAATTATTGCAAAACATCTCGATATATATTATATCTCCTAACTATAAGTACTCTCTTCTCATAAAGTGATCAGTAATTAGCTGTTTTTGATTAACTCAATAAGCAAATATTGTCTTTGATGTGCTGTTCAGCTTTTTTTCTTTTTTTACGACCCAGGCAATAATAAATTTAAAGTACATTCACCTGATAATGAATCACCAGAAATTTTCCTTTACCCCTCTAATAATAAAAGTTATTTTTCTCCATTACAGATAATTGCATTTCATTGTTTAAAAATTTTATACATTTTCATTTTGGTACTTAGTCGGAATATGAGTACAAAATTGGAATAATTCCATATTCAGTCTGAGACAGTAATGTTATTTCCTCCACTAATGTAACTTGATTACCTGGTCCACCATCGTAAGGAAACCCTCGCCAGATGCCGTCATTTTATATTCAGCGGGAAAGACCGCCTGAATTAAGTTGTTCCGAATAGGATGGAATAGATTTTGAAATCTGTTCAGGATGATGAAAATTGCGTCAATACCTTGAAAGCAGCAATCGCTTTAAATGCTCTGCATTGTATCAAAATGCTATGCAATCAGATGGCAGAACCCGTACGAACTAACCCATTGTCAATTATTCTCACAGTTAACGAGGTTCAAAAGGAATACCTACACTCCCTCGTCTCATCTCTGTATTCATTGCTTGATTGAATCCCAAGGTTGCCATGAGTAGCAAAACGTTGTTAAAAACGGGTCATCAATACACTTGCCATTCTGATGGTTTTCAGTGCGGCGTTCTTTAACTGCCTGAAGGGAAGGTGGATACAAGATCCGAGATCCAGAGAAAACGACGAATTTCTGACAAAAATATATTCGGTGTTATTATGAAGGGGTCTGTTAACTATGAATAACCTCATCCCCATGAAAGATCCTACGTAAGGTAGACTCTGCTTTTATGCAAAGTGTCTTACATTAAAATGACTAAAACCAAAAAGCTTCAACAAATACAATGTCTCTCATGCGAAATGTTCTTTTTAAATTGCAATGCTTCGAAAATATGAAAGGCTAAACGTATGAAGAAAATTTACGAGGCCTTAATGATATTGGTGTTTTTTTTTAATATTTATTTATTTACTTCTCCATTATTTTCTAAGTTCTCCGTTCTCCTCTGCTACACGTTGTGATTCTATGGGTGACATTGCTTTCTCTTTCATTTTTTCTGCCTATTGGAATAATAGGTTCCTACTCTACTCAGTCAACCATATAGAAAATTACCCTTCAGGCCTAATTACTCGTATATATTACTAAATGCGAAAAAAATATAATCAAAAGAAAACATCTGATACAGTTGGAAGAGAGAAGAGATACGGTCATAAATTGTGTTACCAGTTCATGTCTATCAAGACGGATTTTCTTATTTCAGCCTCAGTAACAGTGGGACCAGGGAGAGTTACATAAGAATTCTTTGACCTCGTCGCACCTCATGTTTTTACATGAAAAAAAAAAAAAAAAATAGAAGTTCTTTCGGATGCAAAACACCGTCGGAAATACGAGCGCTCAGAGAGAATCTTTACCAGGATCTAGAAAATCTCAGACACCTTCAACTCGTCTTGAGTGGCACTAGGGCGGAACTCAAGTACCAAGGAAAGATCTCATTGCAAGGGGGAAAGATATCTTTGTAAATAGGGATCAGAAGACAAAGGCGCTGAATAAAGAGGGGTGGGGGAGGGGGAAGAAGATGGGGAAGGCGTTATATAATGGGGAATAGATGAAGGGCATAAAAGGGAGCTCAACGGTTTATGAGGAAGGATGAGAGCGTGGAAATATTGTTCACTATTTGGATATTGGACATCAGAGCTAGATATGTAATGAGAAAGCTGGTAATACGCAAAGTAATCGTTTCCAGAATAAGTAAACTTGCAAGATTCTACTCTTTCTATTGCCATTACACAAGTAGATTAACCTTTCCAAACCGCATTACAATTTTTATCATCATTATCTTCTTTTTTGACGTTTAGTTAGGCTTGCACCTGAATAGCCTTTGAGGGTCCGAATGACAAACTCCTTGGCACCACGAACAAAAAAGGCTATGTACATCATGTTGTTCAAGCTGATACTAATAACAAAAAAAAGGAAGGTGGAAATATGGCCGCTATTCCTCTCCAAAGCGAGAGATGCAATGAGGGCAATTCTGCAAGAACTAACCTTCAGAGATCATATCATGCTATAAAAACTCAGGTACGGGGAAGACCTCGTACCTTGCCCTCAATCGCACTACTTCAAGAAAAGAGACTAGGATTGACAGGACCCGTCAGACTTTCAGAAGATATTGGAAATCTTTGCGAAAGAGATATTAGAGAAAAAAAGCGAACCTTTATCAAATGCTTTGAAGATAAAGTCACAGCAGACAATAATACAATGTTACGTAAGTAAAACAGATGAACAGTCATGCATCAACTTTATTCTTAATTAGACTGCTAATTTCATGTTTTTCTTTCATTTAGCTTCATTTGTTACAATTATATAAATGACAATAATACGGTTCACTTTCACTCTAGTTTTCCTTCCATTTAGCTTCATTAATAATAATAACTGTAAATGACCACAATATATTTCACTCTCACTAGTGTTTTTTCGCTAGGTCATTATTAAGGTGCATTCACGAGAAATTACACTGTTTTCCACAGGAGAAATAACCCGGTGTATATCCACTAATGATAAAAACCAACATCAGAACGGACCGGAAAATAAGTATGCTTGGCACAATCGAAGTGCCGCCAGAACGAGAGATACGAACTCTAACTACAAAGTAATAGATTTTAGCGTTTCGCGTATGGTAATTGCAAATTGTTTTCTTCTCTAACATGACCTTCAAAAGCAATTAGACTCTCTTTTCGTGTGACGATTTTATTCCCCTGAGTGAAGCAGGTCTTCCTCACAGTATGGCAAAGGTTTTGAAAAGCTTTATGAAAAAAGATCTAAGAGACTCTATCAATAATTACTGTTATCATTACCAGACTTGTCAGAATTGTTCATATGCAGTCCTTTAATTCATTTTATAGAATTCAGCGGACAAAAAAAAAAAAAAAAACGACTCCGATCTGATATAAATAAACATTAAACACGAAGGTAACATTAAGCAAAAACCTATAGCTTTCCGTTAAAAAGAATCGTACCATAAAACCCGAACACCCTCTAACATTACCACAGAATATTTGATAGTTTCGAGTCTACTTTAATTATCACAGATTTCTAAAAAGTAAAAAGGCCGGAATACAATGCATTGCAGCAGGCAAATATCTCGGAGATAAAGTAGAAAAATGTTTTAGAAATATTTATGGGATCTGTAGTAAAAGAAAATTCATTATTTTGCGGTAATTATGTTAGCATTAATGCTAATGATAATTCACAGGTCCTGTCTAGTTTACTGGAACTTCTAGAATATCCTTTCGGCGAAAATGAAATATAATTACCTCTATTGATGTGATATTACCATCTCTTGGATCTTGGAGAATTTCTGTTACAAGGTATCATAATCATTCACAGCAATGCCAAGACCTCGTGGACTTTCAGAAAAGTCTTCAAACTGCATCGAATATATTAATACCCCTAACCCTACTTAACACCTCTTCAGAACCCCCAGGTTTTGCAATATTGTAAATAAATTTTTACTAACATTTCTGTGTTAATAATTTCCAAGTTTTAAACTTTGCAAATACCATAGAATATATTTCTCATCATGGTAACCACTGACTTCCCTTTGGATCAGTGCCAAGAGTCCCCAAGTTCCTTATCAAAATTCCTGATGTCCCATTCTTACCTTTACCATAACTGTATACTTAAAAGATTTGGCATTGATATCATCTCCTTTCCGTGTCCATGCTGTAGTATATCAAGTCACAAGGCAGAAAAGGCAGGGGTCATGATTAACTAAGTCTTTTTTCATTATTAATTCACCGAAACCTTAGCTACTTGGCTTCTGAGTTCACTATGAGAAGAGGGAAAAAATATATGAAACCCAGCGTAACAGAACGTCAATCCTTACATATTTCAAGAGAGATTATGAACAGAATTCTATACATATTTGAATACAACTTATCATCTTCTAGGGACGAAGAATGTAAATTACTAGGTCCTGTTAATAAAGCCCTAATGTATACTAAGTTTTATTTTATGAAATAAAAAAATTAAGTGAAAAAGTATGTAAAATAAAAAGTCTACGGAGTAAAACAGAACTAATTTTACAGTTTATTCTCGCTATAAATATTTTCTTTAGTATATCACGAAAATGTAAAATTATAATGTATCTAAAAGGAAAATACAAACACGAATTAAGACGAGCAAGTTCAGATCGACAGAAATTACTGACTTTTATCAAGGGGAGTAGATTTTCACCTAATGAGCACACGCTAGACGCGTTCTTTTTCTTTAAGCAAGAACAAACATAGCGAAAAATGGGAAGCCTCCCTGCACATTTTGCGACGAAGAAATAAAAGTGAATAAAAGAAAGTCGAGTATTTGAAGCAGATCCAGGACTGGGTTGATTAGTTTCTTTATGCGTAAAGAGAAAAGTCACTACTTTTGTACTACTCCTTTCCTTTCCCTGTAAGATTACATCCCTGAATGGCTACTTTTGAATAAGCTTACTGAAGTACCCAACTGACAAGACTACCCTTGGGTTATGCTCTATGTCTTGCACAACTTGTCCGTAAGAATGGGTAAAAGTATTTTTATTGCATTAATAATTGCAAAGATCCCATAAATACTAATATTGCTAGATTATCACTTTCGTTGCAAAAACTAGGCTCCGTGACATGGGTTGCTGCTGTTTAGCAAATCTGGTTCCTCTCGGCAGGAAAAGGGGATTAAGGATCAATTGTGAATGTGAAAGATCTCTATAACAATGCAACTTAGGAAAAAAGTGACAAACAAGAGACCATCCGTCGAAGATCTAAGTCGTAACTGCTAATATTAGGAAACAGAAACTTACCACCACTAACCATTCTATCTAAAAGAGATAAATCTCTGGCAGAAGCAGACATCTACACTGGAGAACAGTATTCTAGTAAAGGAAGCACAAATTACCTAAAACAGGTCTCACTGATTTTATCACTGTAATAAATATATGAGGCCTTATAAAAAATACCTAATTTTCGTGCGGCATTTGCTGAAACTTTCATTAGTTCTTCTCAAAAGTAAGATGTGAGTGAAAAGTTACACCTAAAATAGATAAGCTTCAGACTCGTACAACAAAGTCTCATCCACCCGAAAGGAAGGATGGGATGGAAATTCTGTACGAGATCTACTAATCAATAGTGTTTTCGTTTTACTGAAGTTCAGCCTCATACCCCAGCTACTGTACCATTCACTGATCCGGTCCATGTCTCGATTTAGGCTGACGGTAGATTCATTTCTCATAAGTGGAGACTTTACTACTGTACAGTACATCTACAAGTGTTGCATCATCGGCATTGTGAACAGTCTTGTTTTCCAGACTGTTACTTACCAGCCGTGACCATACAACGGAGTGCTATAAAATGGCTGACAGTAAAACAAATGCAAACTGAGAGGAATGGAAATAGGTCGAATACTAACCTTAATTGCTCTTTTTAGTCAAATTACTGCAAGGTGTAATTATACTCAGTTAACAATTAACAACATTTACTTAGCAAATAACATTAGATCACATATTAATTATAACCACGGGCACACGTGAATAATAATAGATATTATGATGTAATCATTGAACGGTGCTGTAAAAGATGAAATTCCTTTGTTCCGTCGCAAATGGAGGCTTCCAGGAACAAATGAAAGTGAGCTGAGAGCTGTTCTATGTTACACACGATAAAGGCATTGCTCTGAGAGAAAAAGGTGTCGAATTAACTACAGGAATAGCATGCATCATAACCCTAACGGTATGTCACCAATCTATCCTAACTCACTGCAATATTGTGTCTGAATGCCTATAGATTGCCCTAACCACTCGAGTGGGCATGTGGATGGCACAGCCAGTCAAAAGACACTTTGATATCACTTTCTCTGAGCTGGAAATTTTTAACATGCAAACAATGGGTGGCAATGGCTTGGAAAAGGGTCAACTGGGGAAAGGGGACTTACAGAGATGACTGGAGAGAGAGAAGCACATGTGATGAATCACAGGAGCTATTTGGAGGGGGTTTCGTTAACAAAAGTCACTAAATACTTCAGTAGGAGGAAATACAGGCCGGAAAAATACTTGGGTTCGTCTTATGCTTACTGCAGGGGTCCCGAAAAAATGATTGGTAGGGTTATCCTGAACTGAGGCACGTGGCTGGAGCCAAGATGGCTGTCCTGTGGAGATACATGAGTGGTGAATTTGCATATCCACTCTTGACAGAGGCCAGAACAGAACTGAGAGCGAATCTTGTCTCTTGCGGCCAGCCTCTGAGGCCGGATCACCTTAGGGCCCAATATGGCCGCTGTTCTGGGTAGTTCTTCTTTCAATCCTTGGGGTGGCTCTCCCTTTCTTAGGTACCTAGAACAAAAAGCATTATTGCGGCAGAATGGAGGGATACAGGGGGACACAAGGAGAGGATTATGCTGTGTGGGCTGCCATTTGCACTATGTTTACATGGGGGAAGCCATTTTTTCAGCGAGGGTTAAGCCCTCCGGTAAAATAGTCCCTCCTTTTAGTAGACATTTTGTCCTTAACAGGATGGAAGGTCTGCAAGAACAGGATTAACCTGAGCGAATGTAATTTACTCTAAATTAAGGGGTGGTTTGGCTGCTTGGTCATCTAAGTACATAAAGTAAAATAAAATTATGTAAGTCTAAGAACATGTGCCTGCACTTATTTAAATGAAATGAAATACTATCTGTGGGATAAATTTTAAAGCATGAATATTAAGTTAACTCAACGCAAAGGTCACACAACTTAACTACTGAACTCCACACAGACTCAAGCTAACGTAGCACTATCAAAGTGACAAACTTGCTCACATGCAAATGATATATCCCTAAGATAAATGAACATGTTAAATATAAGTGGGAATGCCGAGCTGCATCCCAAAATTTAGTAATGATAAGAATAAGGCATATAAACTACTTCAAACATGCGCATGCTGGAATGCAACAAAAAACACATGGAGCTAGGATGTGTCCTCAGCTATCTCAGTGGCTACAAGTCAGGAGACAACCTAGGCATCCTTCTCTGGGCAAGGTGCCAGGATTGCTCTTCTGAAATAAGGCACTGCATGTGTGTATATAGGACACGAGTGCCATGAGAGCTTGGCGGTTCTGTTGACTGCATCGACCTTCTATGTCCCTTACTCCTCTTCTTGATTTCTTCTGCCCTTTAGGGCATGCAGCTCCAGAGGAGGCTGAAAAGACCCCTGGGCCAGGTTTGTGCTTGCAATTCAACTACCTTCAGGACCTATACCTGGATTGACTGCAGGTGTTACGACAACTGGCGAAACAGGCCCTGAGTTGGCCACTCTCTGGGCTGCTGTGTCAACCTGGGTAGCAGTGGTTCCAACTAGTTCTGCTGGTTTTTGAGGCATGGCTTCCCCATTACTGACCAGCTGTGAAGAAGAAGAGGTGCTTGTATGTGCGAGAGGCTTGCAGGTTACAAGGATTAACTCAGACATGGGTTGTGAGGCTGCGCCAGGGGACGAGCTTCCGCTGAGAGAATCCAGAAAAGACCCTACTAATCCTTGGGCTGGCTCTCAGCCGGACACTCTTAGAGGACCGGTAGACAAGAGGGGGTTCCGGATTGGGGTCTCCTGATGGGAGATCAGCAGTGTGTGCTGGCACTGGCACTGAGGCAGGCTCAGGCACAGGATTTGGAGAAGAGATGTCAGTGGCCTCGGGGCCCAGAGTGCCAGATGTTCAAGTGGGTACATTTTGCAAGGAACTAGGATCTGCCTCTGGTGTGGGCTCAATGACCAGTACGCCAGCCAGGCACAGGCACTGGCCATGGCTCAACGGCAGGGCTGGAGTGATCATAAGCACCTGACAGAGACTCGGAAGGGGCAGAACGCATAGAAGACCCAGGAAGGGACTCAGGAGAGAGATCCTTTCCTAGGAGGCCATAGTCTCCAGGGATCTTAGTAGCTACCCCCAACGTACAGATCCTGCTTTTGCGGGGTCGAGTGATCCTCAATTAGACCATTGAGAGTGCCAGCCTATAATGCTTACAGGCTTGTTATCTTCAATGATGGCCCCACTGGGTACCTTGTATCACCTTATAAGGGAGATTTGAGTGCCAGTGTCTCTAAATGCAGAGACCTGCTGATAGCGATAACAACCTTGAGGAGGTGCAACAAAAATAGGCCTTTCATCTGGGGGTCCTAATGAGGATGGATGAGTAGCTGCCAGAGCAAGGACAATGGCAGATATCCATCCAGGACAATCCTTGAAATTTGAGGAATGTCCGTACTGCTTACGAGTGTGACAATAAACCTTGCTATAATTTCTACGAGTAGTGGTTATGGTCTGGGTAGGCTGGGAGTTCTGGTTAGAGGGGGGCTTTGATATGGCTCCCGCTTTAGCTTTACACTGGGCTACCACATACCCTTTTTTCTTGCAACAAGTATATACAGAGGGAATTGAGAGGTGCCCATTCTTTGGTCGGACAGACCAGGCAATGGGGTCTGGAGAGACTATGCGCTTAAGGGAGGCTATGGAGGATGGGTGGTACATCTTGTAATCATCAGCCAGGCAGCAGCAGTCACTGAATAATCTTGGCTGTTTCTTGTTAATGTATAGAGCCAAGGGGCCGGGTGCATAATGGAGGAAGTCATTGAACTCCTCGCACTACTAGGTGTTGATCCACTGCTGCAAGGTGCGAGACTTTTTGTAGCGACAGTCGGACTAAGTTTGGCCGATCTCCTTCAGAAAACTTCACCATCTTTGTCTCCAACGCGTGGGCATAATTTCATATGATGTTTCAACGGTCTTCCTGACTGCCTCAGAGTCTCCTTAGTTGCCATTCTCCAGTGAGTTGATGGCGTCGGTGACCCTGGTAGTTGTGACGCCAGATAACCCACAATTAATCAATCCAACGAGTTGAGGGCGTCCCATCCCTTGCTGCCCATGTGTTTCGCTAGGATCGTGGCCTTCTCAGTATTGGTAGGCTTGTATTCACTGAAGAGAGTTTCAATGTGCTATAGCCACTCCTCTGGCCCAGAGTCATTCCAGGGAGGGATGAGGCTGTTTATGTTTGATGTAAAGGAATGAGAGGAGGTCATGGATGGATTAGCGGCTCAATGTTGGGCCAGTGCCATGGCACTGTCCTGCTTTAATTTCTTGAGCTTGAGTTCCTTCTCCTTCAAGGATACTTCTTTTTCCCTTAGAGCTAGTTCATGCTGTCACTGCTTTTCTGCCTCTTTACACTCCCTTTCATTCTCTTGATGCTCCCTTTCTTCCTTTTCTTTTCTCTCTTGACACTCCCTTTCTTTCTCTTGGCGCTAGCTTTCTTCCATTTCTTGTCTCTCCTTCCTAGGGACAGCAACCTGCTCTTGGAGCATTGGGTCAGCTCTATCCCCTTCAGGGCCATACCCTTCCCTATGTCAATGAATGTTTTGTAATCCCTGGCTGTCATGTTGCTAATGTTTAGAGGGGTGTCTGACTTCCCCAGAAATGTTCAAAATCTTAAGATGGCCACATGAGGAATTGAACGGAAATAGAAAATACTCTCTGAACTAAGCAGAATGTACGTAAAATAAGGCTACACTTGTAAAATGGAGAGAACCTCTGAGGTGACTGTAAATGGCAGTGTACCTTGATAGGCTACACTAGGATGGAAATTTCCTTGTAATAAAGGTAACACTGGCACTGTTATGCAAAGTTGTTCCAAGGAACTAAGTATGTGGCACTCCATGGTATTGGCATGCTGGTGCAGGTGGCACAAAAATGTGCAGCACGTCTACACATAAAGTGGATCGGCACAGGCAAACGTACTAGTCACTGGCTAGGGTGCACATAAAGTGCAAATGACATAGTCTAGATACATAAAAAAGTAAATATAAATGCATTGGTGGACAGCTATGGGCGGAGGGGTGCAACCAACAGGGGCTACAATAACTGCACTAGTGGCTAGCTGGGACCACCTTTGGCTAGATAAATAGACATAAACCCACTATGGGCTAACTAGGACCAACCTAGGCTAGGTAAATAAATATAAACGCACTAGGGGTTAGCTGGGACCAACGTAGGCTAGATAAATAGACATAAATGCCTTAGGGGCTTGCTGGGACCAACCTAAGCTAGGCTAAATAGACATAAATGCACTAGGTGCTAGATACGACCAACCTAAGCTAAGTTAATAAACATAAATTCCCTAGTGGCTACATATGGTGTACATGAAGCACAACTACATAGGCTAAGCGAGATTCAGCTCTCTGCTGGCAATAATTAAGGGTTTGTTAGCAACACAGGGGTAGGCTACCAATTAGTCTTAGAACATGAAATTCTATTTAGGACTGCTTATTGGGATATGAAATCAATATAACGCCTATTTCCCTTGGTTGGGCTAAATAATCTTAGCTGGTTTTGTAAAAATTAAATGGTTAACAACCTAGATAAGATTTAAGAATATGAGACCTCTCTCTCTCTCTCTCTCTCTCTCTCTCGCTCTCTCTCTCTCTCTCTCTCTCTCTCTCTCTCTCTCTCTCTCTCTCTCTCAGACTAACGATTCTGCTATAATACATCAATAAACATTCCTTAGCCAATTTGAATATGCCTATCCCACTTAAATTGAAAGCAAAATATAAATAGCATGCATAAATTTATTTTCCCTAACTCCTATCACTGAGGAAATTTGCCTTCTTAAGCCAAATGACTGGTTGTTATGATTCAAGTTTATGTTTTATAAGATAACACTTGTCCGAACACTACTTAGCAATAATCACAAACTTTGCTAGAATGTGTCCTATCTAAAATTATAGCATGCGCAGGCAACCTAACCATGTAGCAACACATAAAACACGTGGCTCTGTGAAATTTTGCCTTTTCCTTGCTGAAATTGGCTAGGGCTTGGGCACAAAATATCTAGTCTTAGCTTTGGTGTTACCGACTGAAGGCCATGCTAAAATAGGCTTGCCCTTTGTTTACATGAACACATGCTTGGCTAAAATGGGCTAACTTTCCTAAATTGCATGGTCAGATGTATTTTACTTTACAAATCAAAGTAGAGCAGGCATTAATTGCAAAAAGAACACCTTAGACACTGTAAATAAGTGCAAAATCTTTAAAATTCCTATCGTTATGAAGTGCTAAGGTTTGCTAACCTACTGGAGAAAATCAATACTTTATCTGCTAGTTAGGACAGCACAGATTTTAAGGGTGCTTATCGCACGTGACTCGGAATCTCAGCTCATGTATTACACTCCATTTACATACGTGATTTTACTTGGGGAATTTCTATGTTAGTTAATTCTTGATCATTGACTAGGTCGCCAGCGTTACTTACCAGCCTTGGCCATACAATGGAGTGCTATAAAATGGCTGACAGTAAAACAAATAAAAAACTTGAGGAATGGAAAGAAGATGAATACTAACCTTGGTTACTCTTTTTAGTCAAGTTACTACAAGGTGTAATTACACTCAGTTAACAATTAACAACGTTTGCTTAACAAATAACATCAGCTCACAAATTAACTATAACCCCGGGCACATGTGAATAATAATAGATATTGTGATGTCATCATTGAATAGAGCTGTAAAAGATGAAATTCCTTTGTTCTGTCTCAAATGAAGGTTTCCAGAGATGAATGAAAGTGAGTTGAGAGTTGTTCTATGTCACACACGATAAAGGCATCCATCTGAAAGAGAGAGGTGTCAAATTAGCTATAGGAACAGCATGCATTAAGGCCATAACGATATATCATCGATCTATCGCAACTCACTACAATATCATGTCCGAATGCTTGGAGATTACTCTAACCGCTTGAGCAGGCATGTGGATGGCACAGCCAGTCAAAAGACACTTTGATATCACTTTCTCTAAGCTGGAAATTAACTAAACATGCAAACAGAGGGTGGCAGTGGCTTGGAAAAGGGTTGACTAGGAAAAGGGGATTTATAGAGATGACTGGAGAGAGAGAAGTGCACATGGTGAATCACGGGAGTTATTTCTAGGGGTTTTGTTAACAGAAGTCAAGAAATATTTCAGTAGGAGGAAAAACAGGCCACCAAAATACTCGAGTTCATCTTAGGTTTACCATAGGAGTCCCAAAGAAATGATCAGGTAGGACTATCCTGAACTGGGTATGTGGCTGGAGCCAAGATGGTGGTCCTGTGGATATTTATACGAATGGTGAATTTGTGCATCCTCTCTCAGCAGAGGCCAGAACAGAACAGAGAGCGAATCTGGTCTCTTGCAGCTGGCCTCTGAGGCTGGATCACCTTAGGGCCCAATATGGCCACTGTCCTGGGTAGTTCTTCCAGTGTTTGCAGTGGACCTCCCATTCTCGACTAACTAGAACAAAAAGCATTCTGGCGGCGGAAGGGAGGGACACAAGGGTGTACAAGGAGAGGATTATGCTATGTGGGCAGCCATCTTCACTATGTTTGCATGGGGTTTGCCATTTTATGAGCGAGGATTAAGTCCCTCCTGTAAAAAGACCAACAACCATATCACTTGTAAACACTAAAAATAAAATTGGACCAACAACACTGCCTTGTGGAACTCCGGACACAATAGGTCTTGGTTCACTCAAGATCCCATCAATAGCAGCTTGCTGCTGCTTACCTGTAAGGAAATCCTGGAGTAATTCTAAAACATATCCACCCACTCTAAGATTCTGGAGTTTATAAATAAGTGTTTTATGATTTACTAAATCGAAAGCAGCACTAAAATCTGTTTGAATTACTCTGCGATTAAAACCCATATCAAGGTTCTCTTGTAAACAGCAGGTCAAGCCTGATAGAGCATCATAGGTACCTAACTGATTTCGATATGCATATTGTCTATCAGCTAACAATCCTTTACATTCCACATACTTATATGGTGGCTTAAAAATAATTTTTTTTCAGCAACTTTGGAGAGCACGGTGAGAATGGAAATCGCCCTGTAGTCACTGCGTTCTGCAGATATGCCACTCTTGGAACAGGTACTGTATTATTAGTTCGCACTCAACTGCAAAGATACTACATTGACATAAAAATCTATAGAATCTACTAAAGTTGGGAGACAACACACTAGTAACTTAAAAAAAAAAAAAAAGCAAAAGGAAGAAACCATCAGGATCTTCTCCACCCCAGGTATCAAGATTATCCAGATTTTTCTTAACATCCCTAGAGGGCAATGCAAATTTTGTAAGGATAGGTTCAAGATGACAAGTATCATGGAGAGGGACCTCCTCAGCTGATTACTTAGCTTCAAAAGCTCGATGAAGCAGTTCAGCCTTTTCCCCTAGGGCCCGTAAGCAATCTTCCATCATCTGTTAGTAGTGGTGGAACGGAAGACAAACCTGACCCAAAGGTATATGATGCCAGTTTGGTACACCACAGATGAGGCTGGGTAATTCCTTCAGGTTTACTCTTCAAGGAATTATTGTAATTTCTTTTGGCTGTATAGTAAGTTCTGTTCACAGCAAAGCGAGATTCAGCAAAAGCAATGTAATTTTCATTTGAACGATTTCATCTCCATGTGGTGAATTTGGTTTGTCATGGTAGGTTCATCTACATGTATCATGAAACCATGACTGGTCATTTGTACTGAATTTGTTGACCTTTCTAGAGACATAACTTATTAAAATAGCCATCAGCATTTCATTCAGCTTCCTTTTGGTATCAGGATCTAATAAAACATCTGAAATATTAATTGCTATACAAGCTTCAATAATGCGATCCTAATCTGCTCTAGTTTTCAGTCAGACCTTTTTACCAATGGTGGCATCAGGATTATACTGATGGACAGATGTGTCCATCTCAATAGCGCAATGATCACAATTGTCTATATATTCACAGACCTAGGTCTTGACAGTAGCTGGAACATCTGTGAATATATTAAGAATAATCTATTACCAAAGATATGCATGGGCTCCTCAGTTAGCTGGACAAAATTGGAGGACACACAGAACTCAAGAGCAGATTGGCCAATAGCTATTAATTAAACAATAATATATCGCTAAAAACTTCACTGAAAACGAAAAGTATTCTTGAACTACCTCAAATATCGCAGTATTAAAACAAATCATATTCATTTTTGTGTCATTTCACGTAAATTTGAGTGTTCCATTACTCAGAATATCAATCATATGAACTGTTACCATATTCACTTTAATTCTACTAATCCTCCCGACCGGGTGCTTCAACCATATTACACTGACTCCTGTTTGCAGTTTCAAAACTTTCAACGTGACGTAAGGTTGTTAATGTAATTGGTCTGACATAGCTGCACCCGATTAAGCTTTCATCGCCGTCACTATCGCGTACTTAATTTGATAGTTGAAGATTTTATTTTTTCTGTCTCGATAATGCATCTGTAGTAATGAAGTCAAATCAACGAATATCAATAACATAATAATTACGATAAGAGAATATGATGACGGTGATATGATGTAACTATTACAGAAGGGAAATGAAGATTCTGTATATAAAAAAGTTAAGGTATCAATACCTCTCTCATATTCATGAAAGAGTTATTTTGACCGTTATTGCCCGTTGTTTTAATGGGCTAGGAACGAGGTCATTGCACCTGATTCAAGTCTTACTTTTCTCTCATATGAATCGTCTCTGTTTCATGAAGGAAAGTTAAATATTTCCCTAAGATAAGACTCGTCCTTTGAAAAGTATATTTGACAGACATATATTTCTTTCTTGCGGTACCAGACGATCTCTATTATCACCAAATGTTCTTTTCTTTTATTCGATTTCTTTTTCTCTGTCCAAGATGATACCTTCCTCTTATGATAGGAAGTGTTCATATTTAGCATTTTTTTTATCAAAAATTTAAAAAAAAATTATTATGGCAACACGAATTCTAAAAAAAAATATAATTGCATTCTTTGTATTTTAAACATTGTTCAGAAATGGTGAACTTTCCATATAAATGATCATCCAGAAGATCATAATTTATAGCGCACAGATAGATGAACATTTAGTTTTCTTCAATCAACAAGAGGCAAAAGAGAAACAGATTCCGAAGGCAGTTATTAATATTTTTTATTATTTTTTATTATCAACCAAAAGCATAAAAACGAAACATGAAGTAAGAAATATTTTCAGGTATATTAATGAACACACCAAAGGGAGTGAAGATAAATACATTAATATTTAACATATTATCATTAATTAAGGAGAAATTTTAATGAAAACCGACTTCAGATAATGATACTAAATTTAAACTTCTCGAAAATGTCTAAGTCTCAGGAACATATTTCCATAGGCGATCACGTCGGATATGTTCACGTCATTTAATATTTTCTGGCCGGAAACTAAATAAGAAAGTAGTGAAATATTAGATATGAAATCATCGTCTCTACCAGCTCTAAAATTTACGTTATCAATGAATTTTCTCTCTCTCTCTCTCTCTCTCTCTCTCTCTCTCTCTCTCTCTCTCTCTCTCTCTCTCTCTCTCTCTCTCTCTTACAGGGAGAGAAATGATCAAATTGAAGTTGTGGATATGCTATCCAGCGAAGTGTCAGAACCACGGTTTTCTCCAGACAGGAAATTACTTGGCAGTTATCAAAGGAAATCGGAAATTCCTCGCTTCTACGTCTTCGTCTTATTAATTTGTTGTTTTGTTTCCTCTTCTCATTCGTCTTTTGTTTTTACCTCTACTGTTTCTCAGTCTTACATATCATAAAATGAAATTGGAAAATCCGTCAGAGACGACATAGGACTCGGTCCTGTTTTCAATTGTTCTGAGAAAGGAAGGCGCCACCAGGTGGCAAAAAAACGAAAAGCCATTAACTTCTTACGGAATCTGTTTCTTTTTGCCTTTCTGCTGCTTTCTTACAGAAAATCAAAATAACTTTTCTTTTACATTCTCTTGGATCAAATGACCGCGAAACATCAAGATAACCTCTTTATTTTTTTTTTTTTTATTTCTGAAGTTGAGAAATCTCAAAACATGCGTTTTGGTCTCGTAAAGTAACCCGTATTTAGATGTTTTTAATTAACTTTATTAAACACGATGCGCCTTTGTTGTATCCCTTTAACTTTTCGTTTAGCATGCACAAGCAATAACAATGTCAACGCACATTCACCTGGTGGTGAGTCTTAGGCTCATCTATACTTTTGTGATGTAACTTTGCCTTACCCCCAACAGATAAAAACACTTTTTCTATTGTAGTTTTTAGCTTTTAGACTCTTTATTCATTTTACATAATAGCATTTTGGTATTTGATCGAGACATGAATTCAAAACTAGTACAACACTAAAGTCAGTCTCAGGGAACGATGTTATGTTAGTATTTCTCGTACCATTGCAACTTGAGCATTTATTAGAACTATGTAAAACATCACAAAAGACTCTTAAAATTAGTTTCCAAATGAGTATCTAAAATAAGAGAAGTAAAATAAGAAAAACTCGCTCTTCGTTCTGGGCAGCTAACTCAATCATTAGGGAGATTGAAATTGAACGCTTCATCCACAGCGTTAGTTATTTCTCTCAGTTCTAATATTTCCACAAAAATTCCTATCTAAGAATATTAAAGCTCAGTTTGGTTAAGAATTCTCTGTCTATTTTCGAAATAGTGGTAGAAACTGACGTTTCATGAGACTCGAACAGAAGCGATTGCAATGAGCTGTGAAATGAAATAAAATAAAATTTCCCTTTTTTTTTGACATTTTAAAATCAGAGCTCACAAAAAATTATGAAAAATGCATCAAGTCCTATCAACTGAATTTGTAATAGCTCTGAAGATTTAATGCAATGACTCACAGTTGGTTAAATGCTGTCAGGTGAATCCTTATGACGCAATCTGTTGGCAATTATTCCCACAATAGAAGAAGTTCAAAAGCTTTAGCTATACTCACTCTTCGCATCTCCGAATTCAGGGCTGGGTTTTGTCCCAAAACTGCAGGCTTTAGCAATACGTTGTTAAAAGCACGCCACTTATAAACTTGCCGTTCTGATGGTTTTTGATGTCATGTTCTTTGCCCTCCTGACATATAAGATCTGAGATCCAGTGAAAACGATAAATTTCGGACAAATCTATTCGGTGTTACTATGAAGGGTCCATTAGCCATGAGTGACCTCCTCCCATAAAAATCTCCTCATGTAAGAACGACTTCTTTATGTAGGGTCTCTTACATAGAATTGCATAAATACGAGAGCCCTGCACAAACCCAAGTCCTTTTGCATGGAAATTGCTTTTTAAACTGGAAGATCTCATGCAAATGAAAGCATTACGTATGAAAAATCTTTTATGAGTGATTCATAGTGCTTCTTCTTCTTTACAACTTCATTATTCTCTTCGTCCAAGTTTTTCACTTCTACATGTTCTTATGTCATTCAGAAGAAGCTACACTTTTTCCATTTAATTAAGTAAGCTCCAATGATAATCAAACTCTGTAAATGATAAGTGGAATACTTAGTGTCACTTGACAGCTAAGCACTGCAAGTAAAATTTTTCATCATTTTTTACGTCTGCTGAAACACCAAGTCCATTTTATAATCAACCACCCACATAGGAAATAAATAGCGGCTCAGGCTTAATTTTCCTCTAATAAAACCAAAACGATATGAACCAAGGATATGCATTCAACAGATTCAGGAAGAGGAGAGATACCTTTATTGTTAAGTCTAATTCTTCTTTAAACAAAGCTATTACCAGATCATGCCTCCGATTTTTTTTAAGCTTCCATGGTATGGAGGAAAGGGGGAGTATTATAAGTGTTCTTTGACCTCCTCTTCACATTCATATCTTTCGTATCATATATAAAGATAATCTTTCAGAAGAAAGCGCCGTCATTAAGGGACATCCTGAGTCGGAAATACAAGAGCGAAAACAGAATCTTTTCTAAGGATGCACAAAATCTCAGACAACTTGACTCATCTTGAGTGGTAATAGAACCCAACTCAAATACCAAGGGAAGTTTCCATGAAGAAGAAGGAAGATACCTTTGTAATTATGGATCAGAGGACGAAGGCGTTGAATATGGAGGAGAACGCATAAGGCTTCATATAAGGAGGATACAGATGAAGGGTATGAAGGGAGGATGAACTCAGTTGTTTTATAAGGAAGGCATGGGAAGAGAAAAAAATAAAGACAATCTAAATCTTGTTTAACTTGTATAACTTCTTTTTCTGTGAAAATATAAAAAAGAAACCTTTATGGGTGAATTAATAGTATTGTAATGAACAATGATCTATTTCCCTTAGAAAATATTGACTCCTTGAGGCAAGAAGAGCCCATTTTGACATGAAGTAAAGTTGGAACACTAATGAGTCTTTCCTCTATCATTATACAGTGAAATTAAACCCTCCAGGTCTTATTGTAATTTTCTTACTTTTAGATAGGCGTATGCTATAAGGCTTTCGGAATCCATTATACAATCTTTTCTTGTTTTTTTATGCGATTATATAATTAACAATGACAGGGCTGAATGATCTCACTGACTTGTCCATTTGCTCTAAATTATAAGATCGTATGCTTGAAGAATAAATCATTCACTACTTGTGAGAGAAATTGAAGTGAACTGAATTGAACTGAATTGAAACCTTTATTCCAGCTATAAGCCATATACATTTGATAAAACTTTAACATATACATATCTTTACAAAAGACTTTACAGAGAATATTGCATAAATACTCATAACTTTATAAGGTATAATTTCACATTTATTAAAAACCCTTTTTTTTTAAGCCTTAGTAAATTACATAATATAAAATAACTATTATAAACTAGACATCTAATTGTTTACTTTTATGCCTCACTAAAAATGAGATTACTCCATTTTGAAAATGTTGTTGACCCTCTAAAAAAAGACAATTAAAAACTTACTTAGGCGAAGGAACAAACTAACTGTATTTTCCTTAAAAGTTAACTTACGAATACCCAATTTAACAAAATGTCCAGAAATACCACAGAACCTGTCAATATTCATGAAACGTGTCAGTGAATTATTATAACAGACATGAAGTTTGTTCAGAGAATCTTCACTACTTTCAGAGCGAGTGAAACACCACAGAGCGAAGTGCAGAAAGATTTAAAAAGGTGAACTTTAACATTATTGTCACACATAAAAACTCCGGAGCAACTGATTGCTTCTCACACACTGACCGCGGTAATGAGTTGGTATGCTCATAGTCCTTAAGGTCACAGTTGATATGCATCTCCAAGTATTTGAAGGACTGGACAACTTCCACCTTCTCTTTATCCGCGCACAACTCCGGATCTCCATAGTTAATGGATCTTTTAGGTTTATCTGTCATTACTTTGGTCCTTTCAGCATTAACCTTAAGGTAGTGTTCTTCAAAATACAGCATACAAGCGTCAATTTCTTTTTGAAGGGCTTTTACAGAAGGACCAAGTAATGTTAAGTCATCGGCATATAAAATGTGATTAATTCTGTTCTCACCTATAATCAGCCGACTAGACTACCCAGGGTTATTCCATAAGCTTATAATTCTCTTTCATATGGTGGAATAATTTTCTTGACAGAGTTTCAGGAGAAACACACACACATACATACATGCATACATACATACATACATATATATATATATATATACACAC
>JANJGK010000018.1:11028744-11071244 GCA_039081455.1 Macrobrachium rosenbergii
GGGAAGGGGGTGACATGTAAAAATAACCGAAAACAACAGATATTAGTGTCTAATCCATAGTTTTTGAGGTTGCTGAGATGAATAGTGACACTCCTGATGCCCTTTAAGCCCAAGTTCATCTCCAATAGTAAGAGGGAGTGAGAAGTAGTGAAAATAGAATGTTTAAAATGACAGATATTAGTGTCTAATCCATAGTTTTTGATATCACTTAGATGAATAGTTACACACCCAATGCCCTTTAAGTACAAGTTCAGCCCAAATAGGATGGGGGGGGTGAGAAGGGGTGAAATATAAAATATGAAAAATGCTGGGCAATGTAATTGAAGCAACTATCTTAATAGGACAGGGAGAGAGTGAGAGAAAGAGTTGCTGGGAGAGAGGGAAAGAGTGAGGAAGACTTAGAGAGAGAGAGAGAGAGAGAGAGAGAGAGAGAGAGAGAGAGAGAGAGAGAGAGAGAGAGGGAGAGGAAGTGAGGGACAGAGTAGAGGGGGTGTTAAGGAGGAGAAAGAGGGAAAGAGTAAGGGAGAATTGGGGATAGAGAGAGAGAGTTTATCAGTTGTCATTCAGAGTTTTCCCATGCAGCGCTGGGGTGGTCATCTAGTTTATCTATATATATAAATAAATAAAAATGCACCGAAGCTTCTTTGGCGCAATCAAGTTTTCTGTATAGCCACTGCAGCATATAATCAAGGCCACCGAAAATAGATCTATCTTTCGTTGGTCTCGGTATAATTCTGTATGAGCCACGTCCCATGAAAATTTAACCATGGTCCGAAGGTGGCCTATCCTATATTGTTGTCAGAAGCATGGTTATGGCTAACTTTAACCTTAAATAAAATTTAAAATAATACTGGTGCTAGAAGGCTGCAATTTGGTATGTTTGGTGATTGGAGGGTGGATGATCAACATACCAATTTGCAGCCCTCTAGCCTCAGTAGTTTTTAAGATCTGAAGGCGGACAGAAAAGTGCAGACTTAAAAAGTGCGTACAGAAACAAGTGCGGATGTACAGACAAAGCCAGCACAATAGTTTACTTTTACAGAAAACTAAAATGGATTTATGCATGTATGTGTGTATGTTCCAGCATAACTCTGAGAAGTATGGAGCAATTTCAACCAAACTTAGTATGCAGATGACTTAGTATCTGAAAAGAATGTTGGGGTTTAAGACATCACTAGCACAAAGAGGGTGGGGGTGAAAGCGACAGATACTGGTGTCTAATCAATAGTTTTCAAGGCCACTGAGATGAATAGTGACACTCCAGATGCCCTTTAAGTCGAATTTCCGCCCTGATAGAAATGGGAGGTGAGAAGAGGTGAAAAATAACATTTCCAAAATGACCGAGGTTAGCGTCGAATCCATAGTTTTGGGGGTCGCTGAGGTGAATAGTGATATTCCAAATACCGTTGTAGCCCAAGTTTAGTCGAATAGAATGGATAGAACTCTGTATAACGTTCTGAAAATTTTTGGAAACGAATATAACTCACTGTCTGTAGAGCCTTCTGGAAATTTGTAAAAATAATAGGAAAGTCTTTATTTAAGGGAAGGTTGCCCTGCAAGTCTTCTAGTTATCATCTTTCAGTGAATGTGACAGTTTCATAACCTATAAAAAAAATTCTTTGATATTACTCTGCAAATAGATTTCATTCCTTTTCCTGTCTGATAGAAGGTTGGGATAAATAAATATCCGGGTGTGCTCTACGCTTTGAATTTTTACTGTGCAACGCCGGGTACGTCAGCTAGTATATATTTCTATAAACATATATATATATATATATATATATATATATATATATATATATATATATATATATATATATATATATATATATATATGTATATACACACCACACCCGGATATTCATTTATTCCAACGTTCAATCAGAAAGGAAAAGGAATCAAATCTGTCTATAGAGTAATATCAAAGAATTTTTATTTATAGGTTTTGAAGTTCTCTTTTCAGTAAACAATGTACTTTTTTTATCAGTCATTATCTTGTAAAGATTATTCTACAGTTTGTTGAATTTTGCTGTTGTAAACAAAGTAAGATGAAATAAAAAAAAATGTTTATTTTTCTTGTGCACTGCTAGTTGTCCACTTATTAATTTGCACATACACACTCTTAAATATATATATATATATATATATATATATATATATATATATATATATATATATATATATATGTATATATGTATATATATATATATATATATATATATATATATATATATATATATATATTTAAGAGTGCTTATGTGTAAACTAATACGTGGACAACTAACAGTGCACACAAAAATAAACAAATTTGTTTTTTTTATTCCTTCTTACTTTGTTTGCAATAACAACAGTTAACAAATTGTAAAATAATCTTTATAATCTCAAAGAGGCATTTTGAGTATATTACATCGGCTCCAATTTGCAATATCAAAACTTTCAGCTTGACCTGATGCTGTCAACGTAATTGGATTATCGATGCAGCCGATAAAGCTTTCATTGCCGTCACTGTAATGTATATACTTCGCTTGATGGATGAATATTTATTTTTTCTCTATCTCCAGAATAACACACATGGGATATGCTAAGTTCATTTGATCGATAGTGTATCTGGAGTAATGACTGCGAATCAACTGCTGTCAAGAACATAACAGTACAATATAAAGATAGTGATGTGATATTCACAGAAGGTATAAAAAAGATTACTTTTAAAACAAAGCATCATAATTTTGTTTATGAAGGTCTTAGATTTTAAAATATAAGCTTATCTTATTTTTCATTTACCGCTGTATTAGCCATTTTTTTTCCTCTAAGGAAAATCTACTTCAACCGCAATTAACGCTTAGCTCAATATGCGGGCAAAAGAACGAGTTCATTGTCTTTGAATAAAATCTTGCTTTTCTTGTAAAGGACGATTTCAGAATTTATATAGCTAAGATTTGACATGTTAAGAGCATATTTAACAAACTGACATATCTCTTCCGTGTGGCACCCGTGCTTCCTTACTAAAACGAAATGATCGCGATTTGTATTTGATTAATTTCTCTCTCTGCTGATGATGGCCTCCTCACCGGAAAATAGTGAAGCAAAACTTCAGCAACGAAATTAATATAACAATATAAGTTTTTAAGTGACGAGTGATCGACCGAAATATATGATTGCTGAGCCCTTTTTGTTCAATATCCAGCTGAATGCAACGGCTGAGGATGTAAGAGTGGAGCCCCTTCTGCGCTCTGTGATAAAGAAAGCTAGAAAGGCGATAATAAACATTAGTAGTGGAAGAAGGCAAGTCGAACAGAGACTGAATATATGACAAATGGGATGGAATGGAAGACTAGCCAGCCACGCTTTCTTATTCCTGATGATGGGAAAGATGGTTTCCCAAAATTTTGGTGTGCCTAGTAATAAATGTATATTTAAAATGTAAAAGTTTTTTTTTATCGCCATTTTGATCAATCTGATTTTTTTTTTTTAAATCGCGGGTGTCATTAAGCCATTTGCCCTAAGACATTGTGCTGCTTTTCTCCTCTAGTTGTTGGATACCCTATACAGAAAACGTTCGCAATATCAATACCATTCACGTATATAGAAGGCTCGCCAATGAATTTATCCTCCTTGCAAATGGGTTGCACCTTGGACCTGTTTTGCTCGAGTTGTACGACTCCCGGACAATAAAATATATTTTGTTCAGCAGCTCGGTCACCTTCTTTATCCTTAACTTTTTGTTCTCCCTCTGCTTCTTTCTCCCAAGAATGCCTTCTTATACATAGTTTTCACAAACTCGTTCTTTTTCATTTTCTTGATGACACCTTCACCGAAAACACTTTGCTTCATCATTTGACTTAAGCTAAACAGCATGGCGCATTTTAAATGTATTTGCAAGATTACGAACCTCTCAGCTACACTTTTATTACAGAGATGTCTCATTGAACGCTTCCATTATTCTTACTCTCATTTTCTTAAAGTGAGTTCATTAATCCATTCGTGAATAAAAGTTTTTGCTACCTAAATCTCTTCGCTTCCAGACATCTTATTGAGATCCTTCTATTTTACCTGATTTATCCATTCTGTGATGCTCTTACAGTTATCCTCCGTCTTTCATAGTCTTTTTTAATACTAATTTGACACCCACTTCCATTCTTCAGTCATCTACACTAACACCCATAGCACCAAATTCTTCGTTTCCATTTGTTGTTTCGAATTTTCCCTTGCAAGCGTTCACTTCAGGCTCTCTTCCCTTGAAAATTCTTTAAAACCCCTTTATCGGCCCTTACATCCTCTCCACTGCATTATCAAGTAGTTCTCTACATTATGTTTACAAACACATTGTTTCACATAAACTTTCACGTACCTATCTCATTACATAACTTTAAATTCTCCATGCGAGGTTACTGCCGTCAGTGCACCTCACGTGGAGCAATGTATGCATTAGTAAAGGTTGTTTGTTGCTTTCCTTAGGGCCCCAGCTGTACCCACTTCTTAACCTTTCACTCACTTCCATTTCCACTATCTTTCCTCGGTTTTGCTGTCCAACCTTTCTAAATAACTACTTATTAGTATAACTGGTGTTATCTCCCAGTTCCTCCTTTAGATCTCAGTACCCACCGCTTTTGTTTTCTGGATCACTTTATCCTGCTGCCGAACAATTCTTGAGCGCTGAAAGGCTGAAAGTGCCAGTATCTTTTAACTTGACAACCTAAATTTTATAAATCCATCAATCCAACCTCAAAAATATTAAACAGCCACAAAGATAAAACTCTTTCCCTGAGACTCATTATTACACCAAACTAGTCACTCTCCGATCTGTTTTTCTTTATAAATATAAACTTTCATCACTAGTCTTCCAATCACTGTTAACATACTACTTTGGGTTCTCCCTTGGAAACACCAGACTGAATAGTGGCTGCTCTCTCTTCCCTGAAGAATAAAGAGTTTCTTGATTACATATAAGAGAGAATATGTTCGCCATTCACAATAATTTGTGCCTCAGGTCTATGATTACCCTACTGTCTGCAAGAGGAAAGAAATACAACTAAATTGATCATTGAGACAGCACGGTTTTCTGACTGCTGTTTTGTGCCCTGTCTGTCCCTTTAATTTGTATTTCTATCTCTTTTATTAAAAGGCTTTTAGGTAGCATTCTTCGGTTCTAGTCTATATCGATATAATCTCTCTCTCTCTCTCTCTCTCTCTCTCTCTCTCTCTCTCTCTCTCTCTCTCTCTCTCTCTCTCTCTCTCTCTCATTTGATGGGTTAGAAGTGATATTGGCAGTGCTATAAAGCGAATATCATAGAATATGATTATGGTCAGCTTTTTGTGTTGATACGTAACAGCGCAAACGAGACATATCTGTCGTCTTCTCCCAAATGTCCTTGACGAACTGACTCAAGCCTCTATGCAAGTCTTACTAATGAGAGAATGATTCCTTTTAAACGGATTTTTTGTTTTCATTGTGATAATAGATCATTTCTAGAGTCCAACTTATTTGTTGGAAAAATTATTTCTGAAGAAGGACTTGCTCTAATTTAAATATGATTTATGAAAAATGATGTTTTTCACAAATTAATAAATCCATGTGAGCCATCATTTCAGAAAAGGGGATTAATTCTGGAGAAATGATATATAAGGAAAGGTCAATTTCAGGAGGATCATTCCCAGAGAACGACCATTTTTGAAAAATATCATTCACGAAGTTAATGCATTTTGGGGTAAAGTACCATTTTAGCAGAAGGAGGATTTGGAAAGAAGAATAATTCGCCGATGGAGGACAGATTTCTAAGAAAGTTAATTTTCGGAGATGAAGAGATTGATAATAATTGTAATTTTAACATAATCATTTCTTTTTTTAAAAAAATTATAATTTATGGATGAATTTACGCCGCGTGAAATTTTCGCGATATCTCTAAAATGTTGAATATACTTTAGGTATGAAGCGTATCGCACCTCATAAAGAAAATGTAAAACAAGATTACGATCATTATAGTAATTATGAGAAGCAGAACAGAACGATTAGGCTACATTAAATCTGTATGAGATCACTTGTAACATAAGGTCAAAGTTTTTTGCGAAAATAACAACTTTTACATTACTGCTGGATCGAATGAACCCTCCAGTCTTTCAGCTCAAGAGATGAGAAGCAATTTAAAGAGCAAAACATAGACTCATCCGATGAAAAGAAAGTCTTCAGAATTAAAAGTTTTGAGGAAGCTGAAAGTAGGTTCGGGTGTGGTGGCGATCAAGAGAAGACCAGTGGCGGTAGATCTAGACTATAAAACCGGTTTGTCATATTAGTTCATTTATTACTCTCGTGGATAGTTTTCTCATTCATTCTATAAAAATTCTTGTGTTAGTTATATAATTTCTATGAAAGAGTCGTCATAACCATAAATACCTCTTCGTTTAATGTGCGGGCTAAGGGATGAGTTCATTGCACATAGATAAAATCTTGTTTTGCTCCTATATGAATCGTCTCCGTGGGTCCTGAAAGAGAATTAGCTTTTCGTCAAAAGTAACACTCGTCTTTTGAAAAGTATATTTAATAAGCAAATTTATTTCTTCCTTGCAGCACTGGTAACACCAAATGCTCCCAATTTCTGGTATTCTTTGCTCTGTATGTTGAAATTGACTTCCGCACTTGACAGGAAATATTCATATTCTGAAATCATTCGATAAAAACTTTAGGAATAAAATTAATGTAACAATATAATTTCTAATTGATAGGAGAGAAGACAAAATATTATTACAACTTTGACCTTTTAAGCATTTCCATGTAAATGTTTATCCAAGATAAGAGGTGAAGTCAGATGAATACCGTTTTTATGAATAAACAAGATATATCCAGATTTCATACTTTTCTTAACCGACGACGTCCATATATATAAAAATAAAACACCAAACATCGAATATTTTCATTTATTTTAGTAAACTCAGCAGTAGACAATAATAAGGTTATTGAGATAAGCGAGTCATGAATTAAATAAATATTCAAATGAAACATAACATAAAGTAATAAAAATAAATTTCAGCTCCTCAAAAATGTTTAAATCTCAGGACAATATTTCAACAAACTATCACTTGGGAAATATTAAAAGCGTATAATATTTTCGGGCCTAAACCTTATTGAAATATAAAGGAATACCATATTTGAAATCATAGTCTCTACCAGTTCTAGAATTTCTTTTAACAATGAATTCTCTCTCTCTGTCTCTGTCTCTGTCTTCTCTCTCTCTCTCTCTCTCTCTCTCTCTCTCTCTCTCTCTCTCTCTCTCTCTCTCTCTCTCTCTCTCTCTCTCTTACAAGGAAAGA
The DNA here is from genome assembly GCA_039081455.1 of Macrobrachium rosenbergii. Classification (NCBI taxonomy): domain Eukaryota; kingdom Metazoa; phylum Arthropoda; class Malacostraca; order Decapoda; family Palaemonidae; genus Macrobrachium; species Macrobrachium rosenbergii. Next base: position 11,036,047 of record JANJGK010000018.1, read on the forward strand.
GAAATTATCAATTTGAAGTGGTGAATACGAAGTCCAGCAAAGTGTTAGAATAACCGTTCTCTCCAGACAGCAAATTGCTTGGCAGTTATCAATGGAAATCGGAAATTCCTGTCTGCAACGTCTTCATGTTGTTAATTTGTTGTTATTTCTCCTTTCCTCACTCGTCTTTCCTTTTTAATCCTAGTGGGGTTTTTTTCGTCTTAAATCTTATAACATGAATTTGCAGAATCAGTCAGAGACGACGTAGGACTCTGGTGTTGTTTGCAATTGTCTGGAGAAGGGAGGGCGCCATTAAGTAGCATAAATTGAAAACTTATTAACTTCCTATGGAACATGTTTCGTTTTTTGCCTTTCTGATGATTCCCTACAGAAAATCAAAATAATTTTTCATTTATATTCTCTTGGATTAAATGACTGCAAAACATCTAGATATAATTTATCTTCTAAAAGCATTTCCTTTCTTGTCGTAAAGTAATCCTTATTTAGATTTCATTTAATTAACTTTATCAAATTTAATAGATATCTTTGTTGTATCCCTTAAACTCTATACCTACACAAGCAATAATATTTTCAATAAACATCCACCTGATTGCCAATCGGCGGACAAATTTTCTTCAGGTGTTTTCAGGTAATGTTAGGCCCGCTGTCGGTTCATTTGTGATGTCAGTTTACTTTACTCTCAAGAATAAAAGCACTCTTTCCTTTGTACTTTTTCAGAATTTATATTTTTTACAGATTTTATATAACTACATTGTAGTACTTGGTCGAAACATGAATTCGACATTAGTATAAAATTCCAGTGAAAGGGAAGGAAATATATTAAATTTCTTCTCCTAATGCAATTTAAGCATTTATTAAGACTATGTAAAACGTCACAAAATACTCTCAATATGTGAAATAAGTTTTACACTGAAGATCTTAAAGCCAAGATTGCAGAAATAAAAGCTCTTCTTCCACTGTGGAGAGCTAACTCAGTCACTAGGGAGAATCAGGCTGAACTTTTTATCCATTGTATTACTAGATAAGACTATGCATTCAGTTCTGGTTTTTTCAAGGAATGCCTATCTAAAAATTCTTAAAATTCGGTTTAGTTAAGAATTCCTTGTCGAATTTGGAAATACTATTAAAGACTGAATTCCTAGGAGACTCGAACATAAGCGATTACAGTGAACTATAAAAAGAATTCATATTTAATCTATCCTTCTCTTTATTGACATCTTAATTTAAAGCAGTGCTCAAAAAAAAATGGTGAAAAATGTACCAAGACCTGTTATTTTAATTATGCAATAGCTCTGTAAATATTTTGTTTTGACTTAAATTTGGTCAAATACTGTCAGCTGAACTCATATGACGTAATCCATTGGCATGTATTTTCACAATGGAAAAAGTTCTAAAGCAATAACTACACTCATTCTTCGCATCTCCACACTTAGAGCTACGTTTTGCCCCAAACTTACAATCTTTAGCAATACGTTGTTAAAAGCAGGTCATTTTTAAATTTGCAGTTCTGATGGCTTTTGATGCCATATTCTTTGCCCTTCTGAAAGATTCAGTAAAAACGGCGAATTTCTGACAAATATATTCAGCGTTAGTATGAGAGGCCATTATCTATGCATGTCCTCCACCCCATAATGATCTCCTTATGTAAGAACGGCTTCCTCTTTATGTAAGGTCTCTTACATAAAAGAAGAATAAATACGAGAGCCCTCTGCAAGTTCTTTTGCATATATATATATATATAGATATATATATATATATATATATATATATATATATATATATATATATATATATATATATATATATATATATATATATATATATATATATATTATATATATATATATATATATATATATATATATATATCTATATATATATATATATATATATATATATATATATATATATATATATATATATATATATATACACACACACACACACACACACACACATATATATATATATATATATATATATATATATATATATATATATATATATATATATATATATATATATATATATATATTGTAAATTGGAATATCTCGTGAAGATGAATGGCATTACTTATGAACAATCCTTTATGCTGACTGATAATTGTTCCTTACTTTTTAAATTTTATTTGCAACTTCATTGTTTTCTTGGTCCCAAGTTTTCCACCTCTGCATGCTATTCCATTCCGAAGAAGATACATTTTTTCCTCGAATTAAGCAAACTCTAACGGTAATCAAACCACGTAAATGATAAATTGAAATCTTAGTTTCATTTAACAGCTAAGCTTTGCAAGTGACATTTTTCTACAATTTTTACGTCTGTTGAAACACTATCCATTCTAAAACCACCAAGCCACATAGCCAATCACCCACTGGGCCTAATTATCCACTATTAATCCCAAAAGAATACGAAACGAAGAAATACATTCTATGTAGTTCAAGAGGAGTAGAGAGACCTTCATAATTAAATCATTTTTTTTTTTCGATACAAAAACCTGTTTCTAGTTCATGTGTCTGATTAGAAGGGATTTTTTTTTTTTTTTTTTTAATCTTTAATCACAGCGAGGACGGGGCAGGGGAAGTTACATAGGAGCTTTTGTATCATTTCTTCCCACGCATATTTTTCAAATGAGATGTAAAGAAAATCTTCCGAACCACAACATCGTCATTAAGGAACATTCTCCGTTTGAAATACGACGGTACAAAAAGAATCTTTTCTCATATGTGCAAAATATCAGACACCTTTGACTCGTCGTGAATGGCACCAGAACCCACCTCAAATACCAAAGGAAGTTCTCATGAGAAAGAAGGAAGATACCTTTATGAATATGGAAGATGAACTCAGTTCTCACATGAAGATTGCAAGGGATGATGGCTCGATACTTCATTGCTTGGATGTTTAACATCGGAACAAAATATATAACGAGTATCCTAGGAGAATTTATTTCGGGAACCGTCATTCCTTACAAATATCAAAAAATACAGAAGAGCACGGAAGGAGGTATCTAAACCTATTATGAGAAGGAGAAAGAAAACAATAGACATTAGAAAGAAAAAAATAAAGATAACCTTAAGTTAAGGTTAAATCTTAAGACATACCCTTACTGCATGCACGTGAACGTATATAACTTCTTTTTCTGTGAAAATGAAAGTAAATCTAGAAAGGTGAGTTAATAGTATTGTAATGAGCTATCAACTGCTTCCCTTAGAAATGACTGATTCCAGGAGGTTACAATAGCCCATTTTCACATGAAATGAAGTTGTAATACTCACAAGCCACAGTCATTAATAGGGGAGAGTAACCTTTCCTGGTCTTATAATAATTTTCACAATCGTGGATAAGTCTGTGCTAACAGGCATTCACAGTCCATAATAAATTATTTCACTGTCGTTATACAATTTATGATTGATAATAACAATGTTGAATGGCCTCACACTGTTGTCCATTTGGTCAAAATTTTAAGAACTTGTGCCTGAATACAACAGAGAAACATACGAAGTTCTGTAATTTCAAAAATAAGCCAACAGTGATGTTTTCGTACGTAATATTGATAGCGGGTATCAATTTGAAATGAAGTGTAACCTTTAAAAATTTCATATGCTAACAAATAAGCTAATAACATTTCTGTTAATCCTTTCAAACATAACTGAAGAACAACAACATTAAATGATTAGTCAGTGGATCCTTTTGAACATATTAAAGAACAGCAACCATAAGTTATTTTTATTCCATATATTCTGCAAAATTAGTTATTCTAATATTACCGGTCTGCCCAAGTTTAGTTCAAGAAAGCTACTTCTAACGTGATATTTAGTATAACTCCCAAAAGCACTGACTGCTAACTCCGTTCTAAGGCTTACATGTGTCGTTGCCATCCTTTCTAAGCCTAAGTGACTCCCATTAAACCATATAACCATTCAGTTGTAGGTTTAATATTCCCTATTTACTAATACGACATATTTGAATTTTCTTTCACATTTGTAAAAATATCATATTTCAGTCTTTCGTTTTTTGTGAATTAGAAATAAAATTGGCAATATGCAAGATTTATAAATTATCCGGCATCCAGAGTGATCTACGCAAAACTCTGCATTGCAGGTGTGCCAACCAAACCCTATAATTCTTATCATTCAAGCAAACTGTATTTTAGTTTCAGTAAGGAAATTATAGCGAATATAAAATCTCTGATGACTATATCAAATCTTCTAATGTAAGATTGCATCCTTTCTTGTAGCATTAAGATCTTTGAAAAGATGATAGTCTAACAGCATCAGATATGCCAAATTTACTCACTTCATTTCATATCTTCATAAAATAACATGCATTCTTTAAACGGAAATATCTTTAAACAAATGATAATGTGATAACATGGTAATCTTTTTCATATCGAAACTTAATGAAATATTGCATCATGTTCAGAAAAAAATATTGGAATATCTGCATATTTCTTGGACGTTTATTTTCTTACTTGTTTTAAGGTTGTCTAATTTTCATATTCTAAATTTTAAAAATTCTCAAACTAATCAATATATTGAACATAAAAAAAGAAAAAGAATCCGAGTAATATATTTCATAAAGTGGCGAAATATTTTAGGGTGTGATTGCACAATCATTATTGTTTATCTTCAGCATCATTATCCACCAACAAGACATCCTCTCCTCTCTGTTAAATTCGGCAACACAACAAATCACAAAGCATCAACAGCTATATTTTTTTTTTTACTATGGTTATCGAAAATACAATGCATCTTAACAAAATGTCACTACTCACGGATTATGTGTAAAAGAAGGCAATTGCCGGGTGACATTTTATCAGTAAAAGAAGAAAAATGTCAATTAATGGATCCTGTTCATAATGCAGTAACATTTAACACATTTTCTTGCTCGAAGTAAAGAATATATTAAGTCAAGAAACATATTCAGGACATGATGCAAAAAGTAAAGCAGAATCTATTTCACAGCTCCCTCTTTCTATAAATAATTTTGTAGAACATCAAGAAATTGCAAGATTATAATATATTTAGAAAGGAATTGCAAACAAAGAATAAAGCGAGGTAGTTCTGCTCCAAAGAAAGTCCAGTCTTTGGCAAGGGGAGGAGATTGTCGTCTGATAAACACTCTCGAGATTGTTCTCTTTCTTAAATCGAGAACAAACATTGTGAACAAATGGGAACAAATCCTGTACATTATGCGAAGAAGAAATAAAAGGAGGATGAAAGGAAGTCAAGGATTCGAGGCAGACCCAACACTGGGTTGATTAGATTTTTCTATTCGTCGGAGAGATACGGAGAGAAGTTGCCCTTCTTGTAAAATGTTATCCAGGCAGATTACATCGTTGAATGGCTACTTGGGAGTAAACTTATTGACATAATCAGCTGTCTAGGCTACCGGGTGATGCCGCAAGCCCTGCACAGACAATCTGAGGGAAATTTGAAATAAATACTATTCCTGCCACGTCTTCCTTAAAATGGCTTGTAATTCTCTGAAATCTAGAGGAATTTTCTTGACTGAGATTCGGTCAGATTAGAGAGCCGACATTTTTATCTTAACCTGATATACAGTAGCTTGAAATTTGTTTGTTGGCGGAGTTACACACACACACACACACACACATAAAGTAAAGAGGAGCAGGAGGGAAGTTTTAATGGAATTTATCCTGAAATACAAAAAACATACAACTTTATGTCAACTTAAATCTAAAGAATATGCCAATAATATATCGATATACAAGGGATTATCAGCACTTCAGTAGATACTAAAGAAACTTGAACATTTTTAGCTGCTCCCGAGACGACATTATGAAGAAAATGAACTGCCTGCGGACTGCTTTCAGGAGAGAATATTAACAGCTTGAAGACTCAAAGAAGTGGGAGTTCGGCTGCTGACATCTGTACTCCTTCTCTCTGGTATTGTGATGAGATGATGTTTGGTTTAAATCAAGACTTGTCACGAGAGAGCTCTTCCAGTCTAGACAGTATACTTACTGCTGAGCAACGCAAAGTAACACTCAACCTTTCGTGAAGAGAAATGGTCTTTCTCATGGCTGTGTCTTAGTACTTAATAAAATGAGTGACAAGCCTCAGCAGATCTAAATATGCTGCTTCATCCATTCTTATATAATCAATCCAGTCCATTAACTCTCAAATCAACAAGTAAGCTTGCGCGAGAAATTTGGTCTTTTTAACAACCAATCTTTTGTCCACTTCAACATTTTTTTTTTCCTTAGTGCCAGCCGATAAGATTGTCTTGACCCAGTGGTATCTTCACTTCTCAATAGCACGATTCACACTGAGGTTGGATGTAAATTTGGTTTGACCGTGTGACACCTCTTCAAAACTATTGACAAGCAACTTGGGCAACCGGGTTGGACAAACAGTTTGACCTTGTAAATACACCTGAAAAGAAGTGCACAAAAAAGAAACTCAATTTTTCTTTCCTTGATTCAGTATTGATGTTTTTCTTCACATAATAAAGTCAGTAAAATAGAGAACTAAGAGCTGTTGCAATGTCTAGAAAATTAGAATCTGGCGATTACCCTCGACTTTGGAATGAAGTTCAGTCTCTAAATCCCAAAACTAAGAAGCCATCACATAGAACAGGAGAAGCCGTGGGTGACAAGGCTATCGCAAGAATGTGGGGCGATCACTTGAGCGCTATGATGAATTGTATCAACGATCAAGGCTCCCGAAAAGAAGTAGATAACCTCCTGACTGACAACATTCAATTTCATTTCGCCGATCGCATTACACCAGGTAACATCAGCGATGCCATAAACAACTTATCTAACAATAAATCACCGGGTCGCGATGGTCTTCCTGCAGAAGCTTTAACAAATTCTACCAGCAGATAATTTACATTTTGCTAGCTGCCCTATTCAATGAGTGCATAATTCACCAGTTCCTTCCAGACTCCCTACTCTTAGTTCACTTAATTCCGTTAATCAAAAACAAGCTAAAGGGTGCAGCTTATCCTGATAATTATCGCCCAATTGCAAACTACAATTGCGTCAAAAATACTTGAGTCGGTTCTTCTAGTGAGACCTCTTCCCTTTCTGCACAATACTGACAACCAGTTCGGATTTAAAGCAAATCACTCAACCGACACCTGCATCTACATCCTGAAAGATCTGCAGAACTAATACCTATCATCAGCCTCTCCTGTTTTCCTATGTTTTGTAGATGTGAGAAAAGTATTTGACAGAGTAAGCTACCTGAAGCCCTTCTTGAAGCTGCACAAAAGAGGCACACCTCTTTATTTATCTGGCATTTTATATTGCTGGTTCTCCACACAGCAATTCTGTCAAATGGGGTAACGTTCATGGCTGCATTTAGTCACAAGATTGTAATATGCAGTAATACCTTCTAAAACCTGGTCGTCAATTCGGTTTTTCTTTTGGGGCTTCTTATTTCTTGCTCTTTGCCAGTGTAGGGTCAAGTGGAATATAATATCCAAGAACAGAGTAAACAAGGTATTTCTGACAGAAATATTATGGATGTTATTATGAAGGGGTCTACTGTATTACCCATAAATGAGACCCACCCTTCAAGATATTATGAAAGAAAAACTTCTTTACTATGTAAGACCTCAAACATAAAATGTTTAAAATACAAAAGCAACCCCCCCCCCTAAAAAATGTAAGTTTTCTTGCACACCAAGTGTAAAAGCATTTCTTATGTCGAAATAAGTAATGACTGACACTTTGTCACGTGAATTGTATTTATTTTCCTTTTCTACCTATATACTGTGATCTCTATGGCTGTGGTGAATTTATTTGTAAACATTTTGAAACGGCCTCTTTCTCTAAACACCGCTAATCAAACATTTACACTACTTTCTGAAAGTTTTACTAGTCTTCTGAGAAATGGGACTCCTGTCAAGATTACAGATCTTTCCTACAGCTGTAGGTGACTCAGTTGCTGTAGGATACTATAATTTTTGAAGATAAGTTATAACATTATTGTCCTTAATAATCACGTTTATGATAAAATGTTAAGAATCATACCCTGTTCCTTGCATTTTTCGAGTTACCGGTATCAAATGAGGATACAAAGGTTGAATCCTATCCGAAAATGCCAAAGTCCTGTGGGCTTGTTTCTTATGAATAACGTTCGTGTTCTGAATAATGATAATAATAAATTCATTATGAGAACTCATAAAGTTACTCTCCTCGTTTATTGGCAGTGAGGAAGACTTGCAAAACTTATAACTTTACTTCTCGTGAAAATGGATATCGTTTCCTCCTGGAGTCATTACTCAATAAAGGAAACAGCTGATAATACTAAATACTAGTTATTTTACTTTTATTTTTTTTTTTTTATTTCTCATAATGAATGGAGATATAAACGGTCACATACAATTCATAGGTGTGTGTGTTCAGATTCAACTTTAACTTGATACTGTATTTGCATTTTCTTTTCCTTTGCCCGTTTCATTAATTTCTTTTCTTTTATCATAATGCGTTTTGCTACCCTTCGGTGATAAACTGAATTTTTGTCCTGTGAGGAGTGAGCCCCCAAATTAATTACCGTTATTATTATATGTTAGTCCGATGACCAACATCCAGCAGTTGAAGAGCCTAACCAGGTCTCATACCTTCCCCATTAACTGGTGTGTTCATCTTCCTTCCCCTTTCATAAACTTCATCTGTCCCGTTAGATAAAGCCTTCTGAATTCCTATTTAAAATAATATCTGAACAGTTTTCCTCTTTTTTTCAAGAGAACTTCTCTTGGTACTTGAGTTGCTTTTTAATTACTCTCAAGTCGACCCAAAAATGTCTAGGATTTTGTACATCTTGATAAAAGATTTTCATTATTGTGTAGCATTTCTGGCAGAGCGTCCTCCTTTATGATGCTGTTTTCATCCGGAAACATTTTATTCTTTGTAAAGTGTACAGTATGTTCTAGGCAGTGGATGTCAGAGCTCATATTTAATCTCTCTGATTTATTGATATTAAAACTGAAAAAAAAAAACTTGCCAGGAGCTTGAACTGATAACAGGTTTTACTTTTACAGAAGACTTACCCTTACTTATGAGTCTATACTCTTCAACTCTTTCAAATATAATTATGTTGTTAATATTATTACAAATGTGTGTGTGTGTGTGTGTATTGCAGTTCCATCCCACAATCAATATTTCATTTAGGATATCATGAATTTGTTATACTGTAATGTATTTACAGGAAAATCAAAATTAAAAGAAAATTAAGCTAGGAAGTTCTGTTCCAAAGAAAGTAGATTTTCATCTAATAAGCTCTGGCGAAATTCGTCCTTTTCTACCATCGACAACACATAAGGAACAAATGGGAGGTTGTCCTGCACAATTTAGAAAAAAAATAATAAAAGGAAATCGAGTATTTAAGCCCGATTCAGGAATGGACTGATTAGAATTTTGTATCTATACAGGGAGAACAAGAATTCGCTGCTTTTATATTACTTCTTTCCTTTTCTTTAAAAATTACATCCTTGAAAGGATACTGGTGAACAGACTCATTGACATGATCAGCTGACCAGACCACATCGGTAACGCCACAAGCCTTGCGAAGTTAGTGTGTGGGAACGGACGAAAATATTTTTTTATCAGCAGTGAAAATCAGATATCAGTTTAGTGCTGTCGTAAAAGGGCTTGTAATTCTTGTTCTTGTGTAGGAATTTTCTTACGTGGATTTCAGGAGAAATGAGAGATCCGTGGTATTGAGAAGCTTCTGTTTAGCAGAGTTACACACATACTCGCACAAAACTACAAATACACGCATAAAGCTTTCCTGTTAGATCGGAAATCAAATAAAAAACCTATTCTTGGATAGGTAAGCATCCAGCTCACTGGATTACAAGAAATGTTCGCTGTAGGAACACAAAGAATGAAAGAAATGTTTAAAATTAGGATGATGTAAACACAGGAAAAAGGTCTCAGAATCAGTAAGGTAGTTTTAATGACAGGACGTTTAGGAAGATGTGTTGAAAGACATTAGGAAACACATTAAGTAGTGAATAGTTGCTGGACTTGGTAGATAAACAAGACGCATACCTATATACAGTAATGCATGAGTAAGGGAGATTGTACCAATATGATTGAGATTGATTTTAGAAGTGCTTTAGGAAAGTGTAAGAAGGCCATTTAAGAGGCTGAACAGTGGAAACATACCAGGAGTTGATGATACGGCAATTGCAAGCACATGTAGTGTATACCTGGATAATGGAAAGGTTCAGAAAGTATTGTATAAATTGAAAAGCTGAGAGAGGCCTAACATTATACAATACCCTTGAGTTGTGTAATATGATATATATAAATATACACATATATATGTATATATATAATATATATATATAAATATATATATATATATATATATATATATATATATATATATATATATATATATATATATATATGTATATATATATATATATATATATATATATATATATATATATATATATATATATATATATATATATATATATTATATATATATATATATATATATATATATATATATATATATATATATATATATATATATATATATACATATATATACATACATACATATATATATGTGTGTGTGTGTGTATAGTATATATATATATATATATATATATATATATATATATATATATATATATATATATATATATATATATATATATATATATGTATGTATATATATATATATATATATATATATATATATATATATATATATATATATATATATATATATATATATATATATATATGTTCCTACCCTGAAGGTTCCTTGGAAAGGTGGTATCTGACTCAAAAATGGGTTCAGGTAAAAGCATATTCGAAAGGATGTCGGCTGAGGGCCTTCTTCAAAGATGGAATTATTGGGTAAACACTTAGGTTTCATATTATTGATTATATTTACATTAGAAAACACATATCAAAGGAAATGGAGGTTAAATCTAGACAGGTAAAAGAATCCTGTCATGCAATAAGATAAACAAACAACTGGGTATTTTCCCTGAAGAAATTCAAAGGACCAGCTTCAAAGGGCACTACTGTGCACACAAGATAATGGACAGATCTACAGCAGGCTGACACCTATCTGCAATTGGGAACACAAGTGGTTACGTACCTGCTATAAGGAGCTTTAATTAAGGAAATGAGGGATTGCACAGATGCTTAAAAGGAACTTGATTCCGATTACTCCAATTTTATTTTAAATAATTATGCTATAATTCACTTCAATGGACTTTAGATTAAAATAACACAAAATAAAAGCATTACAGGTCTTGTTGTAGGTATATCACCTTAGAAAAGGAAACAGAAAAATAGTAAAAGGCTAACAGGGACGTGACTGACATAAGCACCTTGACATGGGTACATTACCTTCATCGGGAGACAGATTCCTCATCCTCGGGGGCCAGTGGTGGAAGGTAGTGTGATGGGATTTACTACAAAAGCAATCTTAGGCTCAGGACAGCCATGTGGGATAGCAAGGGACAGCTCAAGGAGCAAGAGGGAGGACTAAAGTGTCCTGGACAAGCTTCGACTTCTTCTGAGAGCAATCTCTGTTCTGAGACCGATTGTGTCAGTGTTTGTCCTTTTATGCCCTCGTAAAGATTATGTCTCTCCTCACTCCAGGTGGCATTATGGTCGCTTGACTGCATTCCATTTTCTATATGGCTCGCATGTGGGACGTGAGGGTCATATGGGCCAGGTGTTCAAGATAGCACTGGTCACATGGGTCAGTTGCATGGGTCTTTCGGCAGTCACTTGGACAAGGAAAAAGATTAAGAGCTTACTCAAAAGGGGTAGTGGAGAGAGGAGTTGAATAGGGGAGAATTTTGCCCATAGTTACTTTTATGGCTGAAAGGAAGACAATGAAGATTATTTCAAGGAGAGTGAAAATATTCTTATATTATTTATTACGTTAATTCTTCGAGGATGAGATGGCGTGTGAGAGGTTTACCTATATATATATATATATATATATATATATATATATATATATATATATATATATATATATATATATATATATATATATGTGTGTGTGTGTGTGTGTGTGTGTGTGTGTGTGTGTGTGTGTATGTATATATAATATAATATATATGTATATATATGTATATATAATATTTCAAATTTTGCATTGCTTCTGATTTTTGGTACATTAAAGAAAGTTTTTGTTACTTTTGTCCAGGTTTGTTTGTCTTTCCCTTGAAGGCTGGACTTGGGTCTTTTCCTCCCCTCAAAGTATTGTTGTAAGTTTACAGGTAAGTCACCCCTGTAAGTTTTTTTTTATCTTTTCATGTTTGACGGTGATTCATCTGATCGCCGCCCTTTTGTTTTGGTCTCCGCTGGTGATGCAGACGTTTTGAGTGACATGCAGTTTAGTTATTGGCTCCTTTTAAAGAGGTTTTTAGCGAATTTATTCTCTGATAGCTTGTGGCAGTTTGCATTATTATTTTGACGATGACCTCCACGCGTTGCTGCTGGTGGTTTCTTGGTTGTGCTGTTCCTTGCAGTCTGTGAAAGGGGTCGTGTGAAGCCCTTCCTTGCATACACATTTTTGTTGGCGAGCCTGGCCTGTTGTCATCTGCCCTTTTCTTCAGCTTGCTGAACCTCTGGAGTCGTTGAGGAGCCTCACAGGGGCGGAGAAAAGCGTAAGAGCCCAGACACTGTGTGATTGTTATAATCATCCTTACCCTAAAATACCTGTGTTGTGTGACTCCTGCTTTGTGGCACATTAGTGAAATTTGTCATAAGAGACAACACTTTGCTGCGTGGTGATGAGGGGCGACTAATATCTCGTTTTTGGTTATTTTCACATGTCATCCCCTTCCCAACCCGACCCCCCTTTGGTGCCAATGTTGCCTTATCCTCACAGTATTCTTTTCCAGATAGTAAGTCATATGTATACTGAAATGAATTATGATAAACCGTAGAGTTTATTTAGTTACTAAGTCTACAGACAGAACCAGCCCCATTTCAGGGAAGTCTTTCCCACCCCCCAACCAGTTTGGTGCCCTCTGGTTCTGGTGATGTCTTACCCACACAGTATTTTTTTCCAGGTAGCAAGTCATATGTATACCAAGTTTGGTTGAAATTACTTAATGCATTTCAGAGTTTTGCTGAAGCATACAAACATACATACATACATGCATACATACGCACACACATACATACATCCAGTTATATATATATATATATATATATATATATATATATATATATATATATATATATATATATATATATATATATATATATATATATATATACATACATATATTTATATATTATATATATACATATATATATATATATATATATATATATATATATATATATATATATATATATATATATATATATATATATATATATACCAATCCAGTTGCCTAATGTGCTTCTTCAACTCTTCCCTCCATACCCTGACTACTCCGCATGCCATCTTACTTGACCGAGCGCAGCGTTAACGATATTTTGAAAATTCATCTCACCAACAAAAGAAGCCTTAAAATTTATATCTTTATAGAGCATTTCCTGGTCAGAATGACCTTTTCTTCCATTTCCAAAATATCTGCAGAAACTCGTGTTGCACCCTATATATATATATATATATATATATATATATATATATATATATATATATATATATATATATATATATATATATAGTTATATTTTTTTTACGAATTTCCCTGGGTTTATGGTATTTTTACAGCCGGCAACGGAAACTTTATTTAATTGGCCTTGGAGTCCTGGCTTGCGTAAAGGGAAATCTTGAAAAAAAAAAGAACAAGGGATGATTTTAGGAGATGAAGGCTCTACTTCATAAGGAAATGTTACGTAAACACTTGGGATAAATTAATGAATTATATTTACAAAAGAAAGCATTAGAAAGGAAAATGGGTAAGTAAATTGTTAAAGGGCTTGCAACTTCTGAAGATCCTTCTACTGGAGTCTTACTAAGGGCAAGGCACAGTCCAAGACGAGTCCACTGCGAATAGGTCCCTCTGCAAGAGAGATTTACACATTACACGCCAGTAAAGGAACAATATATGACTCGAGTCTACACTGAGGGTGCCAAGGACTCGAGGAATGAATGACCACTTTACACTTGAACACAGGACACTGGAAATGGCACTGGATAAACTGGCACAAGGACAGAGGTGAAATACTGGCAACCCAATAACTTTCTAAAGGGCAAACCGTCGTGACTGAAAAGTCTTTACTCGCACTTCACCTTAGGCGATGGATGACGAGGGACGATTACACGTATGGAAGTGCACACTGACCCTCGAGGATGATTGTGGTCTGGAGTCGGACAGGGGGGACTGAAGGTCTCTCAGCAAATGTATCACTCACCCGTGTGTATGGCTAACAGCCTCCCCTACGACTACAACTGCTACCGTACTTCTACTGCTACTACTGCACATCTACTGCCCTCAGATCTCCTGTCTTACCCTTTTAAGGCTGCGACCGTGTGTCGTGGCCATGTGCAAACTTCTGCTGATAATTGGGGCCGTGTGCAAACGATGTGTCATTTGCCAGGTGTCCAGCCATCGGGTTGCCTCTTCCCCGGTATCCTGCGAAAGGCAAGACAATTCAGCAGCTTAATCTGCCTTTAGAAAGGTTGTTTTAAGCAGCTTAGTTGGGCTAAGCTGCTTAAGGGAGCAGCACCCAGCCTCGTATCTTTGCCTTTTTACCCGTGCCATCTCAATATCTGTTTCAGGTAAAGAGAGGGACAGATCGAAATGTTGATAACTTTGTTCTGATATCTAGGTCAACTAGGACCAGCCAAGCGGCAACGATTCTACTTTCGATAAACAAAGGGCAAATTAGGTGGGGGTGGGGAGGTGTGCTGTGCAGCGACTTCTTGTAAATTATAATACATATATATATATATATATATATATATATATATATATATATATATATATATATATATATATATGTGTGTGTGTGTGTGTGTGTGTGTGTGTGTGTGTGTGTGTGTGTGTATCACAAAAGGGGAAGTAAAGCCCAGCCACAAGAGGCAGATCTGGAAGTCAGGGGATACAAAGGAAGGGAGGGCGTAGGGCTTTACTCTGCAACCTGATATATTATGATGAAAGCGAAGAGTAGAAGAAGGAATCTTTTCTTAATCAGTATAGAAAGCAAGTGCCATTATAATACACAATGCTAAACATACCTGAAGAGATAGCCACTGGCACTTCTTTAAGCAATACAATTTGAAGTCATATAGCAAATGCATCCACTCAGAAGTGAGCGATCATATAAAAGCAGTTCTATGTGGATAACAATTTTTTTCCCCTTTTTTCTTCTATGTCGTCGAGAATAATACGGTGAACTCATCCAGATTGTTGCTGTTGTTGTGCAGACTAGAATAATGTTCAACAAAAACCTGTTCTGGATCAATGCTGGGTGGTGCTGGAATCAGGTGCTCTTGCTTGATTTTCACATCATCAGCAGTAGTTCGTCCAAACCGAAACCTATTCAATATGCGTATTATAATGGCACTTTTACTTTTAGCTTTCATCATAATGTATCAGGTTGCGAAGTAAAGTCATACACCCTACCCCTTTCTTTGTATCCCCTGACCTCCATGTCTGTCTCTTGTGGCCGGGCTTTACTACCCCTTTTGTGATTTTATTACTTTTTTATATACTACATTTTTAACAAACTATCCGTACCCATACCCTTACCCATATCCATAACATACCCATACCCATACCAATATCAGTATCATAACCATACCCATATCCATACCATACCCATATCTGTACCATTCCCATGCCCATACCTATACCCATACCCATATCTGTAACATACCCATACCTATACCCGTACCCATACCTGTACCATACCCATTCTGATACCCATACCCATATCCATACCATATCCATACCCATATCCATACCACACCCATACCCAAATCTGTACTGTACCCATACCCATACCCATACCCATGCCCATATCCATTCTATACCCATACCCATATCTGTACCATACCCATACCTATACCCATTCCCATACCTGTACCATACCCATTCCCATACCCAAACCCATACCCATATCAGTACCATACTCATACCCATACCAACTCTGTTCTATATCCATACCCATACCTATATCTGTACCATATCCGTACCTATACCAATACCCATGCCATACCCATACCAACTCTGTTCTATATCCATACCCATACCCATATCTGTACCATATCCGTACCTATACCAATACCCATGCCACACCCATACCAATGCCCATACCCATACCTGTATCTGTACCATACCCATATCGATACCATACCATTCCCATGCCCTTACCCATATCCATACCATATCCATACCCATATCTGTACCATACGCATACCCATACCCACAGCTAAATTAACCCTACTAATAATAGTCATCAAAAGTCTACGGCAGCACCAGCCCCGTTTACAGAGGAGGGGGAAAAGTTAAGAATACCTTAGTTTAACCAGACCACTGAGCTGATTAGCAGCTCTCCTAGGGCTGGCCCGAAGGATTAGGCTTATTTTACGTGGCTAAGAACCAATTGGTTACCTAGCAACAGGACCTACAGCTTATTGTGGAATCCGAACCACATTATACCGAGAAATGAATTTCTATCATCAGAAATAAATTCCTCTAATTCTTCATTGGCCGGCCGGGGGCTCGAACTCGGGCCATGCAGAGTGCTAGCCGAGATCTCTACCGACTCGTCCAACAAAGAACTGAGGAGGCGGAGGGAAGGGCGAGGTGGGAGGGGGAGGAGAGGGGTAAGGGGAGGTGGAGGGAAGGGGAAAGGTGAATGGGAGGGGAGTCAGCCAGCTTCTCCTAACACCACCAGTTATTTACACACACTAAGAAAACGGTGTCTCTTCTGATGTTGTGAGCAGTCCGTACTTGAGCATCAGGAAATTTCAATTTTGGGGGCTAATTTGAATGGCCCACTGTCACTTTAAAGTTTCATTACTTCGAAAAACATATCCCGAAAGGCGCCCCTCCAGAATACGAGCTTTCAGAAAAACTAAGTATCACGGCTGTATCTTTTACTGTTATTGCTCCACAGGTATGTTAGGTCTGTCACCCACCCACCCACCCACCCTCTACCACATCCCCTGAACGTCAAAATTCGATATCTGGATCTCCGGAACGGCTCAACTGATTTCGATGAAATTTAGCACAATTAGAGATCTTACTGGGAAATCTCTAAAGCCAGACTTTCATCCCAGTCGGTTGAAAATTTCCAGAGTTATAAAGGGCCAAAGTTTGGGTTTTTGTGTACCCCTGGTGTCTGGGCTTTACTAACAGCCAACTACCGTAGCAGTTGATATATATATATATATATATATATATATATATATATATATATATATATATATATATATATATATATATATATATATATATATATATGTATGTATATGAGTATAGTTAAGAACTGGAGTGGTACACAAAAAAATATATATAATTGTCTTCTGTTGAGTTCATACCATTATGTTTACTGAAAAAAGACGTCAAAAATATACAATAGCCATTATATAATAACGGATGTCCGATAAATAAAAGCAAGACATTGTTTTTTCAACTTGCAACTTGTAAAAGTACTTTCAATTGTCCAGAAGACAATGAACGTTTAGCTTATTTTTCTATACGCCAAAATATACAAGTAAAAAATAAGCTCGTTGTCTACCTTTAAGATTTCTTTCAATAACCCTCAGGCCCGAAAGAGACCAATCCTGTTAATGAAAATTTTTTTCGTAAGGGGTTTTGTTATTAATGATTATTGCTACATCCTTTTGCAATTATTTCTCTTACTATTCTCAGACTGGCTGATTAACAACAAATGATCTAGCTTAAAAAATGTAAAGGTCATCTAGGAAATAATCGTATTGTTCTGAAAATAGACAGTGATATGAACGTAATACGAGAGAAGTATTTTTATTGTCAATAATTGCAGAAACATAATGCTGACCTTGCTGTCGTAATTGTCGATGCGTCTGTTATATTTGTGAACGTGATTTGTGATGGAATCAGTATCAAATTTTTCTCTAACTCCTTTCCAGGAAATTATGACTGATAAACTAGTTAACGAAGATATCTGAATGAAATCAAGAGAATATGAAACATGAAAAAACCAGTTATTAACAGCTTCACTACAAATACTAAAAGTGTTCAGGAAGTAGCTCAAACAAATCAATACAAAACAATCAGTATTTTTATGGTTTAATTTCACGCGAATTTTAGTGATCTATTACTCAAAATATTATTCATGCTGTTGTCAAATTCCCATTAATTCTACTAATCCTCTCGACCGGGTGTTCCCAGTAAATCGTGTTATTTTGGTCGGAGGCGCATATGCTATACTGATGCCGAATAAAAAAATCTCAATAAGTATGATGACAGTGATGTGATTTGATGGTATGATATGATGATTACGTAGAAGAAAGAAAGATTATCTTTGAAACAAAGTTAAAGCTTCATCATCTTGTTTAATAAGAGACCCTGCGAGATTCTTGTCCTCCGTTGAAGGCCTTCAGTAGTAGAGGAATTTATCAAACATAATTGTCTCATTATTTCATATATTGACGCATTCAACAATTTCCTCCTTTCTCTATAAAATACCTTGTGTTAGTTGCGTACCTGCAATTACCTATCGGTTTAATATGAAGGAATGTTAAGGTTAAGATTCGAGTGTATCAAACAGACGGATGTGTCTCTTCCTTGCAGCACCTGGCATTTCTACTAAGAAAAATGCTCTCGAGTTTTAATCTGATTCCCTTTTCTGTGTCTGTTGATGATTCCTTCCTCACTTGACCGGAAACAGACATTTAAAAAAAAACATTCGAGGAAAGAAATAATGTGACGCTGTAAATTCTAAGCAATAAGGGGAAAGAAAAAATATATAACACAAAAACCGTGATGCTCTTTTATGCATCATTTGAAAATGTTTCAGATATCAGAATAAATGACTTTTCCAAATAAAGGTGATACATACAGACGGACATTCAGTAGGCAAAATACATTCAAGCTCATTCTTTTCATTAACCTAAAACACTAAATAAAAATGAAACAGCAAGTATCTCATATCCTTAAGAACCTTTGTGTACTCATCTTGAATCAAAAATATAAATTACTTTTTCCATTAGTAGATCATGGATTAAGAATAAATTTCAGTTAAATAAATCATGTAATAAAATTTCAGCCTCTCATAACTTTTTAGGTCTCATGAAAATATATCAAAAGGTAATGTTTAAGGAAATATTGTTACTGTGAAACTAATAAAATAAACAAGGAAATAGATATGGAATCATGATCCCTGATAGATCTTAGATTTCAGATTAACAATCTCTCTCTCTCTCTCTCTCTCTCTCTCTCTCTCTCTCTCTCTCTCTCTCTCTCTTAGAAGGACGGGGAAATAATAAAGTTGAAGTGATGGATGCGATATCCAAGGAGGTGATAGAATGAGTTTTCTCAAGACAGGAAATCACTTGGCAGGTATCAAAGGAATTTGGAAATAACTCTTCTTAGTCCTCATCTTATTAATTTGCTGTTTCTTCTCCTTTTCTCATTCGTATTTCCTTTTGTACCCCACTATTTCTTAGACTAATGTATTGCAACACGAATTTGTAGAATCAGTCGGAGAAGACAAAGTGCTTGAATTTTGTATTCGATGGTTTGGAGAAAGGAAGACGCCACCAAGTGGCAACAACTAAAGACTCATTAACTTTCTGAGGAATCTGTATTTTTTTTCTTTTGCTTTCTGTTATTTGAATGCAGTGAAATCCTTATGATTGTCTTATAAACACTTCATGACTAAATGCGCAAAAAACATCTCGAAATATATTTTAACTCCGTAAGACATGTGCGTTTATTTAACTTAATAAACATATCCTGCCAGTTCAACTTTTTCACTTATCCAACTAGTAATAATTTAATGTACATTCACCTGAAGGGGTTGGAGGACAAATTAATTTACCCTCCACAAATCAAAGTAATTTTCATCTATTGTAGAAATGATCTTTTTATTGTTTACATTTGCATTTTGGTATATGGTCGGGAACTTGAGGTCAAGATTGGTATAATACTACATTCAGTCTGAGAGAGCAATGCTATTTCAGTATTTCCTCTACTAATGCTACTTGAGCATCTACCGGTCACATTTATTAGAATAAATGTAAAACGCCACAAAGTGCCATAATCTTCACTATAAAATTATTTATCCACTGAAAACAATGAAGTTAAAGGTGAAGAAATAATAAAAAAAGATATTTCTTGTGAGGCTTCTAGATCACACTAGGAAGAATCAAGTTGCATACATGAACCCAAGGCTACTAGAAAAACCTTTGCACTCAGTTATGCCTTATGTGGATTCTAATGTTTTCACAAATAAGTTTACCTAAAATATTTAAAAGTCAGTCTAGGTAAGGAATCTATGTGGTTTATTGAGATACCGTTAGAAAATGAATCTTAAGAGAATACAACAGTAATTCACCTTAAAATTATTTCAAATTTAGGTTTTATTTCTCTTCATTGACATAATCAGTGCTCATTCAGATTTTGAAATCTGGTAAGGACGAAAATTGCACCAAAGTCTGTCAGTTGTATGCAATAATAGTTCTTTAAATCCTTTGAACTGACTCACAATACTACGCAGTTGGCTGAATACAGTCAGCTGAACCCAAATGACCTAAGCTATTGGCAATTATTCTCACAATGGAAGATATGCAAAGGGATTAGCTACATACGCTCGTCTCATCTCCATATTAAAGTGTAAATTTAGTCCTGAGATTGCTATGTGGTTCAGTAAATTGCTTAAAGCATATCATTCCGTTCCAAGATTTTTGAAGTCGTGCCCTTTCCCAGTCTGCAAGACAAAAGGAATATAAGATCCGAGATCCAGAGAAAAAGACGAATATCTGACAGATATATATTGGGTGTTATTATGAAGGGATCTATTGTCCATGAAGGATCTCCTCCTCATACAGATCTCCCTGTGTACAAAAATGTTTTTTTGTTATGTAAGATATCTTACACAAGAATGAAAAAAAAATAAGCAGAGCCTCAACAGTTGTAAGCCTTCTAACATGTGCATTACTTTTGTGAAGTCAAATATCTATTGAATCTGAAAGGCATTACATGTGAAGAAACCTTTACACGTGACGGATATGTTTCATTATTCTTAAGATGCTGTTATTTACATATTCATTATTTTTGGTAATCAAACCGTGGTAATAATAACTCAAACATTAGTCTCTTTAGACAGCCACTTAATGGGTAGCGTTAATAGGTACTTTTTTTTTTATCTTATCATTCTTTCTGTAATCGGCCAGCTACATAGCAAATCACCCATATAAGCCAAAATATATATTTAATGGTGTTAAAGGTATATATGTTCATAATTAAGAATATTTCTTCTTTTAAAACAATAAGCCATTACCATTCCATGTCTCTGGTAGGAGGGGTTTTCCTATTTTCAGCTTCAGTTACAGTAAGGCTAGAAGGAGTTATATAAGAGTTCTTGACTTCCTCTTCCCACCACATACTCTATACATAGAAAAAATATATATATCCTCCGGACGAAAACACCGTCATTAGGGAACATCCTCCGTCGCAAATAAGAGAGCACGAAGAGAAGCTTTTATCAGGATGTACAAAATCTCAGGCACCTTTAAATCGCCTTAAGCGGTACTAAGAAACAACTCAATTACCAAGGGAAGATCTCATGAAAATAAAGAGGACACCTTTGTCATTAGGGGTCAGAAGACAAATACGCTGAATGAGGCGGGGTGTCAGGGGGTTGTGTGGGAGAGAGCAGAAGATTTTGTATAAAGAGGAATAGATGAAGGGTATAAAAGGGGAAGCAAAATTAACTCGGTGGTTAACGAGGAAGGCGTGAGGTCATGAATAGGTCCTTCAATTGTTGGATGTTTTAGACATTGGAACGAAATATTCAGGGCGGGGCATTATTTGGGAAATTGAATTACTAAAAAGGACAAAACAAGCAGAAGATCACAGAAGGAGTTAGCAAATCGTATCGTAATAAGGAACAGGACAATAATGGAACAGAGAATGGAAACGAAAAATCTTAATATAATCTTAGATCTCAACATAAACACACACACACACACACATATTGCATGTGCATGAACTTCTGCATCTTATTTTTCTGCAACAAATATAAAATCTTTTAAATCGAAATAGTGGATATATCCTAAGCTTCGAACTATTTCCCTTCCACAGGAAGTAGCAATAAAGATATTCATAAGAAGTAAAGTTGCAAGACTCTGCCCTTTCCACTCTCATTACACAAGTAGAGTAACCTTTCAAAGTCACATTACACGTTTTTCTTACTTTCAGCCAGGCTTGAGCCTCCGTATCCCTTTATGGTCCGAATCGCAAATTCCATGATATCAGTAACAAAAATTATGATGGAAATACGGTCGTTAATCGTGATCTTTCTTTCTATAACGAGTGATGCATCGAGGACAATTCTGCAAGAACTGACTTCAGAGATTACATCATGCTACAGCAGCTGAGATGTGCATAGATAAGACCTCGAACCTTGCCCTGAGTCACTTCTTCAAAGAAGGATGAGGGCTGAGAGGACTCGTCAAACCCCCAGAGTATATTCGAAATCTTAGCGAAAGAGATACTGGAAACACAAAAAAAAAACTATCAAAATATAAATTCACTGCAGACAAAAAAATGATATTACAGTCATTCATCACCATAATTCTCTAATATATTGCGACTTACATATTTTTCATCTATTTGCTTCATTAATTGTAATAACCTTAAATGATTACAATAGGGTTTACTCTCACTCGTGTTTTTCGCCAGCGCATTATAAAGATGTATTTATGATAAACTGAGAAGTTTCCAGAAGAAAAGTAACCCATTCTTTATCCACAAGTGAAAAAACCATCATTCTGTCCGGACTTGATTATCTCCTGCGAACATAAGTATGCTTGGCACAATCGAAATGCCGAGAAGAACCCTAAAAGAGTTCAGAGGTCTGGTTAAGCAAATCATTTATAACTAACTAACAATCGAAATGCCACCATAACAAGAGATATGAGCATCAAATCTAACGAAGTAATTGGTTTTTGTGTTTTCCTTATTGTCGTTGCCAGTTGCTCTCTTCGCAGACATGATCTCCAAAAGCAATTAGACTCATTGCTATTACCATTACAAAGACGTGTCAGAATTATTTATATTCGTAACAATCCTTCAGTTTTGTTTAGCGGGAAGAAGAAAATGACCCGGATCTAAAACAAAAACCATTAATAATGAAGGAAAAATATAACAATGAACCCATAACTTAACGCAGAAAGGAATCGTACCACAAAATCAAACACCTTCCCCGACATCACTACCAACTATTTGATGGTTTGTAGTCTACGTTAATTTATTATATACTTATAACAAGTCAGAATACATAAGGAAGACTTATAAGGACTGACTGAATCTGGATTAATAAGAAGAGTAAATTCAATAATGCATAATAATTATGTTGGAAGCTATCGTAATGTAAGTATAATCAAAATGGTTAGTTTACTGGAGCTTCTATGATATCACTAAGGCTAAGCATGAAAATTACTTCTAGTGATGTGAAATTATTATCTATTGGATCATAGAGAATTTCTGTTAAAGTGTATTACCATCATTCATAGTAATACCAAGTCATCTTGGACTTTCAGAAAAGCCTTCAAACCGCATTAAAGCCCTTGATCTTACAATAACTCTTCAGAACAGGGCACTTTTTTGCAATTCTATTTCACCTTTTTACAGAGTTAGTTATCATTTACTCTACAGCAATTCCAAAAATTCAAGAAATTATTTACGTATCTTTTTATGTAAAAGATTTCCAATTTCTTTACTCTAAAAACTCCATAAAAATATATTTCTCATTATATTAACCACAGAGTGTTCCCTTTCTCTCTATTAAAATTCCTGATCTATTATTTATTCTTACCTTCACACTGGTTATATAAGTAAGGATTTAATATAAATATCTTCTTTCTATATCCAGTCTGTAACATGACAAGTCATAAGGAAGAAACAATACTGGTCACGAACAATGATGTCTTTGTCCATTTGTTAATTCACAGCAACCATATATATTTTGTTGTTGCTTTCCTTAGGGCTGTTTTTATTAACATTCCTTTTAGTGTGATATTATAGTAAAAAAAACCAGGTTGACATTAAAAGATTTTAACAATGATTTTATGGTTTCAAAACCACTAAAATAAAGCAGGCTAAGATTGTTCTTAGGGGTTTCTTTCTCCATATTTCTTTCACTATAAAATTTTGTGTGGGCTTTATTATCGCAAATATCTAGTAGAAGTGAAGGGTAACATAAACCTGTCCATATTTTGTTATATATTCGATTTCTTGATCCAAATACTGGGGACTGACAATACTGAATGCTCATAAAACGCAGAAGAAAAAATGGATATTTTGATATTAAGGTGGTGGCCTGAATAAAAATGGACGTAAGTTAAGTTGTTGGTTGGTTTCCTATAAATACTGAATTTGCATTACAATGGTTCTCTATGCATTAAAACATCTAAGAAAGGGAGGCAATTGTCTTTTACTAAATCTAAAGTAAATTTAATGGATGGTACATGGTTATTCATATTGGAGAGTAAATCATTTACATCAATACCAGCAGCCAAAACAGTTAAAATATCGTTAACATATCTACACCACTTTAAAGGAGTGTTAATGATATTAGGTAAATATAGTTTTTCCAAAAATTCCATATACAAGTTTGAGAGGAGTGGCAATAAAGGGTCGCCCATTTTCATACCAAATATTTGTTGGCAGAATTCACCATCGAATATAAACTTAACAATCACAAATGCACAACCAAGTGAGTGAAATAATATAACTTACAGGTACAGGTAATTCATGTTGGCATTTTCCTATATATATATATATATATATATATATATATATATATATATATATATATATATATATATATATATATATATATATATATATATATATATATATATATATATATATATAAGACAAAATCCACGGAGGAAAGAGAAACACTGGAGTGCTGCGAGGCCTTTCGACTGGCGTCCTTTACTTAGCAGACTGAAGAAATATAAAAGTAAGTTTACAATGAAAGCTCATATAAATGACAGATGGGGATTACAAAGGAAAAAAATATGTACCTGGAATCCAACGCAATTGAAGAATTGGTAGAACTGCCAAAACAGGGTTAAATATTTAAGAGGTTTTACAAAGGATTAGGATCAACCGTTCAGAATTAGGGACAGGGCAGTTAAAAGATTAAATAAGGAGGTGACTGACCTCCAAAAAATATTAGTACAACAAAATAATTCTCCTTTTTTTGTAAACAGTAACAATTTTTCCAAGATGAACGTTTTTACAAATAAAAATTATATTAAACATACGAATACATAGAAAATATACATAAGGTAACGAATTTGTAATTAAGTCAGTGATTTTATCTTTTAGGTCATTCTTGAACATTTTTTCTAATACAGGGGGCCAAATAATACATGCCAGGGCTAAGGTTAAAATTACAGCTGGAAGTGAGCTGTATAATACTGAATCCAAAAGATTTCTTCAAGAGAAATCTTTTGATCTGGCAATAACTGAACTTTCAGTCCACTTTATCCTATGAGAGTTTTCATTGGATGTTTGTCCAGTTTTGACTGAATACTTATGTTACTTAGTACTTACATCTAAATCTTTGCTAGACTGGCCAATATAAAAAGATTATTTTGTTGCACTAACATTTTTTGGTGGTCAGTCACCACCTTGTATAATCTTTTAATTGGCCTGCCCCTGCTTCTGAAAGGTTGATCCTAATCCTTTGTAAAACCTCTTAAATATTTTACCCTGTTTTGGGAGTTCTACTAATTCTTCAATTGTGTTGGATTCCAGCACAGTTGAAGAATTAGTAGAACTACCAAAACAACGTTAAATATTTAAGAGGTTTTACATTTTTTCCTTTGTAATCCCATCTGCCATTTACAATGAAAGTTTCAGACCTTTGAGAAAGGATGACGAGATGATTTTCTTGGATTATGCCTACAAAGTGAAGAGATGTTTCAAACGATGGTTGGAGGCTGTTTAAGTTAAATCTATGGATGAACTTGAGTAGTTGGTAGCCCTAGAGCAATTTCTTAGAGGAATTCCCGAACACATAAGAGCCTATTTGAGAGAGAGAGAGGTTAAGAAACTTCGCAAAGTTGCTACATTGAGTGAACATTACAGTATCATAAGTAGTAGGCGTACCAATAATGTCAAGTACCAAAACAAACAACGCACAGGTTTTAGGTCCCATTCAAATTTTAGGAAGAAATTTACTAGTGGAAATCCTTTTAATGGTAATACCAATACAATGCAAAGTAATACCCTCAGCAATCGAATGTTAAATCCTCATCATCCACTTTATCAAGACAGATACAGAAGACTAATGTTGTCTGCTTCAAGTATGGAAGAGCAGGACACTATAGTCGAGATTGTCATTAGACACAACAACAGTCAAAGCCAGTTGGGCAAGTGGCCAAAGCTGATCAGGTGAAACAGACCACAAAGAGCAGCGTGGGGAAGACTGAGACAGTTGGGAAGACTGAGACTAAACAAGCTGAGTGTTTAGCAACCAGAGGAAATGTAACCTAAAGCGGTGAGTGGCTGAGCAGCTTGGAGGCTTTTAAGCCTTAAATCAGTGAAAGTACACTGTCAACTCAAGGAAGGGATTGTGCAGGTACCAGTCAAGGTATTATGAGATACTGGGAGTAACCATAGTGTGGCAGTTCGTGGTGCTCACCCGCAGTTGGAGAAGAATCTCACAGGAGATTCAGTTATTTTGAAGGGTATAGGAGGAGAAGAGGTAACTATTTGCTGTTTGCACCTGTCCTGTGAATTGGTGACAGAGAATGTTGATTTTGCTATAAAGGACTCACTAGCTGTTGACGGTGTACATGTTTACTGGGTAATGAAGTAGGTGGTGTACCATTTGTTCCTTGTCCTATAGTGACAGACAAACCATTGAAGATTAGTCCTACGGTAGATTTAGAGAAGAATAACCCCCACCTGTTTCCAAGTTGTGTTACTGCCAGGAGCACGAAGAGAACCATGTCTACAAGTGAAGAAACTAAGGATTTACCTGCACAAGAAGGATCAAGTGAAGCATCTTTGAGCTTAGAAGAGCTGTTCCAGGAAAGTGAAGCTTCCCCTAGTGATGACAACGAAGAGATTTCCCAAGAGGATGAAGAACCTGTTGTTCTTGAAGAGACTCTGAGTAATCAGTGCTCCTGAAGATAGTAGTGAAACTACAGTAGCTGAGTTAGCAGATGTTGAGAGTTCAGCCCTTGAAGTTGGTCAAGTGACTAGAGAGAAGCTAATGGAACTGCAGAAGAAGGATGCAACGTTGGCTGATTTGTTCTTCAGAGTTGTTGATCAAGAAGAGATGCAACAAACTCCTATCTGTTATTATCTAAAGGAAGCTTTGCAACAGAGTTCAAGAGGAGAAAGGATACTCATAACTAGATTTCATTTTTCTATAAACAAAAAGACATTACCAAATCATGTCTCTGGCAGGAGTTTTCTTGGAATTTATTTTCAGCTTCAATGACACGCATATTTTTTACGTGAAAAATGAAAAAGATCTTTCGGACGTAAACACCGTAGCCTTTACTCAGGCAGTAACACAGCAAATTACCCATCGGACCTTACTAGCCTATATTAAAAGCAAAACATTATAAATAAAAGAAATACATTCAATAGAGGAGAAGAGATACTTTTATACTAAGTCTTATCCTTCTATAACCACAAACCTTTCGGATGAAAACATCTTCATTAAGGAACATTCTCCGTCGGAAATACGAGAGCTCTAAGAGAATCTTAATAAGGATACACAAAATCTCCGACACCTTTGACTCATCTTGGTAGCGCCAGAACCCAACTCAAATACTGTACCATGGTGGGATCTCATGACAGAGAAGGAAGATACCTTTGTAAATAGGGATCAGAAGACGATGACGTTGAGAAATGGAGAGCATAAACGGTTTTGTATATCGGGGAATAGATGAACAGTATTATGGGGAGGGAAGATGAACTCAACTGTTAATGAGGAAAGCATGGTATGATGGATAGGAACTTCATCTATTGGATGTTAGACACCATAACTAATAGATAATGAGTACCCGAGGGAAATTATTTTATTTTTTATTGCAATTCCCTACCAGTACAAATATGGAGAAGCACACCAAAGGAGGCTGCAGAGCGTATTATAAGAAGCAACAGGATAACAATGAAACAGACAACTGAGACAGAAAACTCTAAGACAGTCTAAGCGCACACACACACACACACACACACACACACACACACACACATATATATATATATATATATATATATATATATATATATATATATATATATATATATATATATATATATATATATATAATATATATATATATATATATATATATATATATATATATATATATATATATATATATATATATATATATATATACGAAAAGTGCGTTGACTTATATAATTTATTTTTCTGTGGCAAATACAAAAAATCTTTAAAGGTAAATCAGCCATCATGTACTGATTATCAACTGCTTTTCCCGTGACTCTTGGTGGTAAGAAGAGTCCATTTTCAGAAGTGACGTTTCTCCACTATCATTAGACGTTGAGAGTAACCTTTCCTGGTCTAATAATAGTTTATCTTGCTTTCGTATAGGCCTGAGCCTTGGTATCCTTATGTGGTCCGAATCACAAATTTAAGATTGCCGATAACTGGAGGGAGGGTGGTGGAAGGCGTTGGATATATGATCATTATCATTTTATTTCACCATAACGAGTGACATACAACAGACAATGCTGTGTGCTTAATGTAAAAAAACAATTTGGTATTTTACTGATTTATGAAGGCAAATGTAAATTTATTCATAAAAAAATATTTTGATGTCGTTATCTTTTCTGCCATATCTCTTTTACAAAGATTTCTGATGACTTGATAAAGCCTGATTGATATTCTAACTTTTAATCCTTCTCTAGGGAAATGTAGCTTGTTTCCGGTAGGAGGTCTTACCAAGCAGCTATCTGCAACTGAGCTGCTGTGACATGAAGTAATTTCTGATGCTGCAATAACCTGTCACTAGATATCATATCATATTATGCCACAGCAGCTGAGTTGCAGACAATTTCCTGCTAAGATCCCTACCATAAGCAAGCTTCATTTCACTAGAGTAGGATTAAAAGTTGGAATATCAATCAGGCTTTGACAAGGCATCAAAAATCTTTGTAAGAGAGATATGGCAGAAAAGATAGCAATATCAAAATAGTGTTACGAATAAATTTACATTTACATTCATAAATCAATAAAATACTATTTTTTTTTTTTTACATAGGCTTACAACGAGGTTGGGGTATTTTCTATAAGCAAATAGTCAGCGAATGCATTATAACCATGCACCCAGATGAAATGTCATTCATTAAGAAAATAAAAAACACAGTTTCTATTAAGGACTTTTGAAAACCACCTTCGTGCAGGAACCCGATTATATCCACTGAAAAGCATTATGCTTGACACATAATCGAAATGCTAGCAGACCAAGAGATATGAACCTCAACCCTAACGACGAAGTAATTGGCTTTGCGTTTCCCGGATGGCCGTTGCAAGTTGTTCTTTCCAGGACTAGGCCTCCAAAAGCAATTGGACTCCTGTTCCTTATGACGTGTTCCATCAGAGAAGCAGGCCTTCCTCAAAGTCTGGCACAGGTTTTTTAAAATCCTTCTGCAAACAGATCTGAGAGGAGACTTAATTATTACTACCATTATCACTACCAAGGACTTGTCAGCATTATCTGTATTCATATGTCATCCTCTAACTCTGGTTCTAAAACTTGGTGGACAGACGAAAATAGCTC
The DNA here is from genome assembly GCA_039081455.1 of Macrobrachium rosenbergii. Lineage (NCBI taxonomy): Eukaryota > Metazoa > Arthropoda > Malacostraca > Decapoda > Palaemonidae > Macrobrachium > Macrobrachium rosenbergii. The sequence goes on from JANJGK010000018.1 coordinate 11,065,974, forward strand.
AAATCAGATATAAAAGAGCATTAATCACAAAAAGGAATGACACCACCAACAACCGAATACTTTACAAAATCACTACCAATTATTGAAACGTTTAAAATCCTCGTTATTTGTTGTGCTGCTATCGACTGCCAACGCTCGAACACAGTGCAGTCCACAGAGAAATATCTCGGTGATCAAAACACGAAAAGGAGATTAATAAGGATTCAATAAAAGTGGTTTTATAAGAACAAGGAAGACCATTTTTTGTGATAATTATGTCTGCATTACCCATAATGATAGCTCACAGGTGCCCCAACAGTTTGAAACATCTCATTTTAGATCATAATGATTGATTTAATTGAACTTCTGGGACGTCACTTCGGTTAAACTAGATGTGCACATCATTCTAATTGTGCGAAATTACTCGTCTCTTGGTTATTAGAGAATTTCTGTTAAATGGTATTATCATCATTCATACTGATACTAAACCCTCATTGACTTTCAGAAAAAACTTCAAGCCACACTCACCATATCAGTACCATTAACCCTCCAGTTATTGCATTTCCGTTTTATTACAAAAAATATTTAACATTCGCCTTAGAACAATCCCAGTTTCATAGAATTATATAAGGAAATTTTTCGTGTGTCTTTTAGCTTTAATGGGTTTCAAGCTCTTTACTCTAAATATCCCATAATTTTTTTTTCTTAAGTTAACCAGTGATTTCCTTTTGGATCAGCGTCGGATATTTCGAACTTTCTAGTCATGAAAATTCCTGTTCTATTATTTCTTCATACTCGTCGAAGCTCTCTACGTACATGACTTAATATTGATATCCTCTTATCTGTATACCTCTACAGCATGACAAGTCACATGGCAGTAAAGCCAAGGATCACAGATAATGATATCCTTGTCGACTATTTAATTCACGGCACCATTGCTACAAGTCTTGTGTGCATAGCTGTGAAAAAGAATAAAATTACAGTACAATGCAATGTAGCAAATGTCAATCCTTGCTTATTTCGTGACAGATTATGAAAAGAAATACATACATACGTGGTTAAAATCTTTCAGGGAAAAACGGAAAATATAAATTACTAGGTCTCTCGAATATCCTAATATAGATTTTTTTTTTAACATTTGAAATAAAAGAGTAAAGTGGAATGGCATGTTCAAATAAAAGAAACCCCAGAGAATATTTATTTCATAGTTCGCTCCCATGATAAACATTTTCACTAGTATAGGAAGAAACTGTAAAATTATGAAGTATTTAAAAGGAAAGTTCTAACAAAAACTAAAACGAGTAATTTCTACTCCAAAAATTTCAGTCTTTACCAAGGGGAGTAGACTTTCATTTGATAAGGTCTAGCGAGATTCATTCTTTTTCTTTAATCGAGAATAAACAGAGCGAACAAATGGGCAGCCTTCCTGCACAGCTTATGAAAAGAAAGAAGGATAACAAAAGGAAGTCGAGTATACCAGGCAGATCCAGGTCTAAGCTGATTAGATTTCTCTGTTCATACGGAAAGAAGAAATCGCTACTTTTGTATTATTCCGTTCCTTTTCTTTAAGATTACATCCTTGAATGGCTAGTTGTGAATAGGCTTATTGATGTTATCCCCTTGACCAGACTATACGAATTAATGCCACATCCCTTGTGCAGCCAGCACGTGAGGATGGACGAAAATATTTTTGTAGCGCAAATAATTAGATTTTCACTTTATTCCTGCCATAAAAGGGCTTGTAATTCGTTTTCATATGGAGGAACGGGGGATTTTGTTTTGTGTCTTTCAGGGAAGATGAATGGTCGGGCCTTTTTATCTTAATTCGAAATTCTTAGAAAGTATCTTGTTGTCAGAGTTACACACGCGCGCGTCACACACACACACACATACTAACACACACGCATAAATATACAAACACGCCCTGACGCGCATGCGAAAAGCATCCAAGTTCGTTCAGGAATCAAAGCAAAGACCTCTTACTGATGAGGTAAGCATCCTCTTACTAGAATACAGAAATGTTACACGAAGAAACACACAGAATGAAAATAAATATTTAAAATAAGGAGCATACCAAATTCAAGGATAAGGTTACTTAATAAGCAAGGAAGGCTTGCTGGCATAGCCGATAGGAAGACATAAATAAAACAATAAGTGGTTAGGAAGGAAAAGACAAGTTTGTTTTATAGAAGGTGATTTTACAACAGAGAAGAGAAGGTTTTATCCGGGTAAAAAATTATACTTAATAATGAAGATTCAAGTGTGAATTTGGACGAATACTTAGAGGGGAAGAATTTGTTCTTGATGAAGTAAATGAGGAAAGAACTGTAAATGAGAATAAACAATGCCATTGGAGAAATGATGGCTAAAGGTGTGAAAAGAGCATCTTCAAAAGTTGTTGAGCTGAGAAGGTCGAATAAGAGCATATATCTAAATAATGCAAGAGCAGAGGGTTTAGTACGTTTGTCGGAATAGTTCTTCAAGAGTGTAAAGAGGATAGTGAAGCAAAATGGGGCAACTCATCGCCGCCATCTCATCACCGCCCACTCACCGCCGGCCCAACTCATCACCGACAAACTCACCGCCGGCCCAACTCATCACCGACAAACTCATCGCCGGCCAACTCATAGCCTCAACTAACTTATGCTAAAAATCGAAAGTTTATAAAAAAAAAAAAAAAAAACGAGAGCACAAAAAATGAAATATTCAGGGGAAAAAATTAAAATTCAATTGAAATGAAAAAAACCATTATAGTACTGGCAGGAATATTTTAGTAAATAAAAAAACATTAATAAACTGCTGTATAGCTAAAGATAAAAAACCCTAAAGGCGAAGAAAAAAATGGAAAAACTTACTTTTTGTTATGAGAAATACCGCGTAAATATTCAATGAGTGTCTTTGAGTAAAACTATGGATTCTTCTAAGAATGCGCTTATCAGTATCCAAGTTTTTTTTTTTTTTCGCGGTGGTGCACTGCCAGCTATAAGCGATTCCAAATAACTGTCTGGACCTTTTGAACTTTTTTGAGTGCATTAATGAATTTCCAGATTGTTGAATGATCCAACCCTAATTCCTTCTGGAATCGTCTGTTTCCTGCTTCTGCCTCCGCGGCTGTTGATTTTATCTCCCTGATTTAAAGCACGAAATACAAATTCCACATTTCCATCGGGAAGAGTGGGGCACGTCTGCTATTTCCACGTCTATTTAACCGACCTATATAACTGTCTTCGAGCTAATTCAGAATTGGCATGTGCTCTGTAGATAATTCGTCAGCCAAATCATCCACATAGCAGTCTATATGTTCAACAGGTACAGATGGAAGAGCCAGTATCATCTTTACTTGTAACGAAAAATTGCTGTCGTTATTATAACGAGAACTTAGACCCGAAGCCGCAATGTGCTTCTGCGTATTTTGACTAAGGTGAAAGATGCAACCTTTTAATTCGACATTTGGAAATATTTCTGTGATTGCACTAAATACCGCGAGTTCAAAATCACATACAATCGATTTCGGGTTTATGGTGGGCTCACTTTATTTTATTATTTTAGTTAACCTTCAATATGTAACTTTCTGTTTGTTAGGTAAAAGAGCTTAAAGTACTGGGATAACACCTACTACTTTCTGAGCCAGTACAATATACACCTGAGAAAATAACTGTGGGACTATCTTAAAGGTTCCATCTACATACCAAACTTCTGATGAAACCTAATGTTGCACCCAACTTCACCTTCCAAATAGCAAGATTCTGTCTCCTCCGGGACCATTGTCTTTTAATAAAAAGTCTTCTCTCTGGTTTGTCTGTGTTGAAGTTGCCAGCATCGAAAGGTTAGTAATGACTAAAGTTATCGTTTAAGTTAGCAAATAGTTGAGTTGATAATTGGGTAATTATTGGGTAAATGGGGTAATAATTGTTGTTATTTACTGTGTTTTGAATAAAGGTGTCGTTTAGTGAATTTCGATTATTAGCATAAGTTCGTTCAGGCGATGAGTTGGGCCGGCGATGAGTGGGCGGTGATGAGCAGTATTAGACCCTAGTGAAGAGGGTAAAGGATGCAAAGGCACCAGGAGTTAATTTGGTGAGAAGAGGGGTTGAGTAGTAGACCAGTGTGTGTGAGTGTGTGTGTGTGACTGGGTGAAGGACGGTTTCAAAATGTATAAATCGAAAAGGTGAGAGAGGCCTAACATTCCGCAGTATATTGGAGTTGTGTAATATAATTTAGATTAAGAAAAACACAACAAATATATTTAAGGAACGAGTGAAGTTTCGATAGAGTGTGAAGTAATAAGAGTGACTGCAGTGGTGTATATATGGGCTTAAAACAGAAAAAAAGTAATATCTAAATAGGGTTTTCGTACGTTTACGAATGGAAAAGTGCAAGAGTTTAGAGAAACGACAGATTAGTAGGGCCACAGCGGATCAGAAAGGGTATTATTATGAATAAATGCTGCATTAATTGGTGCAATTGAACAGAATCCATAGAGACTGGTAAAAGGGTCAGAAAGTGTATCCAAGAAGAGAGAATTAAATATGAATTAACAGAATAAAAATTATGGCGAGAGGAAATAAATTTTTTCATTTCAAAGATCTTTTGGAGGAAGCGTAGCAGTTGGTGATAGTAAACGACACGAGATTAGTCATGGAATAGATAAATCAGGACGGCTGGTAGAATATCTCTCACATCTCTGAAGAAGACGAACTGTCTCTTGCAGCAAGAGTAGGCATCTATGGAAGGAATATTGATCCACTTCTCTTTTACTGGGAATGAGAATGTCAAAAAGCTACTGAGATGTACCGTTTGTATAGTAACTGCAGTACGATGCGTTGAATGAATCATAAATATACAGATATGAAACGACACAATACAAAGGTTAGTATGGGTGAGGTTATTTAGGGGTGAATAACGTGCTCATAAGCTCTTGAAAAACATACAGTACTTATTTCACGGCTTCCAAATAACAAAGATGACGTTTCTTAATCCTTTTTATTTTAATCGAGCGATTTTTTTAAAGGAACATTCTTAATTAGTGTTCAAGACTTTAGGAGAAATACCAGTGGCGGGTGGTCATACTAATCTGCTAGCCTCTCTTTCCCTCTTTTAATGTATATGCCTATATATACAGTATATATATATATATATATATATATATATATATATATATATATATATATATATATATATATATAATATATATATATATATATATATATATATATATATATATATATATATATATACATATATAGATAACTTAATAATTTGCAGATACACACACACACCCACCCACCCACA
>JANJGK010000018.1:11076244-11091244 GCA_039081455.1 Macrobrachium rosenbergii
ACGAGATGGTACATAAAACTATTTTTCCGTCTGCTTGATATGATACTAGTAAACTGTCATCACTTGCATGGATTTGTTACTGGCAAGAAAGGGTCATACTTACAGTTTTCTAAGTCAGTCGTTCTGCAGTTGATTGAAAGGTACCCTCCAGCACCTAACAAGATAATTACCCGCACCGTAATAACGCAGCCAAGGCGGCTAACAGAAAGACACTTTCCTGATCCAGTTCCCTCAACAGAAAAACAACTGCGACCTAGACTAAGATGTCGTGTGTGCTCGCATACATCCCGTAGGCCCAAGAAAGGCCAGCAGACATATTTCATGTGTAAAGACTGCAATGTAGGACTATCTGTCGCTCCTTGTTTCAGAGAATACCACACACTTCTGAATTACTAGAATTCTGTCGTAAAAGTTTTGTCAAGATTATTATGTTCAGCTTATTAAATATTCAGATTCATAACCATTTGTTATTCACATTGTTTGATTTCATTCAACGTATGTCATAAAAGCTTCTTCCAATCATATTGAGTCTTATGTGTTTATACATTTTCTGATTTTGTTTTTTTATCTACAGCAAAAAGATTTTTGTAAAAATAAATGTTGAAATTCATCCGTATTATAATTTTCTTCATCAAATTATGGCTTTAGTCTTTAGTGAGAGAGAGAGAGAGAGAGAGAGAGAGAGAGAGAGAGAGAGAGAGAGAGAGAGAGAGAGAGAGAGAGAGAGTAAATTACTATTTTGCGTTTAATGTTCCTTTTCTGTCCTTTGAAGACTGGATATCATAAAATATAAAATGAGTCGCATGTAATGTAAATCTGATAATCATGGTATTGATGATTTATGAGATATGAGAATAATAATAACAATATAATAACCGTTACCATGAGATTAATGAATATAGACAATGTTGTTGTTATTATTTATTATTATTATTATTATTATTATTATTATTATTATTATTATTATTATTATTATTATTATTCAGAAGATGAACCCTATCCATATGAAACAAGCCCACAGGGGTAACTAACTTGAAATTCAAGCATCCTAAGAAAATGGTGTTCATTCGAGTGAAATAACAGAAGGTGGTAGGAAATACAGAAAGAGGAGATCAGTTATTAGAAAACAGATGTACTAACAATAAATAAATAAAAATGTAAACAAAGTATTAAATACAAGATGTATTGCATAAGGGTAGTAATGCATTACATTCACTTGAACTTTTGAAGTTCCGTTTGCAACACATCCTCAGTAAAGAGGCTGTTCCACAGTTGTAAGGCGTGAGGAATAAAGGTCCCCTGGAACTGAAAAGTTCGAAGGCGAGGTACATTTACTGCACATTGATGCTGCTGTTCAGCGAATCTGGTTGCTCTCTCTCAGCAGCAACAGGGGATCAGGGATCAACTGAGAATGTGAAAGATATGTCAAAATACAACTTATGAAAAAGTGACAAACAAGAGACCATCCGTCTATGGTCCAAGGCATAGCTGCCAAAGAAACCTTCCACCTCGAACCACTCTAAAAGATATAAATCTCTGGCAGAAGCAGACATCTGCCGGAGAACAGTATCCTAGTAAAGGAAGGACAAATTACCTAAAAAATGTTGCACTGATTTAATCACTCATATAAGTATATGAGGACTTAAGAACAATACCCAACTTTCATGCGGCATTTGCTGATATTTTCATTAGATGTTTCTCAAAAATAAGATGTAAGTAAACAGGTACCACTAGAATAGTTGAAAGAAAAGAAAAATATCTGTAGAAAATTATAACAGAATAAAATGATCTACAAAACCCTACAACTTCCCCGAATATTGGTTCAAAAACAATTGAACAAATTCCAAAATGTTAGTGATTAAATATATATATATATATATATATATATATATATATATATATAATATATATATATATATATATATATATATATATATATATATATATATATATATATATATATATATATATATACTGTATATATATTTATATATACATATAGCCTATACAGTATGTCGATATCTATCTATATATACATATTATATATATATATATACATATATATAGATATATATATATATATATATATATATATATATATATATATATATATATATATATATATATATATATATATATATATATATATATATATACGGTTCATATGTGGCTAATCATTTTTTGTAACAGGAATTTATCCAATTTTTTTATTTTCTATAGGGATAGGTGTGAGTATGTGTTTGTATTTTACATACACACACACACACAAACATATATATATACACTCATATATATGTAATTAATTGTATATATATTACACACATATCTTCTTCTTCTTCTTCTTTTAACGTGCTTTTTTTATTCATATATATATATATATATATATATATATATATATATATATATATATATATATATATATATATATATATATATATATATATATATATATATATATATATATAACTGAATCACGAGAATATGGAACGTGATGAATATATAAATAAAGACAATTCCACGAAGGAAAGAGAAGCAACAGAGTATTGCAAGGCTTTTCGACGTATTGTCCTTTTTTTAGCAGACTCGTTTCTCTTTCCTTCGGGGCATTGCCTTCATATATATATATATATATATATATATATATATATATATATATATATATATATATATATATATATATATACATATATAAATATATAAGTACTCACACATGTATATATAGTCAATTATATATATATATATATATATATATATATATATATATATATATATATATACATACATACATACATACATACATACATACATACATACATACATACATACATATATAGTATATATATACATACACATACACACACCACACAATTACACATTTTGATCAGCAATGTGATTTATAATATTGATCCCTAGTGAATGTGGCGAGGTGGCAATTGTGTTTACATGTCACATGCAAGTGTGACAGACGACGCGCGTAGGTGGCATTTCAGATGCACGTGTCCTGTTGACAGAAATGAACTGCTTTGTTTTCAGCCGCTGTACCCTCCACCTTTGTCGAATTTGGTGGGCGTGACCGTTGGAATATTAGCTTGAAAATGGGCCCCCGGGATTATCCCAAGCCCTGGCAGTCTCCAATTCCTTGTTTCTTTGACAAATGCGGATTCTGGAACCTCCCTTTTTACTTGCGGCTAATACGATTTCCATTCAAGGAGGTTGTTTCCACTTTCCCCCTGACTTTTGACCGCCATCGTCAATCAAACATTGAATTGGAATCTGTCTGAAGGACAAGGGATAATCCCAGGCCCTATTCCCAAGGTAGTATTCCAGCGTTCAGGCCCACCAAACTCAACACAGGTGGAAGGTAAGCAAGAGCAGAAAACAACGACCGGTCATTTCCATCAAAAGGATTCCGGCATCTCACGCACCACCCACGTCTCTGCCATGGAAATACGATTGTCACCTTCCAAATGTCCATATTCGCTAGTGTCCAAAATGTATTGTTGTGTCGTGTAATCATTGTTGCCGTTGTCATGGATTCATATATATATATATATATATATATATATATATATATATATATATATATATATATATATATATATATATATATATATATATATATATATATATATATAGATGCAGTAATGTGTGTGTGTTTGTACATATACTGTATGTATGTATGTAGGTGGTATTGAGATGCACGTGTGCTTTGACAGAAATGACCTGCTTTGTTTTCAGCTCGCTGTACCTTCCACTTTGTCGAATTTGGTGGGCGTGACCGTTGGAATAATTGCTTGTTTCACTGACAATGGCCGATTTTGGAATATTCCTTTATTACTGGCAGCTAATATGATTTTTACTTTTTCCCTGACTTTTGACCGCCATCATCAACCAAACAATGAATTTGAACCTGTCACAAGGACAAGGGATAATCCCAGGCCCTATTCCCAAGGTAGTATTCCAGCGTTCAGGCCCACCAAACTCAACGCAGGTGGAAGGTAAACGGGGTCAGAAACAACAACCGGTCATTTTCATCAAAAGGATTCCGACATCTCACGTACCACCTACGTCGTCTGTCACACCTGCATGTGCCATGGAAATGCGATTCTCACCTAACAAAAGTCCATATTCACTAGTGATCAAAATATATTGTTGTGTCGTGTAAGCAGCGTTGTCATGGATTCATATATATATATATATATATATATATATATATATATATATATATATATATATATATAATATAATTTTCTATCTTTGATATTTTTCTTTATTGAGACATTTTGCTACTGCTCCATTACTTTCACTTATAAGAAAAGTGATTAGCAACGAAGGAACAAATAAAGAAGAGATGGGGTCGAGCATTATTGGTGAGGTTTCCTTTAGGCTATGAATAATCCTGGGTAGGGTGAGTACTTATATTGCCCCCTGCAGCGCGTACCATTTGTGGGGACAATGGCTAATCGCTTTATAGACTAAGGGCTGTTTCTTTTTGCCCGCACGTGGCTGATTACCATTCGTAATATGGAGACAAGGTTTGAATAAAAGGTGAATGGGGAATAGATAACGAACATAAAAACCCTGCGGAAATTTTAGATTACAGAAAATTGTTATGGTGTCTAATAGTCTTTTTTTCAATTACCTACATCGCTTAGGCCAAAAATAACAAAAGAATTCCCCACTTGTAGACTGCAAATATATAACCTGCGAGAATAATCTTTACAGGTAAAGGAGAGGCTCAAGGTAAACAATTATACGTCTCCTTTTATCTTTTTAACCTGAATTTATATAAATTATTTACTTTATATGGCACACAAAGATAGTATCATTTTTCTCAGTGTAGATTTATTATTTGGCAGCAGCTGTACTAACCAAGATAAATAAATACCTGCCATTCTTACCGTTTATATGGTCTCTCTCTCTCTCTCTCTCTCTCTCTCTCTCTCTCTCTCTCTCTCTCTCTCTCTCTCTCTCTCTCTCTCTCTCGCATAAACACTTTCCTGGTAAAACGGCATTCCCAGTATTATAGAAGTGTCGGAGATATTTTTTTTTTCTGAATAGCAGTCTTAAAATAATAGTGTAACACAGATAATGAACATCTAAAAAATATGTATTCTACTTGAATAGATAAAATTCCTATCTATTTGCAAGAATGTATAATAAGATATTAGAAGTTATTCCATATTCCTGAAATATAAAATACGAATGACATAAACTAGTAAATATATTAAATCACCCACAGTCCACATAATTTTATAAGTCTATGCGTATGCCTGAATGGTAAAACCAAAGTAGGACCAATGCCAACGCTAGTCTCTTATACAAGAGCTCAGACAGTGTTGATAAATCTGAATTTCTAGATTGCGTATCCCTTGTCAGCTGGGTGCTTGATCATTGCTAAAAATATTACCCAGAAATGTGGTTAATATTGCAACCAATATTGTGATTGTGTCTACTTACTCTCCAATGTTATTGATGTACAATTAGAAGGAATAAATCATAGGTAAAAATTTTTATTCTCTCTCTCTCTCTCTCTCTCTCTCTCTCTCTCTCTCTCTCTCTCTCTCTCTCTCTCTCTCTCTCTCTCATTTTTTTTTGCCCAGCTAGTGGAATAGTAAGCGGAACCATAAAAATGATGAACATTCTTTATGATTAGTTTTCTGACGAATATACAAATAATTTTTAACTATAATACACAACTGTGATGTAGCTGTCCTTTACGGATTCAAACAGAATTAGAGAAAATGACAAAAAAAAAAGAAGACTGTCATCCTCAATCAGTGCAGTGCTTATACCTCTGGCAACACTAAACCCCGATATATAGTACTTATCCTATGTTTATTTATTTGTGTTGTTACATTAATTGCATAATATCTATATCACGGATCGCTACTATCACAATATTATCATATAAATAAAACAGGTTAATTTGCAGCAAAACAACAAATACAAACGCTATTACAATGATTGTTTACGATTTCGTGCGTCTGGTAGCATGCTACGGGTGACTACCGTCTGAAAACCCTCCGGATTGTGGTAAGTGTGAGGTCTCATCTCGGCCGTAATCAAAGGGCTAATGAAAATGAAAATAATTAATAATTTCCCATATTTTGGTAATCATAGAATCAACTAAAAACGATTATTAAATAAAATTATCTAAAAATGAAAAAAGTCCCGTAGGGTGGGTCTGCCCAGACCCAACTTGCACCAGATAGGGTTAAGAGACTGGCCAGTCTTGGAGGCCTTTGGGCCTCATCCTTGAAGTTCTTGGGCCCTCTCCAGGCCTGCTTCCCCAGCCTGGCAGGATACCTGCCTTCCTCCGAGGAAGCAGCCTCTGGGTCGGACCCTTCCCTTCAAGGCTGCCCTCAAGAGACTGGCCAGCCTTGGAGGACTTTGGGTCTCATCCTTGAAGTTCTTGGGCCCTCTCCAGGCCTGCTTCCCCAGCCTGGCAGGATACCTGCCTTCCTCCGAGGAAGCAGTCTCTGGGTCAGACCCTTCCCTTCAAGGCTGCCCTTAAGAGACTGGCCATCCTTGGAGGACTTTGGGCCTCATCCTTGAAGTTCTTGGGCCCTCTCCAGGCCTGCTTCCCCAGCCTGGCAGGATACCTGCCTTCCTCCGAGGAAGCAGCCTCTGGGTCGGACCCATCCCTTCAAGGCTGCCCACCCATCCCTTCAAGGCTGCCCTCAAGAGACTGGCCAGCCTTGGAGGACTTTGGGTCTCATCCTTGAAGTTCTTGGTCCCCCTCCAGGCCCGCTTCCCCAGCCTGGCAGGATACCTGCCTTCCTCCGAGGAAGCAACCTCTGGGTCAGACCCTTCCCTTCAAGGCTGTCCTTAAGAGACTGGCCAGCCTAGGAGGACTTTGGGCCTCATCCTTGAAGTTCTTGGACCCTCTCCAGGCCTGCTTCCCCAGCCTGGCAGGATACCTGCCTTCCTCCGAGGAAGCAACCTCTGGGTCGGACCCTTCCCTTCAAGGCTGCCCTCAAGAGACTGGCCATCCTTGGGGGACTTTGGGTCTCATCCTTGAAGTTCTTGGGCCCTCTCCAGGCCCGCTTCCCCAGCCTGGCAGGATACCTGCCTTCCTCTGAGGAAGCAGCCTCTGGGTCAGACCCTTCCCTTCAAGGCTGCCCTTAAGAGACTGGCCATCCTTGGAGGACTTTGGTCCTCATCCTTGAAGTTCTTGGGCCCTCTCCAGGCCTGCTTCCCCAGCCTGGCAGGATACCTGCCTTCCTCCGAGGAAGCAGCCTCTGGGTCGGACCCTTCCCTTCAAGGCTGCCGTCAAGAGACTGGCCATCCTTGGAGGACTTTGGGTCTCATCCTTGAAGTTCTTGGGCCCTCTCTAGGCCCGCTTCCCCAGCCTGGCAGGATACCTGCTTTCCTCCGAGGAAGCAGCCTCTGGGTCAGACCCTTCCCTTCAAGGCTGCCCTTAAGAGACTGGCCATCCTTGGAGGACTTTGGGCCTCATCCTTGAAGTTCTTGGGCCCTCTCCAGGCCTGCTTCCCCAGCCTGGCAGGATACCTGCCTTCTTCCGAGGAAGCAGCGTCTGGGTCGGACCCTTCCCTTCAAGGCTGCCCTCAAGAGACTGGCCATCCTTGGAGGACTTTGGGCCTCATCCTTGAAGTTCTTGGGCCCTCTCCAGGCCTGCTTCCCCAGCCTGGCAGGATACCTGCCTTCTTCCGAGGAAGCAGCCTCTGGGTCGGACCCTTCCCTTCAAGGCTGCCCTCAAGAGACTGGCCATCCTTGGAGGACTTTGGGCCTCATCCTTGAAGTTCTTGGGCCCTCTCCAGGCCTGCTTCCCCAGCCTGGCAGGATACCTGCCTTCCTCCGAGGAAGCAACCTCTGGGTCAGACCCTTCCCTTCAAGGCTGGCCTTAAGAGACTGGCCAGCCTAGGAGGACTTTGGGCCTCATCCTTGAAGTTCTTGGGCCCTCTCCAGGCCTGCTTCCCCAGCCTGGCAGGATACCTGCCTTCCTCCGAGGAAGCAGCCTCTGGGTCGGACCCTTCCCTTCAAGGCTGCCCTCAAGAGACTGGCCATCCTTGGGGGACTTTGGGTCTCATCCTTGAAGTTCTTGGGCCCTCTCCAGGCCCGCTTCCCCAGCCTGGCAGGATACCTGCCTTCCTCTGAGGAAGCAGCCTCTGGGTCAGACCCTTCCCTTCAAGGCTGCCCTTAAGAGACTGGCCATCCTTGGAGGACTTTGGTCCTCATCCTTGAAGTTCTTGGGCCCTCTCCAGGCCTGCTTCCCCAGCCTGGCAGGATACCTGCATTCCTCCGAGGAAGCAGCCTCTGGGTCGGACCCTTCCCTTCAAGGCTGCCATCAAGAGACTGGCCATCCTTGGAGGACTTTGGGTCTCATCCTTGAAGTTCTTGGGCCCTCTCTAGGCCCGCTTCCCCAGCTTGGCAGGATACCTGCCTTCCTCCGAGGAAGCAGCCTCTGGGTCAGACCCTTCCCTTCAAGGCTGCCCTTAAGAGACTGGCCATCCTTGGAGGACTTTGGGCCTCATCCTTGAAGTTCTTGGGCCCTCTCCAGGCCTGCTTCCCCAGCCTGGCAGGATACCTGCCTTCTTCCGAGGAAGCAGCGTCTGGGTCGGACCCTTCCCTTCAAGGCTGCCCTCAAGAGACTGGCCATCCTTGGAGGACTTTGGGCCTCATCCTTGAAGTTCTTGGGCCCTCTCCAGGCCTGCTTCCCCAGCCTGGCAGGATACCTGCCTTCCTCCGAGGAAGCAGCCTCTGGGTCAGACCCTTCCCTTCAAGGCTGCCCTCAAGAGACTGGCAAGCCTTGTAGGCTTTTGGGGCCAATCCTTAAAGGGCTTGGGCCCTTTCCATGGGAAGGGTCAGACCCATAGGCTGCTTCCTTGGAGGAAGGAAGCGGCATCTGGGTCGGACCCTTCCCTTCAAGGCTGCCCTCAAGAGACTGGCCATCCTTGGGGGACTTTGGGTCTCATCCTTGAAGTTCTTGGGCCCTCTCCAGGCCCGCTTCCCCAGCCTGGCAGGATACCTGCCTTCCTCCGAGGAAGCAGCCTCTGGGTCAGACCCTTCCCTTCAAGGCTGCCCTCAAGAGACTGGCAAGCCTTGTAGGCTTTTGGGGCCAATCCTTAAAGGGCTTGGGCCCTTTCCATGGGAAGGGTCAGACCCATAGGCTGCTTCCTTGGAGGAAGGAAGCGGCCTCTGGGTCGGACCCTTCCCTTCAAGGCTGCCCTCAAGAGACTGGCCATCCTTGGGGGACTTTGGGTCTCATCCTTGAAGTTCTTGGGCCCTCTCCAGGCCCGCTTCCCCAGCCTGGCAGGATACCTGCCTTCCTCCGAGGAAGCAGCCTCTGGGTCAGACCCTTCCCTTCAAGGCTGCCCTCAAGAGACTGGCAAGCCTTGTAGGCTTTTGGGGCCAATCCTTAAAGGGCTTGGGCCCTTTCCATGGGAAGGGTCAGACCCATAGGCTGCTTCCTTGGAGGAAGGAAGCGTCCTCTGGGTCGGACCCTTCCCTTCAAGGCTGCCCTCAAGAGACTGGCCATCCTTGGGGGACTTTGGGTCTCATCCTTGAAGTTCTTGGGCCCTCTCCAGGCCCGCTTCCCCAGCCTGGCAGGATACCTGCCTTCCTCTGAGGAAGCAGCCTCTGGGTCAGACCCTTCCCTTCAAGGCTGCCCTCAAGAGACTGGCCATCCTTGGAGGACTTTGGGCCTCATCCTTGAAGTTCTTGGGCCCTCTCCAGGCCTGCTTCCCCAGCCTGGCAGGATACCTGCCTTCTTCCGAGGAAGCAGCCTCTGTGTCGGACCCTTCCCTTCAAGGCTGCCCTCAAGAGACTGGCCATCCTTGGAGGACTTTGGGCCTCATCCTTGAAGTTCTTGGGCCCTCTCCAGGCCTGCTTCCCCAGCCTGGCAGGATACCTGCCTTCCTCCGAGGAAGCAGCCTCTGGGTTGGACCCTTCCCTTCAAGGCTGCCCTCAAGAGACTGGCCATCCTTGGAGGACTTTGGGCCTCATCCTTGAAGTTCTTGGGCCCTCTCCAGGCCTGCTTCCCCAGCCTGGCAGGATACCTGCCTTCTTCCGAGGAAGCAGCGTCTGGGTCGGACCCTTCCCTTCAAGGCTGCCCTCAAGAGACTGGCCACCCTTGGAGGAGTTTGGGCCTCATCCTTGAAGTTCTTGGGCCCTCTCCAGGCCTGCTTCCCCAGCCTGACAGGATACCTGCCTTCCTCCGAGGAAGCAGCCTCTGGGTCGGACCCTTCCCTTCAAGGCTGCCCTCAAAAGACTGGCAAGCCTTGTAGGCTTTTGGGGCCAATCCTTAAAGGGCTTGGGCCCTTTCCATGGGAAGGGTCAGACCCATAGGCTGCTTCCTTGGAGGAAGGAAGCGGCCTCTGGGTCGGACCCTTCCCCTCACCAATACTCTTTGCTTTCTCTTACCCTACTTTTCAAAACTGACACTTTCTGTCTCCGAAGGCTTCCAGACGATTTGAAGCATCTCGGAGATTGTTCTTGGACACTTTGAAGCTCGGCGCATGTGCGAATGGCATTTCTCTCATCCTTCCAGGAGCCGGAGACTGAAGGATTCCAAAATGTCTTCAAGGAAAATCTCGAAGGTTTTAGATCATTTCAACATCGCGATAACCATTACTTGGAGTTCTTTTTCTGGCACATAAACAGCTTCTTTGCTTTAAGGAGTCGTCTTCTATAAACTTATGAGATTCCCTCTTACTGAGAATATTGATCATCCCTTCGATTCTTCCTTGCTTCTCCGAAAAGTAATTCTGTGAATCCAAAATCTTTGAAGTAGTTTCTAACACCTCAGGTTATCTACTTTTTTCTTCGTCAGCATTCTTCAGTATACCTCCACGCCGATGTCGTCTCTTTTTTGTTCCTTCTCTTTCTTAATTAGAGCGAAGAACTGCTCCAAGCGGTAATTTTGGGCATCCAAAATCCCCTCTCAATCAGCTTAGAAAACACCTCAAGTTCTCTACCTTTTATTTCGTATAAATTCTTCAGTTCCTCCGTTCCACTGTCTTCCTCTCTTCTTGATTATTTCCTTTCTTATTTCGAATGAAGAGCTTGCGTCCGTGAGTGACA
Organism: Macrobrachium rosenbergii; assembly: GCA_039081455.1. NCBI lineage: Eukaryota > Metazoa > Arthropoda > Malacostraca > Decapoda > Palaemonidae > Macrobrachium > Macrobrachium rosenbergii. Next base: position 11,087,291 of record JANJGK010000018.1, read on the forward strand.
ATACGACTGTAGAGGTGCCGAATAATCGCAGAAGGCGGGAACCTCGACTTCATACTGCTCCACGAAGTAGTCCATATTTTCAGCAGTAAACAATTACAGACTGAAGCTAACTGCCATTCTCGTGATGTACTTTTCCCTCTTGAAAATCTCTTTTAGTCGATCTGCTTCGTCATCCAGTTCATTTTAACCATAAACTTCAGCTTCTTTGCTCACATGCTGTCTCTGAAGGCTTCAAGACGTCTTCCTGGAGGATCCCTGAGATGGCCACTGTAGTCCTTGGTGTCAGTGCACCTATTGAGTGATGGCGCTATACGCATGAGCGGAAGAATTCTAAAACGACTGCAGGAAAAACACGAAGATATTACGGCGCCAGGCGACAATGATTCTTTCTTGCAGCAGAAGGTATGAAATTTTCTTGAAAGCTTTATTGCGACGAAAACATCAATATTTTTAAAAAAAGAAAGAAATTAAAAATTTAGTGAAAAATCATCATCGTATCCTTTTCTCTCGTCGCCGGGAGAAATATATATATATATATATATATATATATATATATATATATATATATATTTATATATATATATATATATATATATATATATATATATATATATATATATATATATATATATATATAATATATATATATATATATATATATATATGTATATATCCATACACATACATATATATATATATATATATATATATATATATATATATATATATATATATATATATATATATATATAAATATATACAGTATATATGTATATATATATATATATATATATATTCATATATGTATATATATTATATACATGTATGTATATATATATATATATATATATATATATATATATATATATATATATATATATATATATATGTATATATGTATATATATATTATATACATATATATATATATATATATATATATGTATATATATATATGTATATCTACATATATTTATATATCTATATATATGTATACATATACATATAGATAGGTAGATAGATAGATAGATAGATAGATATCTCCTCCCGACGACGAGGGAAAAGGATACGATGATGATGATTTTTCGCTACATTTACATTTATTTCTTTAAAAAAAATGCTATTTTCGCGGCAATAAAGCTTTCTAGAAAATTTCACCCCGGGGAGGACAAGATCAACTTGGAAATTATTATTATAGATAGATACATATACATAAATATATGTTTATATAAGTATATATACATATATATATATATATATATATATATATATATATATATATATATATATATATATATATATATATATATGTGTGTGTGTGTGTGTGTGTGTGTGTGTGTGTGTGTATACACTGGTTTGTGCGTCTGTGTGCGTTAATTTTTCCCAATAGTTAAAAATAAGGTGGTCTCAAGAATTTCTGTTTCCTGAAATGGTCATCACTAGCGCCCAGTAATCCAGTCAGCTTCAAGAGAAAAGTGACCTTTTTTTGTTTTAACAAGGCTTCTCCATTGCCATTGATCACCTTATTAAGGGGGGGAGAGAGAGAGAGAGAGAGAGAGAGAGATGGCTGCCTCCAGCAAGGAATGATTAAGTTTTTTCGCATAGCAGAGTAAGTTATAAATATATAGTTTTTTTATGGTACCAGCATCAAATTATAATAGTAGATTTTTTGAAGGATACAGAGTAGTTTAAATCGCTTGTCTTATTTAAAGAAAAATTCTTCTTCGGAAAAGAAATAATTTTTAGATTCTTCAAGAACACTATTAAAGACGCACGGAAAACTTTTCCAATATTCCTGGAAAACCTGTCTACCATATACTTTGGAGGCTTGTATTTCAAGTCAATGGTCCCTGTATGCTTGTCCCGTATGAATTGGATTCATATTCTAAAAAAAAAAAAAATAATAGTAATAAAAAAAATACTCATAGTAGCATGAGTCTTAAAATGAAGAAGCAAATCCACAGTTGTATATTTATCTTCAAATATATGTACATATACATAACTGTGGAATTGCTTCTCCAATAATAATAATAATAATAATAATAATAATAATAATAATAATAATAATAATAATAATAATAATAATAATAATAATAATAATACTGAGATAATATTAAGCAAACTTTTTACTGATGAAGATGCAATTTTTAATAATTTTAGTAGAACATTTTTTAAACAACTTTTAGAGCTGGCCGTGCTGGTGGACACGACCTTTGCCTTCAGTTTGTATAAACAAACTGAAGGGATGGCCATGGGATCACCATTTGGTCCAATTTTTGCTAACATCTTCATGTGCTCCCTGGAGGAGCGCATAATAGAAGAATGTCCCATTAGGTTCCGCCCTCTATTTTATCGAAGATATGTTGACGACACGTTCTCCCTATTTCGTCATGAATGTCATGCAGAGTCCTTTCTGGAGTTCGTCATCCGACAACATCCAAACATAAGGTTCGCTATGGAGAAGGAGGTAAATAACAAACTCCCCTTCCTTGATCTTATTATTTCCAGAGGTGACTCAGGTTTTTACACAGGTGTGTATAGAAAAAATACATTTACTGGTTTGGGAATGAATTTTTATAGTTCGTGTTTCTTTCATTTGAAACTGAACTCTATTTTAACCCTCCTCCATAGGGCTTACACCCACTCGTCAAACTGGAAGAGTTTCCACGATGAGATATCCTTTTTAGTGAAATATTTCAATAATAATTGTTTTCCATCACGACTTTTTTTCAGATCCCTAAATAAACTGCTACTACAGAAAATGACTCCGGCAACACCTGAATCGACTGTGCCGAAACTAAAGATGTATGCAAGTTTCCCTTTCGTGCATGATGATACTTTTAGGAGAAAATGCACAGCCATTATTCAAAAGAGTTTTCCAGCTTTAAACCTGAAAATCATCCCGAAAAATCCCTTTACAATAGGGTCTCTGTTCAGAGTCAAAGACCGGCTCAGTCCTCTGTTTTCGTCCAGCGTTGTTTACAAGTACACTTGCCTGGGATGTGATCACGGGATATACATATGTGGGATGCACGAGGAGGCTGTTGAAGGTCCGCATAGATTCCCACAGGGGCATAAGTCATAGAACAGGTAGCAGGTTATCTAATCCTGAGCAATCAAATATACGAAATCATTCAAAATTATGTAAAACTTATATTGACAGCAAGGATGTTTCCATCCTAGGCCGAGTGCAGAACAACAACGACTTAACCATCCTAGAATCCATAATTATCAGGAAGACTGTGCCGTCGTTAAATACTCAATCGTCCTCAGTGAAATTGTTTATAGCCTAGTTTGGGCAACTGGTTTTCCTCACTCTGTTTGTACTTATTTATGTTAGTCTTGTTCTTTCTTTCATATAGGTAGGTTGTTTTAAGATTTTAGTGAACTCCTTTTACTCATTATTGACTTGTCTTGGAATGAGGTGTTTTGTTTTAAATATTTTTACTACATAAAGAGCTGTTGCCATTGCATTAATTTGTTATTGATGTTCGCATATTATATTATATTTTATAGCCTTGAAAATGCGACTTGGAATTCGTCGCGAAACGTCGGCATTGAAAATAAACTGTAGATGATGATGCCTTTCCCTACTGCTTCCTTCGTGATGTATATATATATATATATATATATATATATATATATAATATATATATATATATATATATATATATATATATATATATATATATTACTAAAAGGACCTCATTCAAACTGCATGGTATCTATAGATACCATCCAGTTTGAATGAGGTCCTTTTAGTAATTTAGTTAATGCACAGAACAATTGTGTATGTGATAAAGTTAATATATACGTATGTATACATATATGTGTGTGTTAGTGTGTGTATTAACAGATAGTTAGACACAGAGATAGATGCATAGATAGAAAGATATATATATATATATATATATATATATATATATATATATATATATACACACATATATATACA